>JAYESA010000010.1:54106735-54296735 GCA_036927795.1 Iris macrosiphon
TGATGTTGTGGTTGTTGTAGTAGTTGTTGTTGGTTAGACTTTGGAGTTGTTAGTCTTCTTTGTTATCTTATCGTGCTTAGATTCGTGATTGAGTACTTGATTATCATTATGATATTGCTCCTCCGTTTGGAGTTAAGATCTTTACAGGTTTATATATTGATTGCGTGAGATTGTTATCTAGATAGTTGACCTAGACAGCGTTCTACTGCCGATGCTGCGGCGTAGGCTGGACGTACCCACGACTCATGCCCGATTTTCTGGGTACGGGTCGTAACAAACATTCAGGACTGTTAAAATTTTTACAGTCCTATATGTATACAGGACTGCAGAAATTTCCACAGTCCTAAATTATACAGGACTGTTAAAATTTTTACAGTCCTTTATACATATAGGATTGTAGAAATTTCTATAGTCCTCAATGTATATAGGACTGTAGAAATTTCTACAGTCCCGCATGGTTCTGCTCCATACGTTCGACGAATGTCAAACTTGTATGCCCTAAAATTGGGTACGAGCCTCCAAAAAAATATCCAAACTACATTCAGAACTTGTATGCCCTCATTTTAAGATTAGAAAGATAACCACTGGAAATTTTCGAAATACAATAGAAATTTTTAATTTTTTTGGAAAATTTTCTAAATGCAATAGAACAAGGAGAAGAAAGAATTATACCTTGATTGTTTTGAGACTTTGGGAGCCATCAACAAAGGGGGAGGAAGAAGTGGAGGAGGACGGCTCCGACAAGAAAAAGGAGGAGGGGGGAGGGCTCCAGTGGAGGTTTGGAGGGTTTGGGAGGAGAGTTTAAAATTTGGGCTAGTATGAGTAAACTTTTGGGCTAGTATGAGTAAAGTTCATTCATTAATGGGCTAGCCCTAAGTAAATTATTTAGTGCCCTTATCAACAGTCTTCTAAAGACACTCCAAATTTAGTCCAAATTTATTTTATTTTTTTACAAGTTTGTCATTAATTTTTTTTTATTCGGCAGCAGTCTAAATTTTCACATAAAAGTCAATAACTTTTATTTTCTTCAAAATCTCTCTTCTTCCTATGCTCTCTTCTCCCTTTTTTTTAAAACCTAATTTCTAACAATTCTCCAATCCTAGAGTAAGCTAAAGTGAAGATTGGGGATCAAAATTCTAATTCTACTACAAAAAAAGTTACAATATCCAACCGTTATTTGGTATGTCATCGATTAACTATGATGATTAGGTTTTTCCCAAATTAGGTCCACATATAAATATTAAATTATATGTATTTAATGTAGGAGAAATGCATCTCGAAGAAATTAGGTCATCTAATACACTAAATTATCTTTTCGCTACGTCCGAAGAACTTCTCGGTTCTTCCGAACCACTTTTAGTAAAGAATTTAACAATTTATTTTTGGATTTTTTTCGTCGTAGGGCTGTGGAACTAAATAACAATCCTATAAATAAGTAGGACTATCAAACAACTGACAGTCATTTTTTAATTAGGACTGTCAAAAAATGTTACAGTCCTGACAAAGCATAGGACTGTGACATGTCCTACGGTCCTAGTTAATTTTAGGACTGTCAAAATTTTTTGCAGTCCTAAATTCCTGCAGTCATATTTTTCTTCAATTTGAAGTAGTTTATTAACTTTAATTTCTATTGTAGGCACAACGAGGATTCTAGATAACATGATTATAGAGGTGCATACCTTAGTTATGGACTCTATTATTTATCGTAGCTATGCTCACAGGTGTTGCGAGGATTCTGAGTAACATTATTAAGGATAAACGTGTATAATTATCAGATTATATCTTAATTGGTTCTTAACATATCGTCTCTATCATTTAACCTTGTTATCATTAAGCTTTATTTTATCACCCTACTAGCTCAGGATAGAGATATCTTTAGTTGTCACGTCCCATTCTCGGAGGACCGAAAGTCACCACTGGGCGTGATGCCATGCAAGCCTAAGTTTTGCTTGCACAAGGCTAAGGCTTATACAATAACAAAATAAGCTAATTCAGAGTTAGAAGCAGCAACACAATATTACAGAAATTGAATGAACACAATGGTATAAGGATCAATCTCTTTATTGATATATTTAAGTCCTTTTCCGTCGTTGGTTTATCTTTCTGTTGTCGGTAAGCGCTGGAGATTTAGAGATTTAAAATGATTACAAGGCTGTCATTACATTGACAATTGGCTTATATCTCACTTGAGCTATACAGAAATAAAATGGCATTGTTCCATATATTACATTCCTTTATACAAAAGTATCTCAAAATATCTCAATGCATCTCAAGGCATCTTCCGATCTTCGGCTCCTAAGGATGAGGATCTTCCATTGCTTCTTCGGACGATCTAGTACCTGTGAACAAGCAGACTGGTGGGGGTTCAGCACTTTGAGAAAACTACTGGTGAGTATAAAAGCAACACTCTCTAAAACTATCACCAAGTAATCATGTTATAAAATATTGCATTATTAGTTATCTTGCTACTTTTAATTAGGTCCATTTCATGTTGTACAGAATCAGAGTCAGTTTATTTCTTTTGAAAACATCTTTGAAATCAGTTTTCATATTCATTTTCAAGCATACTATAGTGACAATTCATGCACGATATTTATTTTATTTCTATAATGATGTGCTCAGCGTGTCGTGAGCCATATTCATTCCCTTAAGAACAGTAGCAATATTTATTTGTTTAATTCTTATCTATGAGCAGGATACTATCATTTCTCAAGAGACAACTTTTATTCATGAACAACTAGCAACATTTCTCAAGATGGCAACATGTAGGGGAATATAGATTATTGTTAGGAGAAGCATGTATAGGAATATAATATAATGGTTATCATTTATCCAGTGATTCTTAACCTTCACCAGACGGTTATCCCTACAACAGACATACAAGTTAGCTACAATTTGCATATATCAATAATCTTAAGGGACTTTGCATCTATATCTCAAGCACTTGGCATCTATATCTTAAGGGGAAGGGACTTGGCATCTATATCTCAAGGGACTTGACATCTATCAGTTAGGCTTGAAATAAGGTTGCACTTAGCATGCTACCTAACTACATGATGTCCCATGAGTGTTCTTCCTCATGAATAACAGCGATGACTCAATGTTTAGCTCTGCATTAGTACGCATGAATGTTAGGAGCTGCGACTCTGTAATAACATCTCACCCCCAACATATATGAACACTAACAGCTACAACGCGGGTCCGCTCTGCACTAATGGACACAACACCCCACTAAATCTCAATGACCAACCCTCAGGGTGCTATCACAATCTCTTCCGGACCAACCAATTTTCAGTGTCCCAGGAACCGTTCGAGAGACTATTACCTTGTGCATAAGTTGTCCAAGGCCAATGCAAGACATAAACTTCTATCAAATAAAATAATATCACAATGCACAGTTCTGAACACAAGAACACATTTTTATCTTCTCTTTTCTTATCTAATAGCTGCACCCCATTAGATCACAAGAACTGTACCTCAGGGTGCACTACTAGTGCCTTCTCTTATCTAATAGCACACCCTACTATATCGCAAGGACCGTACCTCAGGGTGCACTATTAGTGCCTTCTCTTATCACTGTGCGAACAAGATGCCATCTTTTATTCATGTTAATCTCTTTGCCATAGCACGAGTTATTCATACAATTCTATCTTTTGCAGTACAATAACAGAAACATGTAAGCAGTCTTCTATTAAACAAGCATGGCAGAAGTTCTTCCTTCTCTTTTAACTAAACATGCAGTTCTATTCTTGTTTAGCATACAATGGGGACATACGAGCATTAATTTTCTCTTCTTATTAGCATGGCAACAGTTAGTTCAATAGCAGTAACAGTGTAACTTAGCATGCAATATTTTTTTTCTTGAATTAGCATAGCAAGGGTTCTTTCATTGACGAGCATACAAGTTCTCTTATTAAGCATACAAGATCATGTTCTAGTTTTCTTCTTATGAACATTAATCTTCTTTACAACAAGTGATTATAAAACTAGATTCTTTATTAGGCGTAAAAAAATTAGAGAATACAGTTCTGCCCACTCACCAAGATCAATCGTCTTTTGTTTCAACAAGGAGCTCTTCACGAAGGCTTTTTCTCGATCCAGTAAACCGATATCTCTTGTCACATAGTACCAACACGGAGCGAGACACTATATAATTATCCACCGAGAAAAAGTTTCGTCCTCGAAACTCAAGGAGAAACTTACGATATCCAGAGCAGTGATAGTCCTAATCCCTCGCCATCCTCAATCCAAAAACTCTAGCAATCATAAATCATAAATCACATCTCTCAAACAATAAAACAATCCAAAAAAAATTTGCCGGCATCTTTGAGAATATTTACGGATTTATTATATGGAACGCTCATTGTGGCAATGATATCAAGTGGCAAAAAATCAATGGGACGTCTCTGAGTTGAAGCGCAACAACGGAATGGTCAAATGATCGAGTTGCTCTGATACCACTTTGTCATGCTCCAATCCCGGAGAAACAAAAGTCACCATTGGGCGTGATACCGTACAAGTCTAAGTTGTGCTTGCACAAGGCCAGGGCTTGTACAATAACAAAATAAGCTAATTCTGAGTTAGAAGCTATCACGACCCGCACCCGATATAGGGGCACGAGTATGCGGGTACGTCCAGCCTATGTCGCAACATCGATGGTAGAACGATGTCTAGGTCACAATACTATCTAATCAATCTCACACGAATATCCAACTCCATAAGGAGACACAGATATATCAATATAATATGAAATACTTAACCACAGAACTAAAGCACGATAAGATATCAAAAGAATAATTGAAACACAACCACAAAGTCAACAATAATATAATCTAAACTTCAAACAATAACATCCAAGTCTCAAAATATGCCAGAAATAAATTCGGTCCAAAAATCTGACAAAGAACTAACTAAAATAATTAGTGATTCCGGCTAGACCTTCCGGCAATCACACCTGAGCTACAAGGTCCAAGGCTGCAGCTTCTCTCCATGTTGTCCGTAATATGTCGGACACCAGTCCTCTAAGTCGTAGTCTAAAAAATATATACAATCAGGATTGGAGCGAAGTACAACCCGATAACAGTTCCAACTAATTGACAAGGACTATAAAACAATAAAATAGAGGATGATATATACTGAGAGAAACAATAAATATATCCAATAACAAATGGTAAAGAAAACAGGCAATATAGACAATAGGGTATAGTCAGTGCATATATGAAATGAAAGAGAAAGGAACTGCAATATTAGATTCAAGGTAATGTAATATATAAAATTTTAAATGAAGAACTGTAACTATTTTAAGTGTTTGAAATATTAGTTTCGATATGTGATCGGCTTGGGAACTTGTACAATAGCTATATGGCCTAGCGAATCATACATAAGATATATGATTAACACTAATTATGTTTTATAATTTATAATAGGAATATTATCACATCTCTTACTAGCAATTTTCTCTGCCCCCAACTAGTACAGTGGATCCAACCATGACATGTTATGATACACGATCATTGTCCAATAATAATACTATGTATAATGTCTAATATCAATATCGTGTACGATGTCAATACGATAACCATTGTAATATCTCATGACTGAAGATCCAAGATATATACTAGTCCGTGTATCGCAGTGTCAAGAATCAAATATAACATTTCTAAGTACTTGAAATATAGCAATTATCAAATAATGAAAACTATCAGAGAATGTACTCACCTGAAGTCCTGAGCAAGGTGTGTCTCTCGATGCCCAAGCTGGTATCACACATACCTATATATAAAATATTATATTAATACAAGGTTCTGGAATGAAAATAAGTTAAACTAGTCAACATCTAGGTCATGAAGCCATTTTTAAGTCAAACCGACTAATTCTAGGTTGTAAGAGTCCATCTCTAGGATACTAAGTCAATGTACTATGAAACTAAGCTACACTAACTAAAATAGGATACTATAAAACACACAAAAATGTCGTATCCTAAGATACGCAAGTTTAATATAAGAAAATAGTAATGTATATAGATATACAAGTCAATATATATAGTATATAACTAATCAATGAAATCTGGATACCTTGGCCTTGCACCAATGCGTATCGCACAGCCTATCTCGATACCCAAACCCAATAACTTGGTATCGACCCCTTACCTTGACTTTACCTTGGTATCCCAAGGTAATTCAGAACCTAGTGAGTATAGCTAATATATAGTTAATACCCTAATACTAACTATATCAATATATTACTAAACTAACATATATTATCTAACAATATACATAGATACTAACTACAATTCAATACCACATATCTACATATATACATATAGTTAACTATATAGTAATAAGTATATCACTAGTTATCTATTTACGCTAACTACTAACTATTCATACAATACATACTAGTACATAGTTAATATTAATTATACTAGATATTACTTATACCAGTTATCATAATATATATAACTCTATATATATACATGGTATCTCATATACCTCAACTTTTTACCCATAACTTAGCCCATTACCTTACCTTGGCACTAACCTTCTAGTTGATATCTTGATACCAACACTGTGATACAAACTCAATACCTATATTACTCACTTAACTGGACACTTAGTATATTGAGATACCATACTAATATTTGGTACCTGAGGTACTCAAATACCCAATACCTTTACTTTATCTAATACCTTAGTTCTATGTAAAACCCACCACTAGTATCCATTATAATATAGTCATATCAATCACTAACACATAATCTATACTACAACGCATTCCCACTCATATTTCGATACACATTTCTTACCTACATCTACATGTATCACCCTCCAAAGCCTCAAAGAAGAAGAGATAAAATAGTAGCAATGACAGCAATATACATAGCCAAGATGGCCTAAGGAGACAGATTAAAGTTTTGGGTTGAAAGGGAATGGGTTCAAACCCCACTCTCGCACAGCTGTCTATACTCAACTGTATCGCCACCAACAGGCCAATTCCAATCAATACACCCCATGCAACCAATATTTTTGCAACTCAGAGTTTCCACCTCCCTGTGCCTAACTCACAAAAACTCGACCTCAATGACAGCATCTCCACCCAACAGTGCTCATTGTGCACTACTTGCTGCTACTCACCCTGCATCCAGTCCACACCCGAGTGCAACAAACAAACCACTACCATCATCATCCCACTGCAACCACTGTCCTCATACGATCATATCTCCCTCAAAACAATAATAGAACTTGCACAACATCACCTCCTTTCCTGCCGTACAGCTACCTCACACTAACCACACCTCTGCCCACATCACTCCTTACACACAACAGCAACACCCGACCTCATAACTGTAATACAATCAACCACAACAGTTGCTATAATACAACAACTTCTGCACAACCGATCCTGTACTTAGCTATTACTCCCTCACGACTAATACTGACAATGTCAGCACCAACAACTAATACACTACACACCAACTGTAACCCTTCACACCATCACACACAATAACACATATACATATACATAATACATACACACGTATATATATATATATATATATATATATATATATATATATATATATATATATATATATATATATATATATATATAATACTGATAATATGGATAGACACCCACACCTACACACAATATCAAACACTTGGTGTGCACCAATGAGATACATCATGATACACTCAAGATACTCCTTTCAAATATCACCAAACACCATTAAAACTATGAGAACACATCTAAACATCAAATATACTATAAATAACACATGTAATAACTATTATAATATACTATGAAGAAATTGGCATGCTAGGACACCAAATGCATTGAAACTACCCAACTACACCACTGTGTCATGTGTATCATGATACGGATTCCCTGTATCCATTTATGGATACGTGTACCTTCTTAAATCATCTATCACACTGCATAATCACCTATGAGATATTTCTACAAACACCTAGTGGTCCAAATTTGAAGTTTTTCTCCAAATTAGCACAAAACTCATTGTAACTTTCATAATATGTCTCCAAAGAACCTAGTTCTTTTTCCTATGGGTAGTCCTTAGCCATGGATAGATTTCTAGGGGTTTATTTCACTATTAAAAACTAAAATGACAAGAGGGACAAGAGTTTTACCTATTGGAAGATGGATTCCCAATGTCTTCTACCAAATGGACAAAAATAAAAGTTGGACACAATCCTCAAGCTATTGCTTTCCTCCTCAAGTGCTCCCCTAGCAATTCCAAGCTCCTTAGCCTCCTTGGAATGAGAATAAGAGGGATAAATTTTGGGAATAGAAAAATTAGATTTTGCTCTCTAATTTTGGGGATGACCAAAATAGAAATAAATGGAGGCTACTCATGAATGAAGAGGTTTATATAAACTTCCTCTAGGGTTAGGGTTAGGTTAAGGAATGTTTGAATTGACTCAAGTGCCCCTCTTATTCCTTCATGAATATGATCTACTAAACTATTGGAGGAATATTCTATCCTTGAGTCTAAATAGGGTTAATAGAATTAATCTTGTCATGACTAACTATTTAATTGAGTCAATGGGTCAAGTCAAGTCTAGTGTGGGTCACTAATATTATGTCTAATTAAAATAGACTAATCAACTAATAATAATAATAATAATAGTAACGATATATATAACATGCACATTATAAATAAATAAAATATACACAATATTTATACTAATGCAAAATAACAAGATGACAAAAATACCCCTATTCTGAAATGTGGCAAACAAGCAGACTGGTGGGGGATCAGCAGTTTGGGGAAACTATTGGTGAGTATAAAAGCAACGAAGAAAAGCAACACTCTCTGAGGCCATCACTAAGTAATCATGTTATAAAATATTGCATTATTAGTGATCTAGCTACTTTTACTTAGGTTCATTTCATGTTATACAGAATCAGAGTTAGTTTATTTCTTTTGAAAACATCTTTGAAATCAGCTTTTATATTCATTTCCAAGCATAATGTAGGGACAATTCATGCACGATATTTATTTTATTTCTATAATGATGTGCGCAGCGTATCGTAAGACATGGTCATTCTCTTTGCCATAACACGAGTTATCCATACAATTCTATCTTTTGCAGTAAGATGACATAAATATGTAAGCAGTCTTCTATTAAACAAGCATGGCAACAGTTCTTCCTTCTCTTTTAACTATATATGCAGTTATATTATTGTTTAGCATACGATAGGGACATACGAGCATTTATTTACTCTGTTTATTACCATGGCAGCAATTTATTCAATAGCAGTGAGAGTGTTACTTAGCATGAAATATTCTTTTTTTGACTTAGAATAGCAAGGGTTCTTTCATTGACAAGCATACAAAGTTCTCTTATTAAGCATATAGGGTCATGTTCTAGCATTCTTCTTATAAACATTAATCTTCTTAGCAACAAGCGATTATAAAATCAAATATTTATTAGGCATGAAAGAATCAGAGAATGTAGTTATGTCCACTTACCAAGAACAAGGAGCTCTTCACGAAGGCTTCTTCTTGAGCCAACAAACCGATATCTCTTGTTACATAGTGTCAATGCAGAGCGGGATACTGTATTAGTTTCTCTAGTTAGTTCCTTATAGGGCTTCACCTTCATTAGTTCCTGAGGCAGCTATCTTGTATAGTATAGAAGTTTGATAACTTGCAGATTGGTTGTGTAAAGTTGAGTATTAGTGTTGATTGTAGGGAGTATAGCATGTGAGTCTGAGAATGGTTCTTGGTTGGGTATATGAGCATCAGGTATCAGTATATAAGCCTAAAAGTAACTCATAGTGTAGTACCCTTTGTAATAATAGATCTTAGGTTGGTGTCAGTTAGTGATTGGTACATTGGTATTAGAAATAAGAGAGTTGTGAGAGAGAGAGTAGCATACCAATTTATGATTCTAGGTTTTGGTAATATGTTATCATGTATATTTTAGATAAATATAGGTTTATATAGTTGAGTAATCCAAGTAGAAATTGATTATCATGAAATTATTTTGGAAATTAATGGAGTCTCACTATTCTATTGATGCTTGACACTTGGTTGTGTAGAGATGTGTATCCATGAGATATATTAGTGAGTGTGTCATGGTAGAGTGGTACCTATAAGTGTATAGGTGAGTGTAATAGTATTAGAATGTATTGTCACTACCATATCCTAAAATAGGGGTAATTTTGTCATTTTATATATTTTAAGTGTTGTGTGTATTTATTTTTAATAATTACATGATATATGTATATATATATATATATATATATATATATATATATATATATATATATATATATATATATATATATATATATATATATATATATATATATATATATATATATATATTATTGTATAGTGTTCATTAAATGTATGAGTTAGTAGACTAGACCTAGAAGCCCACTGGATGAACCCCAGCTCGAAATATAAGATTACAGATTAAATTTGTAGTATTTCGGGATTACTTATTAGGGTTATAATTTATTATTGTGATTTTATTTAATTGTTGTGCCTTACCGTTGCTTTGATATTTGGAGCGCTACCCTAGCTTTTGCCTTCCAACAAATTCTACACCCTTGTCCTAGACGTGCCCATACTCCATTCTGATATTTGTGTAACTCATAAATATGCTATCTTGTGCTTCATTTTAGTCGCACAACATTCTTTACGGACGTTTATTTTTAATTTCAAATAAATTTAACTTTGTATCTTTGTGAGTTCCAATCGAAATTGGAGACACAATCTTGACCCATTTTGTGCAACCCAAATTATGATAATATTTTATTCTGAGTCTTCTACGTCTATGATACTTGTGTTCCACCTAATTTTAGCCCCGTGTACTTCTAATTAATTTTAGAAAACTAATTATATTAATTTTAATTAAATTGGTGTAAGGACCCAACTTGACCCAACACCAAACCAAACCCGCATTCACACCCTCAAGCTTTATACTAAATACCACATATTCTTTTTAACCACTATATCACACCAAACATGGTGTTTTCTCTCATCCAATCCCAATTTCCACTCTGTGCAATTTTTTAATTGTTGGGAAACTTATTGCAAAAGTGCAATGAGGTGTCACCATCCTATTGGTCAAGACACATGAAGAAACCCTCTCCTTCATATGTGAATTTTCTCTATGATTTTGGAGTGTGTAACACTCAACATCCTTCCCCTCATCAAATCCTAGCCATCCATTTCAAACAACACCATCTCCACCCTTTAAATTTTCATGTAAAAACAAGCAAACCCTATCCCAAGGTATACTTGGGCGGCCTAAATCCCTAGGGCTACATCACCCTTTTCTTCCCACATATATAAACAATTTTTCTACATAATTTTCTTACCATCCTCCTTCATCCATCAACCCAAAAAAAACCCTAACCCTAAAATTAACTCAACCTCTCCATCATCTTCCTCCGCACATCGACCCCATCTCCGGCCCTTCCCCGGCCATCTTCCAGCCACTCAACTCTGGCCCCACTCCACGACCACCGAGCCATACTTGAACCTCCCTCCCTCGTCCCCGTTCTCTGGTCTCTTAGCCGCGCCACCGTCGACCACATCATTCTCTGCCTACACCACCCGCCGGACTTCCCTATTCCCCGGCCATCTTCTTCGGCAGTCCCGACATTATCTCTTTTATCCTCCCACCGAGCCTTTCTCTAGCCATCCATCTCCGGTGATCAGCCCCAACATCGACCCCTCTCACCCGCAGACCTCAATCACCCGACCACCGGAGCCCCGGCCATCCCGACCTCCCGCCGGCCCGCCTGATCCCCTCGACAGCACGGCCTCCTCCATCGTTCACAGCCATCTCCACCGCTCCCTCGACTTCCTCACCCAAACCAACCGCCTCCCTCCATCTCCTTCGGTCATCTTCTTCGACATTATGACACAGCCACCACCATCACCATTAACATCAATGACCTCCTTCTTCTCTTCCATCATCTTCTTCCCGAGCCTTCGACCTCGCCGGACCATCACCCCCACGACAGTCCACCACCCTGTCATCTCCTCCACCGAGCACGACCCTGCCAGAGTCTTCCCCTATCGACCCAGCCTCCCTGAATAGTACTCCTCCTCGACTGAGCACAGTCGTCACCACCCCTCCATTAACCTCGACTTCTCTTCCCTCGCTGAACCTCATTGACCGTCGATCCTCTCCTCTGGCAGTCTCCGACAATCATCACCATCATCATCACCTTCATCATCATCATCATCGTCGCCATCGTTGTCATCGTCGACCCCGTACATGCACGCCAAGGTTTGATTGCCCTCCTTCGTGATTTTATGTGTGTGAATAGTATAGGGTTAATATATTGCTTCATGACAGGTTTAGTTGTTTGATTTCAGACCCGTGTCGGTGAACCCAATGACTAGTGTGCTCGTACGTGTGCGCGCATATGCATATAATATTAGTTGATATATATAAAGATATAGATATATATTTAAGTAATTAAATGCTAATACTAGTTATGACTATATATGTATTTATACTGTGTGGCCATAAATATCAGTAGTAGGTATCCCGTATTCACATTTGACTATAATATATATATGTATGCTGTATGACCCTAGGTTTTAACTGTGTATATCCCGTAGTTGCATGAGACCATGAGTGTTAATTATGGGTACCCTGTATTGCATATGACCATATGATCCTGAATATTAGTGAATTATCTGCCTTGTGTACACCGACGTACTAGCTAGACAAGTGTTAGTGATTGACTGTCTGATTATGCACAGTAATCAAGGACATAACACTCGTGCATTTAGGCGCATGTTTGACCCTGCTAGATGACCCGTATCACCCCTAGCGTAGCTTCTGAGTTCAGTAAAATTGTATTTGTGTGTGTGCTAGTGTAATGGCTGATGCTATATTGTATTATATTATATGTATATAGGACCATTGGATTGTTCTGCGAGACTACAGAAGCAGGACATTGGTATTGCCCGCTCAGGACCCAGGTGAGTACATTCTCTGATAGTTTCTTGTTTATGATATCCTCTATGTTTATTGTACTTAGTGTAGATATCCATATTTCTTGACACGATGGTTACACGGATTGGTATATCCGGATCTCGCCATAAGATGTTATTCCTTGTATATGGTGTATCTTGTGCAAGTCTTATTTTATTAATTATCTTGTACATGTACATACACTGATTCTCGGGAAGACTAGCTATCTTCTTAGAAAATCCTGTGCCATAGCATACCATGGTTGGATCTACTATACCAGTCGGGGGTGGGGAGTATTTTAGTGTAGTTATATGATCATACCCTTCATGTACAAGTCTTGTTTTCATGTTAGTGTTGGTCATACACCGCACGTATGACTAACCATGCCATTATTCATGTACAAGTTTCCAAGCCGATCACATGTTAAAGCTAGTACTCACACACTTAGTCATTAGTATTCTTGTTCATTGTCATATTGTTCATTTCCGTATTTATTTCCAGTATTTCCTTTATCATGTATCTCTTATACATATATATGCATCTTGTATATTTATATCTATTTACTGCTATATAGTTTATATCATTGATTTAGAACTGCTATTAGAGATGTACTTCGTTCCATCCTGACTGAAAATATTTTTCCAGACTGCGACTTAGAGGACTGGTGTCCAACATATTATGGACCACAGGGAGAGTAGCTACAGCCTTGGATCTTATAGTTCAGTTATGATTCTGGGAGGTCTAGCCAGGATCACTAGTATTTCAGTTAGTTTTTTTTAGCAGATTATTGGTACCGAATTTATTTTCGACATACATTGAGACTTGGATGTTATTGTTCGAGTTAGTTTATTTTGTTTATAATTGTATTGCATTTTGATTATTTAATTCTTCGATATCTTATCGTGCTCTAGTTATGTGATTGAGTATTTTCATATTATATTATGATATTTGTGTCTCCTTATAGAGTTGGATATTCGTTGGAGATTGATTAGATAGCATTGTAACCTAGACAATCTTCTACTACCGATGCTGGGGCGAAGGCTGAACGTACCCACGCACTCGTGTCCCTATATCGGGTGCGGGTTGTGACACTCTTTTAGTGGCGGTCAATGCAGGTCAGACTTTACAAGTTGTACGATGTCGTGGTAGTACGACGACTTAGTTGTACTACTGTGTGCCTGCGACAAGATCTAGGATATAGGATACTAGGATGAGAGAGGATACTCAATCACAAAATTCTTTCATAGATTCCTGGGACAACCCTTGAGAATCTTATTATAATTTTTAATTTAAATCTTTTCTCTTATTTCTGTCTGTTCTCACTTGTTGTTATTGAATTTGATTCTCGTTGATCAGTTGTTAAATTTAATTCTTGGTGTCGTTGTTGAGTTTGATTTCATATCGAGATAAATTTTATGGACTAATTTACGGTATCATCTGATAACATATTTTGATGAGGACAGTGAGAAAGATTAACATTAGAGCTATTGGACTAAAAGATATGGATTTAATTTATAATTTGAAGATTGAAAATAAATTTTATAAGAATTTTTGAGGAGTTGAGATTTTATGTTATTAAAAAAATTTTGAGGATTCAAATTCAATTCAATAAACATAGTCAAAGATATAAAGACTTTGGAAGTGATTAAAATTTTATTTTAATATTTAAATATTTAACTTTTGAGGAAAGTATATAAATTTTATTTTAAATTGTTCGAGAAGTTAAATTTTGAGGATTTTATTTTGAGGATAAAATTATGGTGAGTAAGAAATGTATATCATTATGTGAGTGGATGAAGTGCATGTGTAAGGATCTGTTGGCTTGAGCATGTCTGATATGGCACTGCAAACTGACTTGGGTATCCATTTAAAGTTATATTAAAGGGAGTAGTACTTAGTATGCTATGTTGCACTTGGTGTGCACTTGAGTGATAAGAATAACTAGTATCAACAATTACAGTAGGTAAGAGAGCTAGCAGTCGGTATGCTAGTAGTAGAAACAGTTGTACCTAAAAGGATAGATGTATCAAACTTTGGATGCATTATTGACCCATGGTTGTGTTAGAGGTTCTTGGTATCAAATTTTGGTATTAATAGACAGGTGTGTGCAATATGGATGTATCCATGGATATCTTGTTGATTAGTGATTAGTTGATGTGGGTATCAGTGTACAGGGATAGGAATTAGTGAGTGAATGTGCCAGAGTTAAGTATATGTTAGAGGTTGAAGATGTCCAGGTGATGTGTTATAAGGTTATGTTCTGTTCTTTTCCTTCCTTCTGTTCCTTTTTTGTTTGTTGATTGATTAATTATATGTTAGAGGTTGAAGATGTCCATAGCTTGTATCAGTGATTTTCTTGCTAGAATGTAGTTAGTAGTACACCCTGGCAGAGACTTCAATACCATGACAAAAATAGACCATAAACCACACACATTTTCATTTTTTTAGATTATATGTTGTATGATTGTAGGTAGAATTTTCTTAGACTTTGATTGTTGGGGGTTTGACTGTAGTGAAGATCAATGAAGAAGTTATGACTGGACAGAGAGAGACAAGGTGCCTTAAATTTTGAAGATAAACATTAATTTAAATAAAGAGCTGAGAATTTAATATGGCAGAATTAACGATTTTGTTAAATCATTGATTTTTATGAAGATTATGATATGATTGAATTTGTCATTAAATTTCGAGGAATTTAAGAAGATTATCATTATATTTATTTAATTGCAAGATATAAATTTAAATTTATACTTAAATATGGTATTTGAAGATTTTATAAGTATTACATCATTGAGTATTGTGTGGAAAAAAGAAATCGAGGAATAAGATCACTAATGGATTAGAGCTTGGATTTAAATTTTGGGAGGAAATTTTAAATTTTTTAAATATACATTGATTGGATTTAAATTAGAGGATTGGATATTAAATTTTTGAGTATTTAGTTATTAACTTAAAATTTTGGAGGAGATTGTAATAAGAATGGAATTTGATTTTAATTTTAAACATTTTTCAGGAATATGATATTTTTAGAATTTTGAAATTACAATATGGATTTACTTCATAATTATATGGGTTATTGAATTTAAATTTGGATGGTAAAAAAAAGGTATTAAATACAACTATTGAGGATCTTAAATTTTGAGGACGAAATTTTTCTAAGGAGGGTAGACTTGTCACTACCACATCCTAAAATATGGATAATGTTGTCATTTTATATATTATAAGTGTTGTGTGTATTTATTTTTAATAATTGCATGATATGTGTATATATATATTATATTGTATAGTGTTCATTAAATTTATGAGTTAGTAGACTAAACCTAGAAGCCCACTGGATGAACCCCTGACCGAAATATAGGATTATGGATTAAATTTATAGTATTTAGGGATTAATTATTAGGGTTATAATTTACTATTATTATTTTATTTAATTTTTGTGCCTTACCGTTGCTTCGATATTTGGAGCGCTACCCTAGCTTTTGTCTTCCAACAAATTTTACACCCTTGTCCTAGACGTGCCCATCCTCCATTCTGATATTTGTGTAACTCATAAATATGCTCTCTTGTGCTTTATTTTAGTCGCACAACATTCGTTATGGACGTTTATTTTTTATTTTAAATAAATTTAACTTTGTATCTTTGTGCATTCCAATCAAAATTGGAGACACAATCTTGACCCATTTTGTGCAACCCAAATAATGACAATATTCTATTCTGAGTCTTCTATGTCCATGACACTTGTGTCCCACCTAATTTTAGCCCCATGTACTTCCAATTAATTTTAGAACACCTATTATATTATTTTAATTAAATTGGTGTAAGGATCCAACTTGATCCAAAACTAGACCCAACACCAAACCAAACCCTCATTCACACCCTCAAGCTTCATACTAAATATCACACATTCTTTTCAACCACTATATCATACCAAACGTGGTATTTTCCCTCATCCAATCCAAATTTCCACTTTCTGTGCAATTTTTTAATTGTTGGGGACCTTATTGCAAAAGTGCAATGAGGTGTCACTATCCTATTGGTCAAGACACATGAAGAAACTCTCTCCTTCATAGATGAATTTTTTCCATAATTTTGGAGTGTGTAACACTCAACATCCTTTTCCCTCATCAAATCCTAGCCATCCATTTCAAACAACAACATCTCCACCTTTAAATTTTCATGTAAAAACAAGCAAACCCCATCCCAAGGTGTACTTGGGCGGCCCAAATCCCTAGGGCTATATCACCCTTTTCTTTCCACATATATATACAATTTTTTTACATAATTTCCTCACCATCCTCCTTCATCCATCAACAACAACAAAAAAACCCTAACCCTAAAACTAACTCAACCTCCCCATCATCTTCCTCCACACACCGACCCCATCTCCGGCCCTTCCCCGGCCATCTCCCAGCCACTCAACTCCGGCCCCACTCCACGACTACCGAGCCTCACCTGAACCTCCTTCCCTCGTCCCCGTTCTCCGGTCTCTTTCCCACGCCACCGTCGACCATATCATTCCCTGCCTACACCACCCGCCGGACTTCCCTATTCCCCAGCCATCTTCTCCGACCGTCCCGACATCATCTCCTTCCTCCTCACACCAAGTCTTCCTCCGGCCATCCATCTCCTGTGATCAGCCCCAGCATCGACCCCTCTCACCCGCAGACCTCAATCACCCGACCACCGGAGCCCCGGCCATCCCGACCTCCCTCCAGCCCGCCTGATCCCCATGATAGCACGGCCTCCTCCGCCGTTAACAGCCATATACACCGCTTCCTCGACTTCCTCCCTGAACCAACCGCCTCCCTCCATCTCCTCCGATCATCTTCCCCGACATCACGACATAGCCACCACCATCACCATTAACATCAACGACCTCCTCCTCCTCTTCCATCATCTTCTTCCCGAGCCTTCGACCTCGCCGGACCACCACCCCCACAACAGTCCACCACCATGTTCATCTCCTCCGTCGAGCACGACCCCTCCTGTGTCTTCCCCAACTGACCCAGCCCGCCTGAATAGTACTCCTCCTCGACTGAGCACAGTCGTCACCACCCTTCCATCGACCTCGACTCCTCTCCCATCGCCGAACCTCCCTGACCGCCTCTCCTCTCCTCCGGCAGTCTCTGTCAATTATCACCATCATCATCACCACCATCATTACTTCATCATCATCATCATCACTATCATCATCATCATCCATCATCATCATCATCATCATCATCGTCGTCATCATCGTCATCGTCGACCCCGTACATGCACGCCAAGGTTCGACTGCCCTCCTTCATAATTTTATGTGTGTACATGTGTGAATAGTATAGGGTTAATATATTGCTTTATGACAGGTTTAGTTGGTTGATTTCAGACCCGTGTCGGTGAACCCAATGACTAGTGTGCTCGTACGTGTGTGTGTGTATGCATATAATATTAGTTGATATATATATATAAATATATGGATATATATTTAAGTAATTAAATGCTAATACTTGTTATGACTATATATGTATTTATGCTGTGTGGCCATAAATTTTAGTAGTAGGTATCCTGTATTTACATTTGACTATAATATATATATGTATGCTGTATGACCCTAGGTTTTAACTGTGTATATCCCGTAGTTGCATGAGACCATGAGTGTTAATTATGGGTACCTTGTATTGCATATAACCATGTGACGTCGAATATTAGTGAATTGTCTGCCTTGTGTACATCGACGTACTGGCTAGACAAGTGTTAGTGATTGACTATCTGATTATGCACAGTAATCAAGGACATGACACCCGTGCATTTAGATGCACGTTTGACCCTACTAGATGACTCGTATCACCCCTAGCATAGCTTCTGAGTTCAGTAAAATTGTGTTTGTGTGTGTGTGCTAGTGTAATAGCTGATGCTATATTGTATTATATTATATGTATATAGGACCATTGGATTATTCTACGAGACTACAGGAGCAGGACATTGGTATTGCCCGCTCAGGACCCCAGGCGAGTATATTCTCGGATAGTTTCTTGTTTATGATATCCTCTATGTTCATTGTACTTAGTGTAGATATCCATATTTCTTAACACGATGGTTACATGGATTGGTATATCTGGATCTCGTCATGAGATATTATTCCTTATATATGGTGTATCTTGTGCAAGTCTTATTTTATTAATATCTTGTACATGTACAAACACTGATTCTCGCGAAGACTAGCTATCTTCTTGGAGAATCCCGTGCCATAGCATACCATGGTTGGATCGACTATACCAGTCGGGGTGGAGAGTATTTTAGTGTAGATATGTGATCATACCCTTCATGTACAAGTATTATTTTTATGTTAGTGTTGGTCATACACCGCACGTATGACTAACCAGGCCATTATTCATGTACAAGTTCCCAAGCCGATCACATGTTAAAGCTAGTACTCACACACTTAGTCATTAGTATTCTTGTTCATTGTCATATTGTTCATCCCCGTATTTATTTTTATTATTTTCTTTATTGTGTATCTCTTGTACATATATATGCATCTTGTATATTTACATCTATTTACTGCTACATAGTTTATATCATTGATTTAGAACTGCTATTAGAGATGTACTTCGTTCCATCCTGACTGAAAATATTTTTCCAAACTGCGACTTACAGGACTGGTGTCCGACATATTATGGACAACAGGGAGAGTAGCTGCAGCCTTGGATCTTATAGTTCAGTATGATTCTGGGAGGTCTAGCCCGGATCACTAGTATTTCAGTTAGTTTCTTTTAGCAGATTATTGGTACCAGATTTGTTTTCGACATACATTGAGACTTGGATATTATTGTTTGAGTTAGTTTATTTTGTTTAGACTTGTGTTGTATTTTGATTATTTAATTCTTCAATATCTTATCATACTCTAGTTATATGATTGAGTATTTTCATATTATATTATGATATTTGTGTCTCCTTATGGAGTTGGATATTCGTAGAAGATTGATTAGATAGCATTATGAACTAGACAGCGTTCTACCACCTATGTTGCAGCGTAGGCTGGACGTACCCACGCACTTGTGCCCCTATATCGGGTGCAGGTCATGACACGTATTGTGCTAGGTAGTAGGACTTGTACTATATGTGAAAGTTGTGTATTAGTATGGGTAGATGTGTGTGCACAAGTATGTGTCTAGTAAGGGTATATCACTTAGTATTTGAGGCTGTTGATGTGTTAGAGAGTGATACCTTGAGGAATAAAGTAGAGTACCTAGAATTGTGTGCTCAAGTGCACAGTGGGTGATTTGTGAATTGTATGATGGTGAAGTGAAGTACAGTGTGGGAGTTTCATGAGTATCATGCAGTAAGAGTCTAGGTATTAGAAATGGCAATAATGTGTCAGTAAGGTAGGCTAGTGCCAAGTTGGTATTCTAGGTTATTAAGTGAACGTGACATGTATAGTTATGAGTTGGTATCTGCTACCAGGAGTGCCTAGAGAGTGCAAGTATTCAAGTGTATCAATAGTGAGATGAGTAGTATATGGTAGATATGGTATGTCAGACTAGTATCGGTGAGTATTATTATGAGTAATAATATCAGTTAGGAGTATCAGTATAAAGTTGAGGTAAGGTATGCAAGGGAGTATTAGGGAGAGTAGGAGTACGATTGTTTACGACAGTAAGAAAGAAAGGATAACATGTATAGGGGTAAGCTTTAGTGAGTGTGGATACATTGCAAGTATATTGGGTATGTGGGTGGCTATGTATCAGTAAACTGTACGATGGGTAGAATGGTAATAGTGTGATAGCAGTGTATAGTATTTAGTGTTATAGTAGGTAGAAAGTATTTATATATATTTATATTGCCAAGATACAGGTAAGTATCCTAGAGTGATTATTGAGTGTTAGAATAGGGTATACAACCATATATCAATATGTGAGGAGTACCTTAGTGGCAAGATACAGAGTACCTCAAATATTATGGAGGTTTAAGGTAGTGGCTAGTGTACTAGGTATAGAGGAGAAACATGAGTAACCTGGTATGAGAGTATCATCTAAGTGTCACATATAGGAGTTAGTGCCTTATGTAAATAGTGTCAAGACTTGGGTAGGCATCCTATAGAGAGTATTCGAGATTGGTAAGGGTGTACCAATAGGGTATATAAGTGTGTTGGTATACGAGTGTTCATTTGCAAAGTAGAAAATGGTTGAGTAGTATTTAGGTGCCTGCAAGAACTTAGACAGATATGAGACTTTATGTGTGTTAGAGAATGAGCTAGAATAAAGGTCGACATACTAGTGAATGCATTCATATGCCTCACAGGGACGTATAGGAAATCTGAGTGTTGGTAGAGTACCCTTCTAGTTCCAGAAGATAGTATCCCAGAGATGTTAGTATAGTATCCTGGGTAGTGTGTACCAGTGAGTTAAGTGTGCTCATGTCCTAGAACTATTGCGTATTATTAGTATTAGAAGTAGTAACCCCTTTGTAATAAGTATTATTGCTAGATTGATGCTTAGTGAATGCTTGGTGTGAGATAGGTACACTATATGAAATTGTATTTTAGCAACATATTTTAGCGACATAAGGTCGTTTATGTCTCCAAAAGCTTTTTTTTTACATCTATTGGCAACATGAGTTTTAGTATGTCGCAAAATCCGCACAAACTTTACTAGAGGGAAACCAAATTTCAGTCCCACAAAAAATCCTCTATATATGGCAACATCCACATGTCGCAAAAAGATACTATATGTTCGATGACATGTACCACATGTCTCAAAAAGACACAATATATTCCGCGACATATAGCTAGGTAGGAAATACATTTTTTATTTTTTTAATTGAATAATAACCAAAAGAGAATGTCAAAAAAACCCGTAAAAACAAAATAAAAATTGAAGAGTATTTTTTTCATTCTTTCCTTTTCTTTTTCTCCACTACTTCTTTAACCCATCATCTTCATCGTCTTCTTCTCCTCATCCTTCTCATCTCCCACAGACGAGATCTCCAAATCCTTCTTCCTCCTTCCACCATCTTCTTTCCACCACGATAATGAATACCAAACCCTAACCCGCCCCAAAACCTAACCCTAAGCCTAGAATAACTGAAAGGGGTGTGCTACCAAATTTATTTCCCTAATTTCACATCGAATCCCTAATTCTCACTGTATAAATTTGTTGATCAAACCCTCACCTTCCTTCTTCCACAACCCTCATCCCTACCCTCTCTTATTCCTTCTAGGTGGGGAATTCTATACAGTATCAGATCCTTGGGGGCCCCATGCGCGAGATCGGGATGACGACAGATCTGCAGGAGATGGTCATAGTCTTTAGGGCTTCCAGCGTCTCCGCGCTGGAGCAGTTCAAAGCTACTGGCAAGGACAATAAGTGTTTCTTTCTTTATGGCTTGCATTTTTAGCGATAAAAAATGGTTCATTGTAGCTAGAGTTTTGGTGATTCACCTGATATTATATAGCTTGGTTCATGTGAAATTTGATTGCTTAAAACAGATTAGTCATAGATACTTCGGTATCTAGAATGAACATGCATGGGATTAAAATTGTACCCAAAAATCAATGATACATATGATCTGATTTATGCCTAACATGTCTGACTTTGGCCTAACTTATACCAGCCTATATTATATCTACATATTTTATATCCCCTGAAATAGAAACCGATTTAAATCCAACTATTAGCATGCCCAATATAGAAATGGTAACAATTTTGGAGTGTTTATGCTTGAAAGGGTGAAACATTATGCCTACTATAGATAATATGGTTAAATAACTGATGTGTAGCAAAGAAAACTGTAAATGTGCTAACATTTGACGAGCAGTGTTGAAGATATCTTCCTTGATCCACTTGTTCTTAAAATAAGTAGGTTAGTAGGGCCAGCCAGTTTAATTTACACTTGTGACTAGTAATAATAAGTTTCTAGCGTGTTGGTTTGCTTTAAAGAGGAGAGGAAAGAGATTTTAGTGTAGGTAGAGAGGAATGATGAAGAGAAGAATGCAAAAGGCTTTGTACTTTTACTGGTGTTTTACACCAAGCGAAGTAGCATTGCAATCAATCTCCCAATTTGAGAAACATCATAATTTTTATCTACTGATTGGATCCACAAGGTACATGATAAACCCAACTCAACTTGGCTTAACAATTAAGGCTTGTAAAACAAATAAGGTTTTTAAAGATTTTAAAACAAATAAAACTCCTAATAATTCACTTGATACAATAATTTAATCAAATAACTCAAGCTAAGACCCAAACTCAATTTTACTTAAGATTTTTATTAGACCGAATTAAGCTAAACTACACTCAAACTGAGCTAATTGGTCTTATTTAAACCACAACCCAAATATGTCTCTTCTAGTGTACACCCTGAATGGTCTTTGATTAAGCATCACCTCTTTGAATGTACATGTGAAGTTATTTTCTCTTTATTTTAAAGTTTATAAAATGTCACCTGTGGCACAACAAATTATCCTACACTAGCAGAAGGAGACGCCCTAGTAGAGCAGGGCTTTTGCGATGACGGTCGAGGAGGCCGATGCTACAGGTGATGGGTTAGAAAGTTCTGTTTTTTTTTTGTCATTTTTCCATCTATTTGATTTGATTGATTCCTTAGTACCTTATAGTTGCTTGTGCTATATAGTTAGTATAGTTAATAGTTTACCCCTGACAGATATAATAATATCATGACAGATAGAGACCATAACTATGCATATTTACAACCCATGAATGATTTATTTTAATAGAATTGTATATTGTATGATTTTAGGGAGGACTTTCTTAGGCCATGACTAGATAGGATTTTGACTATAGTGAGGTTATGGGTAGGTTTTGATCATTGGAAGAGAAGAGACGAGATGTATGAGAGATACCTATCTTTGAACCATGAGATATTCTTTCGGTTCGTACCTACTACTATCCTTAAATTTTGAGGACAAAATTTTTCTAAGGAGGGTAAGATTGTAACTACCTAATTTCGAGGGATATTTTTGTTATTTTATATTATTATATATTGTTAATAGTAATATATATATATATATATATATATATATATATATATATATATATTATTGTTAATATAGTTAGTGGTTAGTGTGTTAGCCATTAGTTAGACTAAGTGCTAGTGAACCTAAGTGGACCAAACTAGACTTGACATGACCATTGGTTTAATTAATTAGACTAGTTATGGTTGACTCATTAGTTAAGAAGAATGAGTGGAATATTCATTTTTATTAAAATTAAAACCTTCTCCTTAGTTAACCCCTTAATTAAATACCCTTCATGACTAATTATCTAGGGGCAATGTCACGACCTGCACCCGGTGTAGGGATGCAAGTCAGAAATAACGCCCAGCCTACACCGCAGCATCGATGGTAGAACGTTGTCTTGGTTAACTATACCATCTAAACATCTCACAATAATATAAAATCTGCCAATAATATCTCACACAAAACTCAATCATAATTCTATAAGCACGAGAAGATATCAAGAAAGTCTAACATAACTATCCATATTATATATAACAACACCAAAGAAACAATAAACAAATTCTGAAATATGAGCCAAAAATAAATCCGGTACCAAATTGTTAAGGAAACTAACTATGAAAAACTAGTGATCTGGATAAACCTCCCGGCAATCACTCTAGAACTAGTGGGTCCAAGTATGCACCATCTATAAGTCGAAGTCCATAGTATGTCGGACACCAATCTCTCGGATCCTCTAAAAAATATTTTTCAGTCAGGAATGTAGCGAAGTACATCTCTAACAGCAGTTCTAATCAATGACATAAACTATGTAACAGTAAATAGATATGAATATACAAGATGCATATACATGTACAAGAGATACACAATAAAGGCAACACTGGAAATAAATACAAGAATGAACAATATGGTAATGAATAAGAATACTAATGACTAAGTGAGTGAGTACCAGCTTTAACATGTGATCGACTTGGGAACTTGCACAAGAGTAAATGGCCTGGTTAATCATACATGTGGTGTATGATCAATACTCACAAGAAATAAGACTTGGACAAGGAGGGTATGGTCACATATCTATACTACATACTCCCTAACTTTGACTGGTATAGTGGATCCAACCATGGTATGCTATGGCACGGGATTCTCTAAGAAGATAGAGACTCTTTTTGAGAATCATTGTCTGTACATGCATAAGATAATCAATAAAATAAGACTTGCACAAGATATACCATATACAAGGAATAACATCGCATGACGAGATCCGAATATACCAATCTGTGTAACCATCGTGTCAAAAAATATGGATATCTACACTAGATACAATGAACATAGAGGATATCATAAATGAGAAACTATCAGAGAATGTACTCTACTGTGGTCCAGAGTAATGAATGTCAAATTATATCCGAACTGGTGTCACACAGACCTATATATGAAATATTGTATTAATACAAGATTCTGGAATGAAAATAAGTTAAACTAGTCAACTTCTACGTCATAAAGTTATTTCTAAGTCAAAACAGTCAAACTAGGTCAACTCTAAGTTAAATCGGTCAACTATGGTCAAACTATGGTCAATTATGTCAAACTACCTATTTCTAGGTTGCATGAGTCTATCTCAAAGATATTGAGTTCATACACTATGAATCTAAGTTATACAAGCTATATCTTAGGATACTAAGATATCATAACTCAGGATACGCAAATAATCATATCTATAAATAAGCAATATTAAATATATAAGTTCTAATTACAAATGCTAAATGGATACCTTGGTTTCGAAGCAACTTGGTATTGCAACACTAAACCTCTATCTTGATACCCAAACCCAATACCTTGGGTATCCTCAATACCTTGGCATTTACCTTGGTATCTCAAGATAATGTCACTCTAGTATATATATTAACTACCAAACTATAACTATAAACTACCATGCATTTAATATTTATACAATACTATATACCTTATTTTAGTCACCTTAGTATCAATCCATAATTAGTTTATATCTATCCTATTACTATGTCAATACCTACTACTAATACCTTGGTATATCTCAAGGTAATCCAAAACGCTAACATATAACTAATACATATATATAAACCCAACTAATACTAAATATAACCAATACTATATTGTATGCATATCCATTCATAGGGACTAACTATAATATAATATTTTTAACTACTATATATATATATATATATATATATATATATATATATATATATATATATATATATATATATATATATATATATATATCACCACATATATCTAACTAACTACTGACCATAACATATCAAATACCTTACTACTCAAACTAATGACTAATATATATCAACCTACAGGAAAAGATACGACAAAGATTTTATATGCCACTACATCGCCCGATGCCAAAGCTTCTTCTAAAGACAAAGTGAATGCTTATCCTTGGCCCTGTTGCGCTCCTCGGTATTGCCTCCTTTAGAAGCGTTGTGGTGGCCTCTGTTGTTGATTCTTTTGTTGTTAGTATATCTGAGCTTGCGTCGGTAACGGACGTTGAGATAATGGTCGTACTTCTATCTTTGGCCCTCTGTGTTGAACTGTCCCTGGTGCTGGCAGTGCTGATAACTGTTGGACTTGGCCTTCTGGCCTCTGCATCATCGGACAATTGTCAATTCCGTGATCTGGACTACCGTACCTCATACATAACCCATTGGCTGTCCTACACACATCTCTAGTGTGCCCTTCCTTTCCACAGTGAGTGTAATCCACTAATGCTCCATGGCGCTGCTATTGTTGTTGCTGCCTCGGCTGCTGCCGAGCTGGTAAGGTCACTGTTGAAACTGTCACCCTTCGTGGTGTTGAATCATGGATACGAACGACAGGTCAAGGTGCTAACATTTGGGGTACTCCTCCACTCTCACCATAAGACCTCTTCTGGCCCCACATCCTAGTCGACAACCTCTGTATAGTAAGCTCATGCCTTCGAGCTGATATCAACACCTCTTCGTAAGTCTAGCAATCGTGTCCCTCTACTAGTTATAGAATCTCCAAATGAAGTCCTTGTTGGAACCTCATTGCTCTATCCGATTACGTAGCCACCATAGTCCGAGCAAATCTATTCAGCCTGCAAAACTCGGTTGCATATCCATCCACAGTCCTACTGGCCTGCTTGAGACCGATAAACCTTTGTTGGAGCTCATACTGTGCGACAACTCCAAAATACTTAGTCCAGAATCGAGTCCTAAAACTGTCCCAAGAGATAGGATGCCTCAAGCCAACCTCTACTGACGCCCACCAATCACGGACAAGGTCTTGAAGCTGCAGTCGGACCTGGTCAATTTGTTCATCAGCCGAAACCTTCACAGCTGCCAGAATAACCTCGTTGTCTTGCAACCATATGTCTGTTGTGATGGCGTCCTCCGTACCATCAAAATACCTCGGATTAAGTTGGCAAAACCTGACCGACGCCCCCTGAATCAGTCCTTCAACCTCTCTCCAAGGCTGTCTGTAAGCCCTGACAATAAGACATTATGCTCTTGTTGTTGGAACTATTGATGTTGTTGTACTGCCATCTGATAATGTTGAGTAGCCATCATTCCCCGGATAATCTCTAGTAATATCGGGGTATCAAGTACCGCTGGCACTGTCGGTACTATTGGGGGGTACGGGCATTTCAGGGGCTTGCTCCTCAACATGTCCAACTTCTGATTCTACAGTGCCAACTTGCTCAACTACTAATTCTATCCGGATCTGACTCTAAGCAGGTGCTACCTCCCGTTGTTGCCCAGGGGAACCCTATCCTTCCATGCCTAGTGCTCCAGCAACTGAAGAAGCCCTAAAGGAAAGGACAAGAAACATCAGGAACATGACAGAAAGAATCAAGTAGGCAAGCAGTTTGAACAGTTCAAGCATTGTTATTAAGGAAGACGAAGCAAGATATCAAAGGGGATATTTTGGATTGAGACTCCTATGGCCAAAATACCCCACAAGTCACAGATCTGCATGGGCCACCACTAAAATCTTGCCATGCCCCAGTACTGAAATACGGAGACAGACATGGCCAGCTCTCCCGTACAAGGTAGAGAACGTTGTACAGGGGTCACGGCTGTAACTAGACAAGGGGTGTATACTACAAGCAAGTCACTTAGGGTCACATAGAACATCTAATGTCTCAATCAGTCAAGTAAAGATAGTAAACATAGAACATGTGTGATAAGGAAGTAAGGCATCCCATACGTCCTGCTACAATATTCTGGAAACCAGCCACACAAAATAATAAGCTGGCAGAGTAGCAAAAGTACATGACCATGATCAGTTGTAGTCTGATTAATTATAATCATGTAAGAAAACTAAATGTCCAGAATTACGGCTAACAAGTGTCGGTGGCTAAATGCCCAAAAGAGTAAAATGTACAAAACGAGCAGTAATCAAGAAACCCACTCGTGTCCATTAACGGCCATCCGCCTGGTGCACGCCATTATTCAGGGAAAAGTACGCTTGATCCTCGGATGTTGGCTCTAAACCTGGCCATGCAAAACCAGTGGGATTAGAACCCAAATAGCGAGTACATGAATGAAGAAACAAAACCAGAAAGAATATATATATATATATATATATATATATATATATATATATATATATATATATATATATATAGTCTATCGTGATACAACAATCTAACCCTATAACCAAACAAGGACAAGGGTTAGACCATCGCACCATGATAGTACAGGACCCTAAACTATTGAATAAAAGGTATAATGCACAATCAAGTTAAGTTACATAATCGGTCAATCACTTGTACAGCTTACTAGGTGGAGTCTGGGTTATCCCAGAATTATTATGCATATAATAGGAATCCTGAGGTCGAGCCATGTTCTAGCAAGGGCTAGCCGAGCCATGAATTACCGCGTAGCACATAGTAGTATGCACCGGCCCCTCGAAAGGCCACCGTGCTAAGATCGCATAGAACACATTGTACAATATAATAATCAGATATTACCATCCACTAATGAGAATTTAAACAATATCCATGGGGGACAGCCTTCACTCCCCGTATGATTGAGGGTGACTAGTTAAGTACGATCTCGGGATTCCGTCCCTCCCAATGCTCTACATATTTTAGTTTTCTAGTTAACCATGTAGTTAGCTGGAATCACATGGTGTGGTCACATGTTATTTCCCTTACATGTCTTAACGTAGTACGGGCGCGCTAGATACGAATCCACTTTGTTACTTGTCAGTTCAATTTGGATTCACCCCAGCGTGATACAGCAATCAACACAAGTCCTAGCCACCCTAGCCGCGCTTGGTTATTAACCAACTATCATTTTCATGATGGAGGAATTATATTATATCACATGTCCCATAGCACGTAGGTACACCTCAGTATAAAATACATAACATAATCACGTAGGAACACTTAGCACGTAGAAACACTTAGTACGTAGTAAGTGTATCAGCACAGATACCAATAGTCGAGTCTAGTCACCAATCACAGGAAATCACATAATTTTTATCACTTTGCAACACATAAGTCAAGTCATACACATAGGTGGGTCTAATACTCTCACAGTCATCAATTTTAGTCTAATACTCTCACAGTCATCAATTTTACACATATGAATCAAAAGTCCAATGGAATATTCAAACCAAAATAATTCAATAAATGTGTACAGGGGGCGCATGCGCGCATGAAGATCAAGGCCGCATGGTCAACTGGACGCATGAGAATCGGGGACGCATAGAATATGGGGTACATAGACAGGCAAGGTTCACTCATCGGGGCACGTGCTAAGTGAAGAGCAATAAATACAAGTCAGAGAAGTGACTGATGTGACTTGATGTGACAAGCCAAAAATATCAGGGAGATAAGATAAAAGCATGAAAAGCTGTGCAGAGTCACAAAAGTCATGCAGAGGCATGCGTCCCAAAAAAAAAGATGCATAGCTCGTGGCCACATAGTCTCCTGGCCGCATGGTCGCAAGGAGTCTGGCCTTAGTAAATTCTCATGCGTTCAAGGTACTATGCGTCCGACTATAGAAAGCATGCACAGAGCAGACATGCATCCAACAAGATGGACGCATGTTGCTGGGCCGCATGGTATTCCATCATCCCAGAACAGCAAGTTCGGCCATAAAAAAGTTCCAAGAACCCGAAAACTTGTTTCCTCCATAAAAACTCCATTCAACTCCAAATCAAGTGAACCAAAAGCCAAAATGCCTGAAATGGAATGCTCGATCACACACAAAAACTAGTTTTCTAAAATACCATATTTTAATAGATCAAAAGCAAATAAAACTTTTTGAACCCATGAAAACCCTTAACTAAAAATGTATATTTACTAAATTCCATCCATCAAAACCAAAACCTCCAAGTATTAAAATTTCTTAGAATCATAATGTACACATGTTAGACTAATAAAATGTAAGAGAAAAGCAATAATTAAAATCTAAAGTTTCTCCATATCATGCAAGGTGTACTTGCCTAGAAATAAAAGAAAGAGAGAGAAATAAAGAATGAGGGAAGAGAGAAATAAGTTAGCTTATGTAGCTAGGGTTAAGGTTTGGACCATGGGTTCTCTCATGACTAACCAACCCAACAATTAAATCATGAGTCTAATTGAACCAAAGAATGGGTTCAATCTCCATGACATGCAACATAATTAACCATGCAAACAAGAAATAATGTAAGCAGGAAAACTAATATGTTCTAAATATGTATATCGGGAACGGGAAGTGACAAGAACCAGGATCCCCCATACTTCCAGCAAAATGGCTCGCACTCGTAAGAGTGCGACCGAAGCTCGCGAGTAGGTTTCTTTCTTTCACCCCTCGTTTTGATCACTCATTTTGTGGTATTTTAGCAAGGGCCAGTGCTGGTCCCTTTTATTTATGAGACTACATCTCTGAATTCGGTCAACATAATGTATATATTAGACCATGACTGGTATATTTGATCATGTATAATTATAATTTGCTACTGCAGCATTTTGTATTCACTAGCTTTATGATCATATGTGATGTGTAATTTGGGATATCTCTTTACTTTTATGTATGATATAGTCTTGTATTATTGTTGATGGATTGAGATACTAGGAATTATCGACCTTAGGACTGACGCAATAGCATGCTAGAGTCCTACCCATTTGTCTTCTGGATAACCGTGACCGATGTACGATATTTTAGACCTTTTATGGTTTAGCTGGCCATGTTCATCCTCGTATTTATCCAGTATTCTGGGATCGGGACGTGACATGTATGGACAGAGATGTAAGTTATCTCTTGAGGATAAACTTGTAGACACCCAAGATACATACACCGAAACATGGTCAACACAGGGCCTTTAATGTGCGACCGGAGGCACAACTGATGTCATTGTGCAAGTGGAAAGAACAGCAGCTATGGTTCAGAATTCAATGCGTAGTCCATTCTTGTATCGTACTGTTGTTTGACTCATGCGGGATGATTCAAGTCATGGGCGACATCTATCCTAATGCATGATGGCCAGTCAATGTGAGGAACGCTCGACCATATATTGTGATATATGTGGAGAATTGTTGGTGTTTTCCACTTAGCTTTGGAAGTTTTAGTCCCACATTGAAAAACTACCAATGTGTATATCTCAATATATAGCTATGCTTTTTGTATTGGTAATGCACATGGGGTGGTGGCCCATGTGGATTGATTTTCCTAAAGGGATTAAGTGTGAACCCCTTTATGACAATCTTTATTTTGTCACTGCCTTTGGAAAGTTTTCCTTAGGAGCTAAGTCCCGAAGGGGCTTAGCGACTCAAACTCGGAGTCGGAGTCGGGCTCAAGGAAGCAAAGTGGCATTTTGTTAGCACACTTTGCACTTAGCACGTCAGCATGCGCGGCGAGACGCTATGCGGCGAGACATTATGTTGCGAGGCGCATGCGGCTAGGTCGTTATGCGGCCAGGACGTATGCGGCCAGCGATTTGTATGAACGAGTCGCATGTGGAGGGTCCAGGGTCTGCTATTGGTGGGGCATGCGGCGTATGGTTATCTGTGCCATCCGGAACATGCGGCGCATGCAGTGCGGGGGTGTCTGTGCACAGCGGCTGCTGCTTTCAGTGCTTGGCGGCGTTAGGCGGCGTTGTTCTGTGCAGCGTGACCGGCGGCGTAGGCGACACATGAGGCATTGGCGGTCCATGTGGCGCAGGCGACACATGCGGCTCCGGCTTCACATACGACTTGGTGTCTGGTCGGATGACGCATAAGTGGCACGAGCTTTCTCATGCCGCATAGGTACTGATTTTCTCTATATATAGAGGAGCTTCTCTTTCATTTGAGAGGTTGAACAAATTCCAACTGCACCAGAGAGAACCGAGAGCTCCATAGCGTATGCAGCCCAGAGTGTAACATTTCCTTATATTGATTTTTCGAGTGAATCCGAAGGTGACCTAGAGCGTTCCAGAAGTTCTTTTCTGAACTTGCTGGATCCTGGGGTCAGATCGTCGTGTAGGACAAATCTTGCCTTGAGCATCGATGGCTTTGATCACCCCAGTAAGGAATTATTTGTATATTTTTTCTTGTGCTCGTTCTTTCTTATTGTAGCGTCTGCGAACGTAAAGAGAAGAACATTCTTCTTCTTCTTCTTGTATTTTTATTTTCTTTGCTTAATCAGTTTATAACCTGTTTTCGGTGTTGTGCTTCTAGAAAGTTGTGTATTACCTAAAAAAAACTCTTGTGTGAATCTCAGTACACCAACTTCTTTTCTGGATTTAGTAGAAATAAATTTTTGTGTGAGTCTCTACTTTATGGATCTTTCGTTGTTTGATTTGTCCTGTCCTGGGACTAACAGTTCATTATGCAGAATTTTGGGTTTCTTACTCCATTATCGATATTAGCACTGACAGCCTTCCAAACCGCATCGCTCCAAAACTGTATTGATGAACCAGGCACAAATGTCCTAATTGATTTTATTTTTTATTTTTTCTGCTTCTTTTTGGTAATTAATGATTATGTATCAATCACAATATGTCATCAAAATACCTTAAGAGTTGTTAATTAATGATTGACAGCCTTCCAATCCGCATCACAAAACTAATGGCTCCAAAACTGTATTGATGAACCAGACAAAAATGTTCTAATTGATTTTATTTTTATTTTTTCTCCTTCTTTTTATTAATTAATGATTATGTATCAATCACAATATAGTCATCAAGATATCATAAGGGGCAGTTTGGTAAACAGAAATTAGAGATGGATTTCATCATTCATCGGAAAAAGTAAGTGTGTGTGGGAGTTGTTTGGTTGAGAGGAAGTAGGGGGACAAGATTTTGGATTGCAAAGAGGAGTGCAGTTCCTGTTCTCCTCCAAATTCATATTTTTGAGAGGATGTAGGTTAGAACTAGCGGCCAATGCACCACCCGAGTTCCATGACCGCACCACCATCCGAGCTCTATGACGATGCACACCACCCAAGTTCTACGGCCGCAACACCTCGACCGCACCACCAGCGACGCTGTGCTCGATCGCCTGCTTCTCGACGTCGTCGACCTAACGTCGATCGATCATTGGCGACGTGGTGAGGTCCCGGAGAAGGGGGAGCGACGGCATCACCAGCAACTAAATATTTAATTATAATAATTACTATTATTATTAAATTTAAGTAGTAATAATAATAATAATTGTGTAATTAAAATTAAAATTAAAATTATTATTTTAATTTCAATTAAAATAATTATTATTATTATTATTATTTTAATATACTCTTTCACTTCCAATATCTCATTTTCCTATCTCAACCAAACACCTTCGTTCTCTATTAGGGGTAAAGAAAGTGCATGGATTCTATCCTACTTTCCTATCGAAGTCTAAATCCAAATCCAAATCCACTTCTTGTTTACCAAATAGCTCCTAAGGTCTCGTTTGGTTCACGAAAAGGAAAGAAAACCAATTCCATGCTCTTTTCTTTCCTTTGAAAAATTATAATTCTCATCGATTTTCCTTTCCAGTGTTTGAAAATGCCAAAAAAATTGGAAGGAACAGTAAATAATTAAAAATAAGAAAGTGAATCATTGGGTTGGTGGAGGAAACACTTTCTTCCTTATTTTTCTTTTCATTGGGAATCATTAACAGCCAAATATAGAAAAGTAATGACTTTTCTTTCCCAACTCTATGATTCTGCGAACCAAACGAGACCTAAAAGGAGTTAATTAATGTTTGTATCTATAGTAATTATGTCATCAAGATAGTTTTTTGAGTTGCTAATGACACGGTTAAACACGTTGGTACAGCACAGGCATGCATGTACATAGGTGTGGTTGGTGCACTGTAATATGGATAGAAACTCCAAATCTATTCCATCAATGTTACATTCTATCTGGAATATGATACATTCATACATGGAATGATATCTACAATTGTAGGTAGCAGGAATATGAAAAATTATACCAAACACAACAATCCAAAATTTAAGGTCTAGAAATAAAATTCTAGAAATATGTAATTCCTGATAAATATTTGCAGTACCATGTACTAAAATACAATCCAACTATTAAGACAAAAAAAAATTCCATATAGCGATGGATATTTATAAAGTTAAAATTGAGCTATGTTTTGATTTCATATCCTATCCTTAGATGCCCTTCATCACATGTATCAGAAAAACTAAAAATCACTCATTCGAGATCATTAGAACCTGATTAGGTCGAGCTATTCAGAGTTGAGGCGAGATCAAGCAATATATGCAGAGTTGAAGGAGAATCCATCAATAGAAGCAAAGAAAAACACAACTAAACATGCAATCCTAAACCATTAAATTTGAGATCACAGTTCATACATGACATGCTTAGAATGTTTCTTCCTAGGCAGCAATCCAGTAACCTCTTTATTGCAGTGCAATAATCTACTACCAGTACTAGGATACATATTAAAAAAAAAAAAATTACAAGCCATGATATAGTGCAAAGGTAATAAGCAAATCCTTACATCTGAACTCAATTAAATCAGTCAAAAAGTAGGCATTTTGCTCTAAATAGATGGCTAATCCAATCCGCTATTGTAATATAAGCATTTGAAACCAAACTAAAATTTATTGCAGCTGTTTCAAAACTTGGTTGCCCTATGTTTCATCATTAACACTGAAATTATAACTCGAGGAACACGAACTCTTCAATAGCTGGTATCTCGCCAATCTTCTTGAGAGTTTCTTTGCTTGGTTCGTCATCAACTCCAATCGCCATGACTGCTTGCTTACGAGGAGCAATCCTTCCAACACTCATAAAGCTTACATTTACGTTCTGCTCCCCCAATATGTTTCCCACAGATCCTATCATCCCAGGCTGATCCACCTGCCTACAGAGTATGAGATTTCCTTCCAAGCTCACATCTACTTGGAATGATCCGACCTTGGTCAGATGGGGAATACCATCTATCACTCTCCCCTCTACTCTGATCTCTCCGGCCTCCGAGATGGCACTAGCAAATTTTGATTCCACATTCGCTATATGAACCTGTATGAAATCTAGAGGGTTTTCTGGTGAGCCATCCAATAGGATTCTCTCTTCTGTAATCCTAATGCCCCTCTGCTTTGCTGTAAAATCGGCATTCACAAGATTTACAAACACACTGGAGATTGGCTCAATCAGACCCTTGGTGATCATGGCACGGAGAAGCCTTGTGTCCAGATCATCAGGAGTCCTTGCAGATGCATAGGTCACCTTCACTGATTTCACGCCACTGCCGCCTGCTACAAGCTGTACAGCTAATCTACCCAGTTTCTCTGACAGAACAACAAATGGTGCCAGCTCTGATAACACCTACACAAAACACAATTACTAGTTTAATGTACACAATTTTATTAACGGGGAAGAACTTGCTTCTGTTCAGGTGGGGATTCTAACGGCTGCTCATGCATAGGATTAATGAGAAAAAAGGAGCCAAGGAAATTCCCTTGCAACGAGAATATACTAAAAGTGCTTCAAATCTATATGTTGTTATTGCACCATTTAGCCAGTGGCCATTTGCTACATTCACAAAATTAAAGTTCACTGAAGAAATTACTGTAGCAGGTCGTACAAGGAAATATGTCATTATAAACCAACATCTCTACGGCAACGTATCAGTACCCGTATCTGTGTCCCTGCAACATAGGTAACTAAACTGTACCTATTTTAAAATGTATGTATCATGTACCCTTATTGTGTCCATATCCGTACAAGTTTTCGTATTCATGCAACATAGAAAAATATTATTCGTGCACCCTACCCAAATATTTAGAATAAAGACTTTAGCATGACTTCTGGTTTTATCCAATTTTACTCCACCAGCAAGGGGGAAAAAAAATCTGAAATTAATTTCAAGATATCTCCCATATTGCAATACTATTGGTAACTGTAATTCCCAGTTAAGAGTAACCAATAATTTGCTATGTATGTCTTCTCTTAAGATGCTGTACTTGGAAAATTAGAATGCATACCTCGGCAGGAACCATTGGTGCATTTACCGCTGTAGAAGCAAGCTCCCCTTTCAAGGCCCCGACAACAGCTTCAGCGATTTCAATGGCAACTCCTTCCTGGAAATTAAACACATTATAAAAGCTATTAGCTTAATTAATTTTCCAGCATATTACTTTATGATTGGAAAATCAATTTGCTCTTAATACCTGTGCTTCCACAGTGCTGGCACCAAGATGAGGTGTTACTGTCACATTTTCATGCAAGACTAATGCACTCTCTGGTGAGGGAGGCTCTTTTGTGAAGACATCCAAAGCCGCCTAACCGATCAACCAACAAATCAAAAACATGTTGCAGGCAATATAATATAACAAAATTAACATAGAAGCACTCCCTATAGAAAATTAGGCTTCAAGCAAATAACCACAAGATAAAGACCTGTGCAACAATTCCAGAATTCAGTGCTCTAACAAGAGCTTCTTCATCAATGACACCACCACGAGCAACATTGACAATCCTTACTCCTCTCTTCATCTTTGCAAAGGACTCGTCATTGAGAACCTTCGAGGTGGAAGGAGTCAATGGCATGTGCAATGAGATGAAATCTGCAGTTGCTATCGCTTCATCAAAAGACACCAAATCCACTCCTATTGCCCGTGCACGATCTGCAGCAGCATATGGATCATGCGCAATGACATGCATCCCCAGACCCTTGGCACGCCTTGCAACTTCGGATCCAACTTTTCCAAAGCCCATGACTGCGAGTGTTTTACCAACAAGAGATACACCAACATACTTGCTGCGCTGCCATTTACCTGAAGTCACGTGAAGATTATATGTATTGGGAAGAAGTAACTACAATATTGTTCATGGAGATGTTTCAGATATAAAGCTACTAGAAGGAATTGTTTTAAGCTAAATTTTGCTACAAAATCTGTTGCTCGTGATTACTTTCCATGTCATGAGAAACAAAATGTAACTGCTCTCTCGTACATGCTGACTTTCAGCACATCATTTTAACACCAATTTTTGAACAACTTTTGAAGTAAGGATTCAAGAAGTTCACCCAAGATTTCGAAAATCCCAGAAAAAGGAAGATAACAGAATTCACTTGTCGGTTCTGGTATTTATGAGTTGCTAAATAGAAACAACAAAGAAATCATACATATTGAGGAAAGATAGAATTTTGAGTTGTATACCCATAGAGGCAACAATTGGAACAATGCTAAGGCAGGCCCACAAAATAACAATAAAGAATTCCACATGCTTCTGAGTTAGCCTCTTGCAGCTCCTTCATACCCAAGGCAGCATCTAGAGGTTTCAGTCAAGTACAAGAAATTAACATTACTATCATTACACTTGGTATTTCTTTGTTCTCCCTTCTCTTGTATGGAGAACACTTAATTTAGTAGAATATACTAGTATCTGAATGTTATGAAGTGTACATCTAGATGTTATTCATAGAGGGCCAACAATGTAGCATTGGTCCAAAGTTGGAATGATTTAGGAAAAGTTTTGACGATGTCTTACAATCAGTTCACAACCCTACGAGTGTTGCTAAGTTTCAGTTCAAACTATAAACAAGAGATTTTTGCATAATTCTAATTGGCATATAGCTAATAGTTTCCGGTACCAAAGTTTAAGTCCATGCCACTAAGAAGCTAGCCTGAAATTCACCTAAACTGTTAATGACTTCAATAAAGATGTAAGCCTATGCAATTTGCTAGTAGAGCATCCACATTCACCATTGGTGCACAACTTAGGCAACGAGCCAAACAGGAACACATTTCCACATGCAATTTTATTATCGAATAGCATATTATCACCAAGGCACAATTCATAAATTAACCATTTTCCATTCTGTCTCCCACTCCTCCTTAGAAACTTATTTTTCCTTCCACACCGGAAACGAAATAAATTATTTATTCTTTCCTCTCTAGTACGCAACTCCTTTTAACATCGACCGTCAACTGCGACCTCCCTCAGTCACCATCCCATTCCCACAACTGTTTTCCATTATTTCATGTCAGAATTCTCTATTTTAACCAAATAATCACAAAAAAAAACATTTATTTCTTCCTTTCTCTTGACTCTTTTAATTTCATTTTCTTTTTCTTCCACCACTATCGATGTAGATTTCATCTAGAGTACATTTTAGGTTTTCTACGTGAGACATCTAGGTAGGGCTGAGCATAAAACGGATCTGGACCGAAAACCGGATCGATCCGACCCGAATAAGGGATTCGGGTCGGGTGTGGGAAATTTCGGGTTCGGTTGTGGAAAACCTACTAAACGGTATTAGGTTTCGGGTGGAGGGTTCGTTTTCGGTTTAAAACCGAAAACCGGTTAACACATATACAATTACATAAATACCCCTCTTTAATTTCACTCTCCATATAAAAACTATCATAACCCTAACATTCTCTCTCCTCTCTCAAACTCTCAGATGCCTCACGCCTCTCCCTCTCCTCACTCCACTCCCGAGTCTTCTTCTCTCCTCTCCTCTCCTCTCCTCTCTGAGTCCTGACTCCGAAATGGTATTCTAGATGACAACTTAACCGTAGCTTCCAGCTCCATACTACTCATCGTAAACCAGTTCCGACTCGCCAATCCCTTCGTCGTGACCCAGGCCTACTATGTAGCCCTCGTCCTCCTCCCCTCCTTCCCACTTGGCCACTCTCTCGAGTCTCGACTAGCCCCCCTCTCTCAAAGCCCCCCACTTGGCCACTCTCGAGCTTCCTCTCTAAAACCTCCCTCTCCTCTGTCGACACCCTAGTTCAGATCTACCTTAAAAACATATGATCTGAGTTCAGATCTACCGTTTGGGGACTACTTGTAGACCATATCTACATCTATATTTTAGATCTGTAAGTATTATTTTTTATATTGTCGATTTGATTTATAGCGTCTATATTTTTTTAGATCTGTAAGTATTTTAGATCTACATCTACATCAAATGTTATTATTCCAATTTTTACATCTATATTTTAGACTGTTTATGTTCAGATCTATACTTTTATGTTTAGTTTATATTGTCCAATTTAAGATCTATATTTTTTCATGTCAGATCTATATTTTAGACAATAAATAATTTATTTTCATATCAAATCTATATTTTTTTCATGTCAGATCTATATTTTAGACTGTAAGTAATATATTTTCATGTCAGAACTACATTTTAGACTGTAAATAATTTATTTTCATGTCAGATCTACATTTTAGACTGTAAATAATTTATTTTCATGTCAAATATAAATATTTTTCATGTCAGTTCTACATTTTATACTGTAAGTAATTTATTTTCTTGTCAGATCTATATATTTTTCATGTTAGTAATTTAAGATCTAACATTTGTTTTAGAACATTAAGATTTACACCAGTCCCAATTTTCATGTCAGTTCTATATTTTTCCATGTAGAAGATATGTGCATTGGATCTTTTATTCTAGTTTTTGTTATGTATCTTTAATTATGTTCCAACTTTGGCTCAGACATGTAATTTACTTATATAATATGATAGCAAGTATACTCTTATAACTCGTCTCTATGTCAGGCTAAATTGACTAATCCAATTTCTTTTCTATCAGAGTTTACATTGCAGGAGAGATTCTAAAAATAGATCTCCTCCACCTTACAAGTATTATTAATATTTTACATTGCAGGTTATTAGTGCACTTTATATGTAAATTGGTATATCACTGTACTTTATATGTAGCAATTGGCCAATGTTATTTCTAAAATGTATTCTTAATAATTTTTGTGTATTACAGTTACTTTTTTTATTCCATTATAAGTTGCTAACAAGTATGTGAAAAAATAAATAGGAATTAAGTTGGTCCATATGTGTTCTACATATAGTTGTTGTAGCTGCTATTCAGGTAACTTCTGTATTAGTATATTTTTTTGTTTTACAAAATAAATTACTAACAAATCTAAAGAGAAGGGCAATGATGAGATGGCATTATTGAGTAGTGGACATATACTACAATGCATCCATTGATGCAAAATTTGTCAATCTGAGCCTTCAAAGATTCTATGCAGATTCTATACTTCAAAAGCAATGTGATACTTCCTCAATTTTCTGTGGGATCAATTTTCTGTGGGATCTTGCGGCAAGACTCTTGCTTAGGGATGGCTGAACACATGATTTTTCACATTTATTTACTTTTCCAATTTTGTATTTTTACTGCCAAATTTTTCAGTTGTACTCCGTCAACTTTTGTAATTTTGTATGTACAGTTTACTGCCCAATTTTTCAGAAGTTTACTTACCCAATTTTTGTTGAACATATGGAAGTTTTTGTATGTACAGTTTACTGTCCAAATTATACGGCTTGAACATATGGAAGTTTTTGTATGTACAGTTTACTGTCCAAATTATACGGCTTGAACACATGGAAGTTTTTGTATGTACATTTTACTGTCTACTATGGTTCTTTTCAAATTTTGTATTTTTGTAATTCCATTAGTTTAGTTCTCAATTAAATATTTGTTATTTTTTCTGGATATTCTACAACTGTGTTTTTATAAGTAATCCAACCAGCAGTTTTTGTATACGGTCTACTTACTAAATATGCCCATTAAAAAAACCGACCCACTAAATAACTGACCTATTAAAAAATTGGCCTAGTAAAAAAAATGGGCCCATTAACAAATACCGGCCCAACCGATATAAACCGAATAAACCGAAAAATAGAGAAAAGTAATTCGGTTCGGTTTATTTCGGTTATGTGTATTTTTGGTTCGGTTTCGGTTGGGATAATACTTAATTCGGTTTCCTCGGTTTTACTAAATTCGGTTCGGTTATAACCAAAATAACCGAATACTCCCCTCTACATCTAGGGCATAAGTTAGAAAATTTTAACCAAGTACATGTAGATTTATGCAGGCATCAAAAACTAACAGCAAAGATGAAGACTTCATCCCAAATGAAATTTATGGGATTGGCTGTTTCAATCAGTGAATACTTGTTACGCGTTTCTAGCAATTTTAGAGGTTAGATTTCTGTGTACTGAAATACATTGCTTGCATGTGTTTGCAGACTATATTTTCTATACTTTTTTGCATTTTGGCATTTTCTACCACACTTATGCTAGGATTACAACCAAATGGATTACAACCCATTTACATTCGTCTATGTGGCCGTTGTCAATTGGGTGGAGTAGGTAGAAAGAGGGGACCCAATTGGCAACCGCCATGTAAATGAGTTGTAACCCATTTGGTTGTAAACTTAGCATTTTTGTTACAAAAAAATCCCAATCTTGTAAACCAAAATTTACATAAATAGTATGTGCCCGACCGTACAAATTACTAATAAGGGTGACTGACTATCATGGACTCATAAAAAGAAAGTAAAGGAAAGCAAACCCTAGATTCAGAACGAACGATACCTGCTTTGAGCGAGGCATCGGCCTGGGCTACGTTCCTGGCCATGGCGGCGAGGAGAGCGATCGCGTGCTCCGCTGCGGCGACCGTGTTCGCCGTAGGGGCATTGACGACGAGACAGCCGTGCTCGGTGGCGGCAGAGAGGTCGACGTTGTCGATCCCGACCCCGGCGCGGCCGACGACCTTGAGGCGGCCGGCGGAGGACTCGAAAACCTCGCGGTTGACCTTGGTCCCGCTGCGGACGACGAGCGCGTCGCAGAGGGAGATCTTGGTGCAGAGCTCCTCCTGGGTGAGGTCGTAGGAGCAGTCGACGTTGGCGAAGGACTTGAGGAGGTCGAGCCCCGCCTCACCAAGCTTCTCGGCCACGAGGACGGTGGGCTTGGGGCCGGACTGCTGTACGGCGGAGACGGAGAGGCCGCGGCGGCGGAGGGAGGGGGCAGGGACTGGGAGGAGGCGGCGGCAGAGGGAGGGGGCGGCGGAGCGGCGTTGGACGAACGGGGAGGAGAGGATGTTCGATTGAGCAGTGGAAGATGCCATTTTTATGGGGGCGGGGTAGGGTTTTGGAAGGGCTTTGGGTTTAGATCTGAATCAGAGCATTCTCTCTCTATTTATATTGAGAGGAGGAGCAGGGTTAGGTGGTTGGTGGGAGTTGGTGAGACGTATCATCACTATCGTATATGTTAGATTTGTTTACCCATGTGATTCAATAAAACCAACTTTTTTGTTTAGTCCAACATGAAAAGGGAGACTAGTGTTGGAGACGGCAAGAGAGTCACCTCAAAGGCAATCCGACCTTCGATTGGAAGCACCAAGAAAATGTTCAATAGTTAACAACAAAATTGATGTGTGACTAAAAACACTATATGATAGTAATTGTAAAGAACCATTCTTCTACTGTATAGTGTTGATCTGCAATAAATAAAAGGGTGATTGTAAAATCTTAATGAATCTGTGGCTTGTAAAGCAGGGTATATAAATTGCAGAATACCTAGAAAGATTCACCTATTTATGAGTGAAAGTGGGACCACTTTCTATGGGAACTCGGGCTGTTCTCTAGAGCTCTTAAGAAATCGAGAAAGCGCAAGGCCGAAAAGAGCACAACTGTTGGTACGATCAAATGCCTACAATGTGTTTGTGTGTATGTTGAGTCTGTACAAGTAAGATCCTAAGTTCAAGACTTATGTCACTTTGGGTCTGTATAGATGAGATGTATAACACTAAGCGGAGGTTCAAGTCCGGAAGACACCTTCCTCTGATACACAGTGTGATTGCCCATATCTTGTTTTCCTTCCTATATGTCCTATCGTGTTATACCTTCTTTGTTCTCTTATTGAATCATGTGGAGGATTGTTAGATTTGTTTACCCATGTGATTCATTAAAGGCAACTCTTTTGTTTAGTCCCACATGGGAAAGGAGAAGTCATTCTCCTTTCCATATATTGCTTAACCCCTCTTAATGGGTAAGTGGGCTTTGTAGGGGATGGGCTAGATCTCATCCAACCCGCGAGCGGGTGCGGGTTTTAATGCGCATTTTTACGCGTTTATTAGTCGCGCACTTAGCACTTTGCACACTTGTGCGCCGCGGAACGGACATGGCTACAAAGGTAATTTCACAACTTATTTTATTTTATTTTATTTTATTTTCGTTGGTTTGGTCTGGTGGGTTGCTGGTCTTCTGCGGAACCGTAACGGAAAGAGTGGAAAACGTTACGTGAGAGATATATCCAGGACACGATCCTGAGATATGAGAAACAGAAATATGTTTTTTCTTTTCTTTCTCTCTCTCTCGCTCTCTGTTCGGGATGAAAGAAAAATCGCACAGAGACGAAAAAAAAAAACACCAAAACCTAAATTCCTCCAAAAACTCATCCATCCAATCTCTCTTCTTCGGGCAAGGTTGTGATTGTTCGTGGGATTCGCCACCGGGTGCACGATGAAGTGGGTTGAATGATTCGTTGTATCTCGGGAATATATCACCAGGAACCCACTGCATTGTTCGTGGGGCAAAATTCTATTATAAGGACAGCGTGTAACGTGCCTCTAATCCTCTACTGTTTTATGTCTTTAATTTTACATCTTCCAATTTGCATTCTTTAGGAATTTTTTCAACAATCTTAGATTAGAATTTTCGTAGCTTCTATCTACTTTCTATCTTCTGTTTGTGAAAATTTATATCTACATGATGAACACTACTGTAGAATAACTGTCCACCAACATTCATAACTCCTCCAAACCGGAGAAGTTTGATGGCCTCAACTTTATGAGATGGCAGTATAGGATGACCTACTGGATGACTTGCTTGAAACTATTTAAGGTTCTCAAAGAATCGGAAATCCTACCTGACTTACACGAACCTGCCAGGACCTATAAATTAGAGTCCTACAATGAGACAGACTTTATCTGTCACAGTAAAATTCTCAGTTGTCTTTCTGACACGCTCTATGATATATATTGCACTACCTCTATGTCCAGAGAGTTTTGGAAAGCTCTCGATAAAAAATACTCCAATGAAGGAGCGGGTTTTGAGATTTACATTGTAGATAGATTTTTAGAGTTTAAAATAGTATATGAGAAGTCTGCTGTTGAACAGACTAATACCCTTCAGAATATCATACACGAGATGTCTCAGAAAGACATGCCATTTGCTGATAAGTTTCTTATTGGTGCCTTCATTAAGAAACTTCTTCTGTCCTGGAAAGAATTTGGTTTAAAACTAAAATATAATAAGGAACCATGTCCTTAGACGACCTGTTCATATCCTTTCGCATTGAGAAAGAAGGTAGAACTAAAGACAATGAACCTCTAAGTACTGAATTCGAGACAAAGTTACACATTGCTGAAACCAAGGGAAAGCCTAAGAGCCAACCCTATCTACTGTAAAACCCCTTGACCCGACTCCCCTCCGCTCGTCTCCTCCCCCATAGCCACCGTCGACCTCGCCGTCTCCACCACCGTCACCCCCACCTCACCGTCTCCACCACCAACAACAACCATCACCGCTACCACCGTCATCTCCATCACTCCCCTCGCCGTCACCAGCATCCCGATCACCATCAACAACACCGTCATCATCATCCCCAGTCACCCCACCGCCACCACAGTGACCGGTCACCTCTACCACCGCCTTAGCCACCGTCCCGCCACTGCCTGCAACTCGCCACCATACCACGACCACCCTGCCACCGTCGCTACCGTTGCAGCTGCTGCTGGAGCTGCTATTGTTACTTGCTACTGTGACCCGCACCACCCTGTGGCCACTATAGCCGCCGTGGTTGCTGTACACGCCAGAGTCCGGCCATTCTCGAGCAGCGAGCCGCGGACCCCCCCCCCCCCCCGGACACGAATCAGATAGGTATACGTACTTTCCTCTCTACGTGGTGTACGAATATGTTAATGTGTTTGAACTGTGTGTGGTGAACCCTTGCATTGTGTATAAATGTACATATTTAAAATATAAATTTGAGTTAGTATTTACCACATAAAAATATGATTAATTAATGTGAACACTGATTGTTTAGCGCCCCACTCCGCGTATGCGCTATGTACAAGTGATATCGCCTTGCTTGCTCGAACGGAAGTCTTCTCGGAGAGTTCCCGACCGATTGATCAAGGTGAGTGGGCAGAACTGCATTCTCTGATTCTTGCACGACTTAATAATAAATCTGAGTTTTTGAATGCTTGTTTGCTTAATAAGATTGTTTCATAAGAAGAATGATAGAACCGACTCAGCATGCTAAATAAGAGAACTCACATAGCTTGTCATTGAAACAAATCTGCTTGCTTGCCTAACTAGAGAACTGGAAATGCTTGTCTAATATGAGATAGAACCATTGCTATGCAAATAAGATATGAGAGTTATTGCATGCTTAGTCACACGGACACCGCTATTGAACGAACTCTGCCATGCTAATAACAAAGAGTAAAAGGATTGCTTGCACTTATTTTTGATATCGTATGCTAGACTGGAATACTTTAATGCTTGTCCAAAGAGATAGAATTGCATGCTAGAGTTATAAGAACTATTCTTACTTGTTACTTGTTTAATGAGTTAGCTTTGCTTGAACATGCTTCATTGATTGCTTGTATCGAGATAGAACTTGGTGAATGGCGTAAACTTGTGCATCTAGACTAATAGTCCACCCTGAGGCTTAAAAACCTTACTTACGGAGGGGTGTGGCTATTAGGCAAGTGTATTGAGAGAGTGAGCTTCGGCTATATGGACTTGATAGATGTGTTTGATTGCTTGTTCTGGATTATGTGCATCGTCTGGTATTGATAGGAGCTTGCATTCACACATTTGGTTAGGACAACTTGTGCACAAGGTCATCTCTCGGGCGTTCCTGGGGCACTGGGATCATTCGACCTAGGAGAGATCTAGATACCCTGAGGCTTAAAAACCTTACTTACGGGGGGGGAGGGGGTAGACCCGTCTATTAGTGAGATGGGCTTGTATGTCCCAACTGCTAATCCCGTTGAGGGGACCATCATATAGTTGGGGCGCATGCTAGGCTAGCCTTCTTGCATACATAACTGTTTGATGCAGGGACGGGCAGGAAACTAGAGAATGGTATATATTATGTTATGCAAATTGTTGCTAACTTGTGTGTCTGCTGCAGGGATAGCCGCTCGGCCGTGGATAAGAAATAAAATGAGTTTATGTATAGCCTGCTTGTTCTTTTAGTCTGCATCGTTGAGTTTCTGTTAGTGCTTCATGTATTCACATCGGTTGGACAATGGCTGTTAGTGCAGAGCTGGACCTTGGTCACAGATGCTAATAGTACTAGTATGTGAGTCATTGGATAGCTGGATTACCGCTGCCAATCCTGAGTTTCTCGGGGACCGAAATCATATAGATATGTTGCCTAAATAGCTTGAATGAATGATAGTCCACTTGATTTGCTTGCTTTGAATTGAGGTGATAAGTTTGCTAGATAAGCTTTGCCCCAAGAGTTGATTATGTTGCACAATATATGCTGCGCACTGCACGCTGAGAATATTGTCCCTTAGTTGCTTGAATGCTTGTGTATGGAATATGCAAAACCGGTTTCCAACTTGTGTTTTCAAAAGATGTAATCTGACTAGTTCTGAGCTACATGAAATAAACTTAGGTAAAAGTAGCAAGATCACTAGTAATGCAATATTTTGCCACATGATTACTTAGTGTGGGTTTCAGGGGGTGTAGCTTCTGTTCAGTTATTTTATCTCACCAGTACTTGTATAAAGTGCTGACCCACCAACAGTTTGCTTGTTCTCAGGTGCTTGATCGTCCGAGGAAGCGATAGTCGTGCCTCATCCTAAGGAACCAGAAATCTGGAGTCGATGCCTTGAGCTGTATCGAGATTGCTTTGAGATGCTTTTGTATAGAGGGACATAATGTATGGAACGGTGTCATTGTAATCGGGAGAAGAGTGCTTGAGCGATCTGTAACCTCGGCCATGCGCCGCTTGTAACAATTTTGATTATCAATAAAAGAGCCTGTTTTCTTATGTCATTGTGTTCTTTACTAGTAATGCAATGTTATGTGCCGCTGCTTCAGTATTGAATAGCTTACTTGCCCTTGTATCAAAGCTTTGGCCTTGTGCAAGCGCATTTTAGGCTTGCACGGCATCATGCCCGTGCGAGGACGATCGGTTCCATAAGGACCAAAGCGAGGACGAATGGCCTTGCGGGACCGGGGCGTGACAAACTGACATAGAGTTTAGACGACTGGCCTCGTGCACGTATGTTGATAATATGCTAGCTAGGACTTATAATTTAGTATATTACGTAATTAGTTTCGTAACGTATTGTTGGTATTTCGTTGTCTTGATCTATGCGGTAACTGAGGATATGACACGTGTACGTCTTAGCTGCGTGCACACGCGACCCTGTTAGTTGACCAGTCGTGCCCCCCCCCCTGCGTTAGTTCCTGACTGCAGTGTAGTTATAATTCTCATACATGGAGACCTAGATGACTACCCACATCAGACGTGTCTTGGAAATAATTAGGATACCTGGTACCCCTGTGTTAGAGGTGCGACTTAGCACCTACAAGAATCCGAGTTGTGACCATGATTGTAACATGTGAGAATTTATACCATAAAATAACTCGTAAAATGTTGTGGACTAGTAGACTAAGTATACCCCTAACCCCCTTGACCCGTGACTAGTCAACCCTAGACATCGTATTTAATTAGAATGTTTATTTGGTTTGGTATCTGCGTAACTCGTGACATTGCGTAGGTCATACTTGTGTATGTAATTAGCATAGTATAATATAGTGATTAATGTTTATTGTTATTTATTCGTAGGCATCCAAGACGATACTACCTTGGCTGTTGGTTCCGGATCATTGCTTGTGCACACCAGAGTTCCAGGCAAGTATACCTTGCCTTGTTGTACTGTTTAAATTCAGTTATTATTAGTTGCATATTTTATTATTTTAATATTATATAACTATGCACGTCCGAGAAAGACTCAGGTGCAGTCAATGAAGGCGTTGACGTTAGGACTTGGGTCTGACCTAGTGTCTAGTGGACCCACCTAAAGTTGTGGAGTTATCAATATGACTCTCCAGGCCTTGACACGTATCATTGCACGGCATAGAGTGAGTTCATATAAGGACGCGTGCTTCATGCTTGACTGGCCATCGGTATGAGTAGCACGTGTGACGGTATTTAGCTTAGTTGTATATTTCTTTAGTGACTTGCATTATAGTACCAGATATCCATGTCTCCCTTGAGATTTGTACATTAGCATTGGACAGGGAGGACGACTAGTCGGTGTATGGGACACCCACCTCCTTTATACAGATACCGCGCTCCGCGGAGCGATACGGACGTATATATATATATATATATATATATATATATTGCAGATACCTCGTTCTTCGGAATGATGTACGTTACATGTACAGATACCACGCTCCTCGGAGCTAGACATTATTATATTGCAGAGCGCCCTTATTATAGGGGCATATGTGGCATATACTAGCCAGTCACGGCGATTGGTGAATTACGTCAACATATGTCTAGCCTACACTTTCCATAGGCACTAAGTTGTCCTCAAATTGTATTTCACTTAGCTGGTTAGTTCCCATTGAGTTTTCACAATATTTACTTTATGGCATGTATTTTTGTATCTTGTTACGTCCCTCTAAGGACCTGGTTCCCTTCCAGGTTATTTGTGCAGTTTTCAGGATGCTTGATCTAGTGGAGTGTGTACATCATTGCAGGTATCTTTACATTTTTAGCTATTACAGTCATGTACTACTTTTCATTTTTGATTCTGCTTTTATAGCCTAGTGTTTATAGGCCTATGTTGTTCTTCTGGTCTATTTGAACGAATGTATTATCGGGCTACAGACTGATGATGCATATCGTTCTTTCTTGAGATTATTTACCATGGATTGATATTTAGTTACTTGTTGCATGTTAGAATTTAGATTTATTAATTGGATCACTTGACCATGGACAGCGTAAGTGCGCTTCGTCGGGTCCATTAAATTGGAAAGCTCTACGAAGTCGTACCAGCTGGCCATTGCTACGTGTCTGGTCCCACATATTTTGGGACTGGGGCGTGACATGGTTTTAGTGGTGGCCCATGCAGGTCAGAGCATATCATTTCGGTTACGTTACTGTACCGAACGAGCCTACAACTTAGGATTAATCTTGAATAAGATCTCAATCCATAACTGATTTTAAAACTCCTCTTGTATTCGATTATCGCCCATGGACTTCATTACTGTATTCATTCATTACCGTCAACATCGTTATTATTGTTTCTCATCTTCCTTATTTCGGGAAGATGGATGCCTGTGCTCGGTGATTTCCTCCAGGAGCAGATCCTCGTCAAGACGAAGAAGGCATATTTGATAGGATGTTTGAGTAGATGGTTAACCATGATAGAGAAGGTTGATAAGTTCTTTCTTGTTACTAGAGTTAGTATAGACTGTTGACATAAGAATTAGACATAGAAGTAGAGACTTAAAGCTAGACCATACCCTTACTTAAGGTAGCCGTGATTGGTAAGTATTAGAAGCTAGAAAGGTTGTTTGATTCCAAGACTCTAGAATAATTTGGAGAAGACATAGCTAGATACTAAGGTTAGTTGTAGCCCCATGATAATGATACAAGGAGGTAGTTGTAGTCTTATGGTAGTGATACAAGGAACGACCTGATGAACTTGGCAAGACAGAATTTTAGACTCACCTCTAGAAGAAGATTATTGGATACTAATAAAAATAGGGTATGAAATAGCACTTAGGATAGCAAACCATAGCGTTTAATCCCTAATTACCTTATGACTTACAGTATCCGACCTAGAAATTTTTCCACCCTTTAGATAATGATGATTATATGACTAAGCTAAAACAGATAGGTAGATTGCTAGACATAGATTGCTAGACCCAATATTTGGATGATGAGATAACTTGAGTACTACAATGTAGCTTTCAAATTAGATTAGATGTACTAGACTTATTTCGGTTGTCAGTGTCTATAAAGCTCGTGTTCTTACCATTGATAACTCGATTAGTTGAGCTAGTGTCTGAAATAAAGCAATTAGATTAAAGGATTAGGGTATCGACAGATGTTATAGCCTTGAGTTGGATGTCGTGAACTACCTACAATGGATGGCCATTTATAAAAAAGATGGTACCCACATAGTTTGGATGAAGGGCACGCATGGAGTAAATTAGGAGAAACCTCAAGTTTGAGGTAAAAAGGTAGAGTGACAAAAAGATGAGATTCGCGACAAGTACCAGACCTCGAGTTCTTTTAAAAATTTAGAGAAGGATCTGAACCGGAGACAAAAATATTGGCTCGAGGTGATGACAGACTTTGAGACTAAGCTACAATACCATCTGAGAAAGGCCAACGTGGTAGCTGACGTATTAAGCAGGAGGCCCAAGACATTCTCTATGACTACCCAGCAACACCTGTTGAGAGATCTAGAGAAGTTGAGTATAGAGGTCATTATGCCCGGAGTAGACGACCAGTTATTGAGTTTCCAAGTGCAATCGACATTGGTTGAGAGGATCAAGGCTGCCTTGCCAACATATGCCAGATTCCAGAGACTTCGACAGAGGACAGAGGTCGGGATGTAGACATGATTACGCATATACGAGGACGAAACTTTGAGAAGTAGAGATCGTTTCTATGTTCCGAACGGAGAACTTCGTTAGGAGCTGATATCGGAGGCGCACAGTTCAGCATACTCAATTCATCCAGGAGGCTATTGGCAGAGGATCGAGACGTTCCAGTGTAGCTGTACCAACTAGGACACAACCAGGAGCAGGAGGACCGATCCGTCATTCGGGAGTACAGACGCAACAGAAGATTGTGCCGTATCAGTAGAGAGAGCTACCGACATGTCACTTTTGTAGAAAAAGGGATATGTTCAGAAAGATTGCAGAAGAAGATTAGGACAGTATTTGAGGTACGGATCAAACCAACATCACGCTCAGGAGTGTTCCCAGTATGTCAATAGAGCCCAGCAGATAGTGCAAAGGCCAGCTCCACCAGTCCTAGGTGTGTTTGTAGCATTGCTTTATGAGTTATAGCTTATTATGTGGTTATTTTAATTTCGAGGACGAAATTCTTATAAGTTGGGTAGATTGTAAAATTTATCGACCAAATTTTGGTCTACTTAGCTTAAGATAGAGAGACTAGGTGTAAAACCCCCTAATTTTAAATATTAATTATTTAATTAATCATTGAATTTAATTTTATTAATTCCTAGTTAATTAGAAAATAGAATTTATTGAATTTAATTACTAGGTAGATATTTATCTAGGAATTTATGGAGCAACTATTATTTTATCTTATTTTATTTTATGTAGGATCGTTGTAGAAGGATGATATATTATATTAAGTACAAATAAAAAATTTCTGGAAATTATTACCATATATATATATATATATATATAGTAATAAATAAAAAGAAAAGAATAAAGAAAAAAGAAAAAAGAAAAAAAACTAAACTAAATCCTCTAACTAAACCCTACCCACAAGTTTTTCACCCCCCCCCCCCCCCCGCAGCCCAGAACAGCGGCTATAACCCAGTATCCCCAACCTCTCTCTCTCTCTCTCTCTCTCTCTCCCTATATATACGAATAGATGTATTATAATCTCTAAGCCCGGAACCATAACCCTAAACCTACTCGCCCTTGACCTGACGCCACCGAAGTACCGCAGCCCAGCACCGCGTCGCCGCCCGGAACACGCACAACCGCTCACGTCCGCGTAACCGCGCGAGCGCCGCGACAGAATTTGGCAGCGACGTACCTAACTTCTCGCGTTGTTTTTCGTCGCGTCTCTCGACCGAATTCAGATCCGTCTTCACCTGTATGTTCATGACCGGCCCCTTCCAACTCTGTTATTTAGTTTTCATCGAACAACGCTTAACCCTAGGTAGAAATCGAGGCCAAGTTAGAGAAAAACCACGACTTTTAACTACAGAAAACTGTGGCGACACCCCTATATTTAAGGATTGATATCTTCCTCCACAGACATCCAAACTTAGATCTACCTTTTTTTATGCGAAGACCATATAACCGAGATTATTTTTTGTTAATTAGATTATTTTATTTTATGCTATATGCAGAATTAAACTGGATTAAAAATCATAAAAAACTTATTTTCGAAACTCTAAAATTTATGATACGGAGCGCGCCCCGCCAAACGGGACTGCCCTATCATGTACCAATTACACCAAAAGACGTGTATGGTATATCCTGATGTGTGGAATTTTGTAAAAACTGATTTGGACTTGTGTGCGCGTCGGAATCAACAAGTATCCGTAAAAAGTCCCCGTATAGCGACTTTTGCAAAACACCGCACCATTTAGTGTACACTCGTCGGAATGCGGTGAAACTTATGCCATGGGATTCATGGTATCACGCTGGTCCTGTGACCCAAGTTTCATACGATTCTGAGATAGTTGACCAAGCCGCTTATTTGCGGGCCCCACGGTTGATTTTTTGGGCGGATTTGTGTTCGGCTCACCGAAATCCAAAATTGGACATACCATTGAGTTCGTATTGACGTTTAAAATTTGTTTGACCTATAACTTATCCCATTTAGAGACCTTTATCCCTAGCACGCTTTTTGGTGCAAAGTGGACCACATATGGACCCTGCTTTGACCCGAAATTACCATTTTGCCCCTGTGTCCAAATTGGACGAAAGGGTAGTATTTTCTAGCTATCTCGCTGATTCCGGGAACGTAGGTGATATTTATTTCAGCATCCGGAGACGTTTATTCGGAGGCCTTAGTTTCTGATCCTGTGTACCTGACATCTAGATGCTTACACTATACAGATTGCTTGCCAGGCAAGTATACCTTGCCATTGTACTGTAATTTATATTTTATATGATGCATGCATTTATTTTTGTCTATTTAGTTCATATATTTTAAACTGCTATATAAATTGCGCGTCCAAGGATAACTTGGGTGCAATGACGGTGGTATCATATTCTATTTTTATTATATATTATGCATGTCGACCTAGTTTATGAGACCGCCCCATTATCATGAGGCATTTTTATGTTTCATTGGCCATGACACTATTGTTATATGAGTATGAGTCTCATGTAGGACACAGACTTGTGTACTTGGCTGGCCACTGGTACGTATAGGTCGTACGACGGATAGGAATAACTGCTAATAGAAATTTTGCATGCTAGAAGACATGGCAGTTATTTAGAGGTATCATCTTGTCATGGATATGACATGCTTAGAGCATGGGGTGGAGAGAACAACAAGTAAGGTGTTTGGGCTCCTTTGCACTTTTCTTGTGTAACCCCGTACGCTCCGCCGGATATGCGCGGTCATGATGACCACTATATATTATATATTATCAGGCGGCCTCTGGCGTTCAAAAGATGACATGCTTTGTAGGCCCCTGAATCTCCGAGAGAATCATGCCAATCCCATTTTAGCTAGATAGCCCACTTGGTGGAAAGTTGTTCTCAAACTGTATTTACATAGAAGGTTAGACGACCCATTGATATTTATTTTCAATACTTTATTAGCATGCTTCTATGTATCTTGTTATGTCCCTCTGAGGATATGGTCCCTTTCCATGTATAGACTTGCAGGAGTATCCACAGGAGTACGGAACCCGGACCTGACGCATCATACCAGACTGAGAATATCTTACCTTCAGAGTACCTTTGATTCATCGCAGCTGATGGATATTCTAGTTGCTATTTCTTTTATGGACATTTATTTTATATTAGAGTTTGATCTCTTCTCTCATTTAGTAGTTTAGTATAGTCGATGTCCAGTGGATTTGTTTCCATCCGACTATCATACTTTGATACTTCATATTCGAGATTCAGTTATTTATTTCTTATTTCTTTATTTGTGCTGTGGATGAGATATAGATTGCGTGTGACTTGTGTTGACAGTATATTACCACTTGTGGATTGGATATTCATATTACAGCGTACGTATATGTTATAGTTTCCATATATTAGAGTTGCCATATACATACGGCTGGCATGATTACGTATTCTTAGTCCTACGTATTTTGGGACTAGGGCGTGACACTAGGGTTAGTTTAAAGCCAATTAGAATTAGAACATAGTATTTTAGAATTATTGTGTAATATTTATATCACTTAGTGCACCTTACCGTTGCTTCGATATTTGGAGCGCTATACTAGCATTTGCTTCCAAACAAATTTTATACACTTTTCCTAGACGTGCCAACCTACCATTTTGACATTTGTGTAACTTATAACTACTCTCTCTTATGCTTCATTTTAGTTGCACAATATTCGTTACAAACGTCCATGTTTAAATCCAATTAAATCTAACTTTGCATCTTTGTCCGTTCCAATCGAAATTGGAGATACAACCTCAACCCGTTTTGTCCAACCCAATTAAGGATAATATTCTATTCTGAGCCTACTACGTCCATGACACTTGTGTCCCACCCAATTTTAATCCTATGTATTTCTAATTAACTAAAAAGCACCTCTTACACTAATTTTAATTAAATTGGTGTAAGGATCCAACCTTACCCAAAACTAGACCCAACTCCAACCCAAATCCCCACTCACACCCTCAAGGTTCATACTAAACACCATACACCATTTTAGCCCACTATATCACACCAAATATAGTATTTTGCCTCATCCAATCTCAAATTTCACTATTTTTGCAATTTTCTAATTATTAAGGGACTTTTATGCAAATATGCAATGAGGAGTCCCCCTCCCATTGGACCCAACACATGAAGAATCTTATCCCCCCTCCTTGACCTGTCCACCCTATTTTTTTCTCCCATTTATTGTACTTCCTACAACTTTTTCTCCTCACATCCTCACCCTCCATTTCAAAATCCCTCCATCCTAGCCATCCCTTCATCATGTTAAGGTTTCCCACCTCCCCAAAAATATCTCCCAGTTGGTCCTAATTTCAAGAAGAGTCATCCTCTCTCTCTCTCTCTCTCCTACATATACTACACACTCTCTCTCTCTCTCTAAAAACCACAGCAGCCACATACCAAAGAAAACCCTAAAGAAAACTACTTCACCACCATCACCAACCCAACACCCTTTCCTCCGACCACCACCCGTTCCTCCGACCGCCTCCTCCTTCCCCGATCAACCAGCGCGTATCGCCCCCGCCTCAGCCACCATCTCCTCCTCATGTTCCCACTCCATCGACGTTGACCCAGCAGCCATTACCACTACCTCCACCTCCGTTCATCATCACCATCATCATAACCTCACCAACTCTTCTTTCCTCGACCCGACTCCCCTCCGCTCGTCTCCTCCCCCATAGCTACCATCGATCCCGCCGTCTCTACCACCGTTACCCCCACCTCATCGTCTCCACCACCACCAACAACCATCTCCGCCACCACTATCGTCTCCACCATTCCCTTACCGTCACCAGCATCCTGATCACCATCAACAACACCGTCATCATCATCCCCAGTCACCCCCACCGCCACCACAATGACTGGTCACCTCCACCACCGCCTTAGCCACTATCCTGCCACTGCCTGCAACTCGCCACCACACCACGACCACCCTGCCACCGCCGCTGCAGCTGTTGCCGAAGCTGCTGCTGTTACTTGCTACTATGACCCACACCATCCTGTGTCCACTGTAGCCACCGTGGTTGTTGTACACGTCAGAGTCCGGCCATTCTTGAGCAGCGAGCTACAGACATACCCCCCCCCCGTACACGAATCAGATAGGTATACATACTTCCCTCTCTACGTCGTGTACGAATACGTCAATGTGTTTGAACTGTGTGTGGTGAACCCTTGTGTTGTGTATAAATGTACATATTTAGAATAGAAATTTAAGTTAGTATTTACAACATAAAAATATGATTAATTAATGTAAACACTGATTGACCTAGAGTTTAGACGACTGGCCTCGTGCACGTATGTTGATAATATGCTAGCTAGGACTTATAATTTAGTATATTGCGTAATTAGTTTCATAACGTATTGTTGGTATTTCATTGTCTTGATTTACACGGTAATTGAGGATATGACACGTGTATGTCTTAGCTGCTTGCACACGCGACCCTGTTAGTTGACCAGTCGTGACCCCTCTACGTCAGTTCCTGACTGCAATGTGGTTATAATTCCCGTGCATGGAGACCTAGATGACTGCCCACATCAGACGTGTCCTGGAAATAATTAGGATACCTGGTAACCCTGTATTAGAGGTATGACTTAGCACCTACACGAATCTGAGCTGTGACCGTGATTGTAACATGTGAGAATTTATACCATAAAATAACTCGTAAAATGTTGTGGACTAGTAGACTAAGTGTACCCCTAACCCCCTTGACCCGTGACTAGTCAACCCTAGCCATCGTATTTAATTAGAACGTTTATTTGGTTTGGTATCTGCATAACTCGTGACATTGCATAAGTCTTACTTGTGTACGCAATTAGAATAGTGTAATGTAGTGATTAATATTTATTGTTATTTATTCGTAGGCATCCAAGACGATACTACCTTGGCTGTTGGTTCCGGATCATTGCTTGTGCACACCAAAGTTCCAGGCAAGTATACCTTGCCTTGTTGTACTGTTTAAATTCAGTTATTATTAGTTGCATATTTTATTATTTTAATATTATATAACTGGGTGCGTCCGAGAAAGACTCGGGTGTAGTCAACGAAAGCGTTGACGTTAGAACTTGGGTCTGACCTAGTGTCTAGTGGACCCACATAAAGTTGTGGAGTTATCAATATGACTCCCCAGGCCTTGACACGTATCATTGCACGGCACAGAGTGAGTTCATGTAGGGACGCATGCTTCATGCTTGACTGGCCATCGGTATGAGTAGCACATGTGACGTTATTTAGCTTAGTTGTATATTTCTTTAGTGACTTGCATTATAGTACGAGATGTCCATGTCTCCCTTAAGATTTGTATATTGGCATTGAGCGGGGAGGACGACTAGTAGGCGTATGGGACACCCACCTCCTTTATACATATACCGCGCTCCGCGGAGCGATATATATATATATATATATATATATATATATATATATATATATATATATATATATATATATATATATATAACTGGGTGACGAAGAGCTTCCTGGACAGAAGAAGGAATATATATATATATATACCTCGTTCTTTGGAACGATGGATGTTCCATGTACAGATACCACGCTCCACGGAGCTGGACGTTATTATATTGCAGAGCGCCCTTGTTATGGGGGCATATATGGCATATACTAGCCAGTCATGGCGATTGGTGAATTACGTCAGCATATGTCTAGCCTACACTTCCCATACGCACTAAGATGTCCCAAATTGCATTTCACTTAGCTGCTTAGTTCCCCTTTGAGTTTTTACAATATTTACTTTATGGCATGTATTTTTGTATCTTGTTACGTCCCTCTGAGGACCTGGTTCCCTTCCAGGTTATTTGTGTAGTTTGCAGGATGCTTGATCTAGTGGAGTGTGTACATCATTGCAGGTATCTTTACATTTTTAGCTATTACAGTCATGTACTACTTTCCATTTTTGATTCTGCTTTTATAGCTTAGTATTTATAGGCCTATGTTGTTCTTCTGGTCTATTCGAACGGATGTATTATCGGGCTACAAACTGATGATACATATCATTTTTTCTTGAGATTACTTACTATCATGCCCTGATCTCCCGCAGGCTAAATCGGTCGTCCCCGCTAGGCGAGAATGACCACGCCAGCGCTCCCACGGAATGATCGCTTTGACCCATCCAGGCGTGATGTCGCACGAGCGTGAACCGCGCCCGTGCAAGGTCGTAGTTCATTGGCTGGTGGTAAGAGTTCTAAGCCATAGAGTCGCACAGATTGTCCGAGTGCAGCGGAATTTATGAACGTATAGGTGATCGGTAACAAGTTCATTGAGTCGACAATAGCGAAAGTATTGCATAACACAAGTTGAAGTAAAACAAGCTATTAATTGATATAAACAAGTATTTCATGCGACGCTTGGCCGAGATTACAATTCGCTCAGATCTCTCTCTCTGAAACTGTAAAAGTGTGCCAGTGGCTACAATTATGGAATGATTGTACACGCGATGTTCAGGCAATGTTCAGGCGATATTCCACATTATGTCTTATATATGAGCTTTAGTTCCGGACGCAGCGTCCCAAGGCTTCGGATTTAACTCTATGCCTTAGCACGCACGAAGGAGGCATCCGCTCCGAACGAGGTTCTCCCGCACCCTGCAAACGATCTGGTGGATTATCAGTACATTGAATGCACTGGTGGGGAGGCTACTCGCCCGCTCGACAAATCCAAACACGTAATATAGGTTTCGTGCACCAACTATTATGTTGTCTTTCTAGTTACCTTAGGATTAGTTTTATGGCAAAGATTGAATAGCCTAACTCGTGTGGTAGTGCATCGTGCGATATAAGAGGAAACACGACGAGACTTACCAACTTACTATTTGACCTTCCCTGTCCAAGGCAAACATTGTTAATTCAAGCACTAGCATATATAACATTAAGGGCAGTAGCATAAGCAAGCACGAGTGTTCTTATATCATAATTGTTCAGGTGTTCAGGTGTTCTTTAATGTAATGCAATAACTCGCACGCGGATTGCCGCTGAGCGAGGATGACTTATCTATATGAACAATTGTCGCTGGCATAGCCATAAAGGACCTTAGTCATTGACGGGAATAGAATGCAATAAAAGTATGTGGTGCGCTATAAGCCATCCCGACAATCACGTGAGACTAATACATTAAGTTCCATCCGGATCGGATTGGCCCTGGTGCCCCGGCGACCACCCATGGAACGAGATTCGAAGATCACCTTTTTCAAGTTGTCCGCGACATGCAGGTCAGGGTCTTTCCAAATCCATAACTTGACATGATAATCCATGATTTTTGTTCTGAACCGAGCATTTGCTCTACGAGCTATGATTCTTTATTTACGTAACATGATTCTCATTCAGATGTAAACTGGATGTGATTATCATTCATGTAACTTGACATGGATTCTTGATCAATGAATAAGTTGCCTTGATGTATTCCCCAGGTGCGGGGACTGCCATAGGGACCCAACAATCCCGGATACTTGTAGGTTCATTTTGCACAGAAGGACTATTCGATAGCCTTCTGGCTGACTCAATGCATGAACGATACGCGATAGTGTTCTCATTGTGGCATAAGTTTTGTGTGGCAAACATTGAGGCAAGGCAACATTAAGAACTTAAGTAATCGCGTTGGCTCGGGCCCGAAGGTAAGCCGAGGAGTAGGAGTAAACCGTAAGGGACTTTCTGAGCTACAAGATCTAGGATAGCATGCGAGGGTCTGAATATAAGCAATGTTTCGATTCTATGTTCTAGCTCAAGCAATACAAGTTAGGATTATTCCCTTATCTAGGTGCGTTATATTCTTATTAGCATGCAGGGGATGATTCACCTAGCGACTAGCTTATATTGTTACATATTTTAAGTGTGCTGGCTAAGCAAAGACAAGTTCACCGTAGTCACCCACCTTAGTGATGATTCACCTCGGTTGAGCGATACGTCAAGCGAGCCTCTGAAAGCCTAAGCCAAACTCCTGGAGGGACAAGTCTGGATATCCTTTGCCTCAAGCGAGTATTTTTGCCTGAGCAAAGCGGGCCGGGACATTGCACTTTTACCGTTTGAATCGGCAGTCCGCTTGAGCGGAACGGGGTGTTATATTTACCCTGGATTGAGATTTAGGTACTTGTTGCATGTTAGAATTTAGATTTATTAATTGGATAACTTGACCATAGACAGCGTAAGTGCGCTTCGTCGGGTTTATTAAATTGGAAAGTCCTACGGAGTCGTACCAGCTGGCCATTGCCATGTGTCTGGTCCCACGTATTTTGGGACTGGAGCGTGACATCAACAGAGGAACAACCCCCAGAACAGGAATCCTGCAAAGAAACAGTTTCTTAAGCCAAGAGCTATGATTGGGAAAGACAACAGACCTAAGCGAGAATGTTACAACTGTGGTAAGCCTGCTCACTTTGTTAGGCAATGCCGCCATAGGAAGAAGGGTCAGAGATTTCAGAATCCTGATCGTCGAATTTCTGCCGACGCTCATGTTATTCCATAGGCTCATGTTATCATAGCCGGAACTGAATCTGTCCATACCGATGATCAAAGGTTTATAACCGTATATTCTGGTTTTGAGTCCTCGTATCAGCCTACTGACTGGTGAGTTGATATAGGGGCAAATGTCCATGTATGCCCTAATATTGATTCTTTTTCCTCCTACCGACAGGTTGAGGAAGGCGAATCAGTAGCTATGGGAAACTCGAGTGCTGCCAGAGTGCATAGAAAGGGAAAAGTGAACCTCAAGTTATCTTCGGGCAAGATTCTCCCTTTGCATAATGTGCAGCACGTACCGGACGTCAACAAGAACTTAATTTTTGGTTATTTGCTAAATAAACATGGTTACAAACTTGTATTTAAGTCTGATCGAGTTGTTATCTCCCTGAACGATAATTTTATTGGAAAATGATATATTTGTGGGGGTCTGTTTAAACTTTCTGTGGACATACCTTGCAGTATTTTAAATTCATGTTTAAATAATATTGCCTCTACTTCTACTTCTGATTTGAATGCTCTCTTTTATAATACTGATAGTTGTGATGTTTGGCATGGTCGTTTGGGACATGTTAATTTTAACTCATTAAAAAGAATGTCTAAGTTGCAATTGATTCCTAAGATTTACATGAGCAAGAATGGAAAATGTGATATATGTACACAAGCCAAACAGCCCAAAAAATTCTTTTATTCTGTTGAAATGAGTTCTCAGCTATTGGAGCTTATTCACATCGATATTTATGAATTGAACATATTCTTACTGGTAGTGGTAAACGATATTTTATTACTTTTATAGATAATTATTCAAAATATTGCCATGTTTACTTGCTTAGAACTAAAAATGAAGCTTTCAGTAAGTTTGTATCTTTTAAAGCTGGAGTTGAAAACCAGCTTGAAAAGAAAATTAAAATTCTTAGGTCTGGTCGTGGGGGTGAGTACACCTCTGCGGAGTTTGACTCTTTTTGTGAATTGCATAGCATTATACATGAGGTAACTGCTCCTTATGCTCCTCAACAGAATGGGGTAGCAGAAAGAAAAAATAGAACATTTCTTGATATGATTAATGCTATGTTAGGTAGCTCTATTTTATCTGATAATTTATGGGGGAAAGCCCATCTTTCTGCATGTCATATTTTAAATAAAGTTTTTTTTAAAAAGACTGATAAGGCCCCTTATGAACTTTGGAAAGGTAGAAAGCCATCTTTGAAATATTTCAAAGTGTGGGGGTGCCTTGCTAAAGTTTCTGTCCCTCCTACTAAGAAAAGAAAATTGGGACCCAAGACCGTTGATTGTGTATTTTTGGATATGTCCAAAATAGTATTGCTTATAGATTTCTTATAATTAAGAGTGAGGTAATTGATATTGATGCTAACACAGTCATGGAATCTAGGGATGCTACATTTTTTGAAAATATTTTTCCATTGAAAAATAGAATTCCTAAATCTTCTATTTTTACACAAGTCCCTGATGTAACCTCTAGTTCAAAACCATAGGAGACTACCCCAGTAGAACCGAGGAGAAGTAAAAGAACAAGACGAGAACCAGACCTAGGTAAAGGTTTTTTCACCTATCTTGTTGAAGAGGACCCTATATCTTATCAAGGGGCTATGTCCTCAGTTGATTTCTTATTTTGGAAAGAGGCTATAAATAGTAAAATAGATTCTATTATATCAAATAGAACTTGGGATTTGGTTAACCTTCATGTAGGTTGTAAACCAATAGTTTGCAAATGGATCTTCAGAAAGAAGTTAATACCTGATGGGTCTATTGAGAAAATCAAAGCCAGGTTAGTGGCTAAAGGGTTCAAACAAAGAGAAGGGGTAGTCTTTTTTGACACTTACTCTCTTATTAAAAGAAATGCTATTATTAGAATGTTAATAGCTATTGCATCTGTTCATAAACTGTTTATTCATCAAATGGATGTAAAAACTACATTTCTGAATGGAGATTTACAGGAAGAGATCTATATGGAACGACCTGAAGGGTTTGTTGTTCCAGGGCAATAACGCAAGGTATGCAAACTAATTATATCTCTCTATGGGCTGAAACAAGCGCCAAAGCAATGGCATGATAAATTTGATAAGGTAATTCTATCATATGGTTTTGCTATTAATGACTGATAAATGTGTTTATAGCAAAACTGTTGGTAGCTCTTATATAATATTATGCCTGTATATTGATGACATTCTTATTTTTGGTACTGACATAGATATTATTTATGATATCAAATCATTTCTGTCATAAAATTTTGATATAAAAGATTTAGGACATGCTGATATAATTTTCGGACTTAAATTAAGTCGCACTTCTGAGGAAATTGGTATCTCCCAATCTCACTATATAGAAAATGTTCTAAAAAGATTTAACTAGTTTGATTCTAAACCTGTAAGCACTCCATATGATGCAAGTATCAGGTTAAAGAAGAATAAAGGAGACAGTGTAACTCAGTTGAAGTATTCTTAGCAAATCGGATGCCTGAACTATATTTCTAATCGTATCAGACCTGATATTTCCTACGCAGTAGGAAAGCTTAGTTGGTACACTAGCAATCCGAATAGTTCACATTTGACTACCTTAGAACGGGTAATGAGATACTTAAAGGGCACGATATCCCATGGATTATTCTCTGGAGGATACCCATCTGTATTAGAAGGGTATACTGATGCAAACTGGATCTCCAATACAGATGAGACCAAAGCCACAAGTGGATATGTATTCACACTGGGTAGAGCAGCTGTTGCGTGGAACTCTACCAGGCAGACCTGTATTTCTAGATCTACTTTGGAGGCAGAATTCATAGCTCTTGACCTCACCAGTGAGGAAGCATACTGGCTTAGGAATCAGGTAACAGATATTCCTCTGTGGAGCAAACCAGTTCATTCTATCCCTGTACACTGTGACAGCCAAGCTGCAATAGCAAAGGCTCAAAGGACAAGTTATAATAGAAAATCCAGACATATACATCTGAGGTACAATCGGGCGAAGCAATTACGATCCAGTGGAGTAATCGCAATCGACTTCGTCAGATCAAAGAATAATCTAAGATCCTCTAACTAAAGGGCTCTCAAGGAGACTAGTGTTGGAGACGACAAGAGGAATGGGGTTAAAGCCCATAGATTGAGTCACCTCAAAGGCAACCTGACCTTCGATTGGAAGCACCAAGAAAAGATACAATGGGTAATAACAAAATTAATGTGTGACTGGAAACACTATATGATAGTAATTGTAAAGAACCATTCCTCTACTGTATAGTGTTGATCTGCAATAAATAAAATTGTGATTGTAGAATCTTAATGAATCTGTGACTTGTAAAGTAAGGTATATTAATTACAAAATACCTAGAAAGATTCACCTATTTAAGAGTGAAAGTGGGGCCGCTTTCTATGGGAACTCGGGTTATTCTCTAGAGCTCTTAAGAAATCGAGAAAGCACATGGCCGAAAAGTGCACAACTGTTGATATGATCAAATGCCTACAATGTGTTTGTGTGTATGTTGAGTCTGTATAAGTAAGATCCTAAGTTCAAGACTTATGTCACTTTGGGTCTGTATATATGAGATGTATAACACTAAGGGGAGGTTCAAGTCCGGAAGACACATTCCTCTGATACACAGTGTGATTACCCATATCTTTTTTTCCTTCCTATATGTCCTAGCGTGCTATAACTTCTTTGTTCTCTTATTGAATCATGTGGGGGATTGTTAGATTTGTTTACCCATGTGATTCAATAAAGGCAACTCTTTTGTTTAGTCCCACATGGGAAAGGAAAAGTTATTCTCCTTTCCATATATTGCTTTACCCCTCTTAGTGGGTAAGTGGGGTTTGTAGGGGATGGGCTAGATCTCATCCAACCTGCGAGCGGGTGCACAATTTAATGCTCATTTTTACGCGTTTATTAGTCGCGCACTTAGCACTTTGCACGCTTGTGCGCCGCGGAACGGACATTGGTACAAAGGTAATTTTACAACTTATTTTTTTTCGTTGGTTTGGTCTGGTGGGTTGCTGGTCTTCCGCGGAACCGTTCTCACGTAATCCCGTTAAGGAAAGAGTGGAAAATGTTGCGTGAGAGATATATCCAGGACACGATCCTAAGATCTGAGAAATAGAAATCTTTTTTTTCTTTTCTCTCTCTCGCTCTCTGTTCGGGACGAAAGAAAAATCGCACAAAGACGAAAAAGAAAAAAAAATACCAGAACCTAAATTCCTCCAAAAACTCCTCCATCCAATCTCTCTTCTTCGGGCAAGGTTGTGATCGTTCGTGGGATTCGCCACTGGGTGCTTGGTGAAGTGGATCGAAGAATTCATTGTATCTCGGGGATAGATCGCCAAGAACCCGCTACACTGTTCGTGGGGGCAAAATTCTATTCTAAGGACAGCGTGTAACGTTCCTCGAATCCTCTACTATTTTCTGTCTCTAATTTTACATATTCCAATTTGCATTCTTTAGAAATTTTTCCAACAATCTTAGAATAGAATTTTCGTAGCTTCTGTCTACTTTCTATTTTCTGTTTATGAAAATTTCTATCTACATGATGAACACCACTGTGGAAGAACTGTCCACCAATATTCATAACTCCTCCAAACCGGAGAAGTTTGATGGCCTAAACTTTAATAGATGGCAGTGTAGGATGACCTACTGGCTGACTTACTTGAAACTGTTTAAGGTTCTCAAAGAACCGAAAATCCTACCTGACTTACACGAACCTGCCAAGACCTATGAATTAGAGTCCTACAATAAGACAGACTTTATCTGTCATGGTAAAATTCTCAGTTGTCTTTCTGACACGCTCTATGATATATATTGCACTACCTCTACGTCCAAAGAGCTTTGGGAAGCTCTCGATAAAAAATACTCCAATCAAGGAGCGGGTTCTGAGATTTACATTGTAGGCAAATTTTTAGAGTTTAAAATGGTAGATGAGAAGTCTATTGTTGAACAGACTAATACCCTTCAGATTATCATACACGAGAGATATCTCATAAAGACATGCCATTTGCTGGTAAGTTTCTTATTGCTGCCTTCATTAATAAACTTCCCCCGTCCTGGAAAGAATTTGGTTTAAAACTAAAATATAATAAGGAACCCATGTCCTTAGACGACCTGTTTGTATCCTTCCGCATTGACGAAGAAGGTAGAACTAGAGACAAGGAACCTCTAAGTACTGAATTCGAGGCAAAGTTACACATTGCTGAAACCAAGGGAAAGCCTAAGAGCCAACCCTATCAATAGAGGAACAACCCCCAGAATAGGAATTCTGAAAAGAAACAGTTTCTTAAGCCAAGAGCTGTGATTGGGAAAGACAACAGACGGGGGAGACTACAGTAGCTTTCACTGAGACTATATACGAAAAAGGTAAGGTCGTCTTTCTTTCCGGCGGGTTCGACCGAAAGAAGCTGTGTTCTATGGTTTGACGTTGTTCCGGTCGAGCACTCTCTTTTCTTTGTACCGTATGACCAACCCGCGAAGGATTGTGAGGCGAGCGAAGTGAGTTAAGCGAGAATGTTACAACTGTGGTAAGTCTGGTCACTTTGCTAGGCAATGTCGCCACAGGAAGAAGGGTCAGGGATTTCAGAATCCTGATCGTCAAATTATTGCAAACGCTCATGTTGTTCCACAGGCTCATGTTATCATACCCGGGACCGAATCTGTCGGTACCAATGATCAAAGGTTTGTAACCATATGTTGTAGTTTTGAGTCCTCGTATCAGCCTACTGACTGGTGAGTTGATATAGGGGCAAATGTCCATGTATGCCCTAATATTGATTCTTTTTCCTCCTACCGACAGGTTGAGGAAGGCGAATCAGTAGCTATGGGAAACTCGAGTGCTGCCAGAGTGCATAGAAAGGGAAAAGTGAACCTCAAGTTATCTTCGGGCAAGATTCTCCCTTTGCATAATGTGCAGCACGTACCGGACGTCAACAAGAACTTAATTTTTGGTTATTTGCTAAATAAACATGGTTACAAACTTGTATTTAAGTCTGATCGAGTTGTTATCTCCCTGAACGGTAATTTTATTGGAAAATGATATATTTGTGGGGGTCTGTTTAAACTTTCTGTGGACATACCTTGCAGTATTTTAAATTCATGTTTAAATAATATTGCCTCTACTTCTACTTCTGATTTGAATGCTCTCTTTTATAATACTGATAGTTATGATGTTTGGCATGGTCGTTTGGGACATGTTAATTTTAACTCATTAAAAAGAATGTCTAAGTTGCAATTGATTCCTAAGATTTACATGAGCAAGAATGGAAAATGTGATATATGTACACAAGCCAAACAGCCCAAAAAATTCTTTCATTCTGTTGAAATGAGTTCTCAGCTATTGGAGCTTATTCACATCGATATTTATGAATTGAACATATTCTTACTGGTAGTGGTAAACGATATTTTATTACTTTTATAGATAATTATTCAAAATATTGCCATGTTTACTTGCTTAGAACTAAAAATGAAGCTTTCAGTAAGTTTGTATCTTTTAAAGCTGGAGTTGAAAACCAGCTTGAAAAGAAAATTAAAATTCTTAGGTCTGGTCGTGGGGGTGAGTACACCTCTGCAGAGTTTGACTCTTTTTGTGAATTGCATAGCATTATACATGAGGTAACTGCTCCTTATGATCCTCAACAGAATGGGGTAGCAGAAAGAAAAAATAGAACATTTCTTGATATGATTAATGCTATGTTAGGTAGCTCTATTTTATCTGATAATTTATGGGGGAAAGCCCATCTTTCTGCATGTCATATTTTAAATAAAGTTTTTTTTAAAAAGACTGATAAGGCCCCTTATGAACTTTGGAAAGGTAGAAAGCCATCTTTGAAATATTTCAAAGTGTGGGGGTGCCTTGCTAAAGTTTCTGTCCCTCCTACTAAGAAAAGAAAATTGGGACCCAAGACCGTTGATTGTGTATTTTTGGATATGTCCAAAATAGTATTGCTTATAGATTTCTTATAATTAAGAGTGAGGTAATTGATATTGATGCTAACACAGTCATGGAATCTAGGGATGCTACATTTTTTGAAAATATTTTTCCATTGAAAAATAGAATTCCTAAATCTTCTATTTTTACACAAGTCCCTGATGTAACCTCTAGTTCAAAACCATAGGAGATTACCCCAGTAGAACCGAGGAGAAGTAAAAGAACAAGACGAGAACCAGACCTAGGTAAAGGTTTTTTCACCTATCTTGTTGAAGAGGACCCTATATCTTATCAAGGGGCTATGTCCTCAGTTGATTTCTTATTTTGGAAAGAGGCTATAAATAGTAAAATAGATTCTATTATATCAAATAGAACTTGGGATTTGGTTAACCTTCATGTAGGTTGTAAACCAATAGTTTGCAAATGGATCTTCAGAAAGAAGTTAATACCTGATGGGTCTATTGAGAAAATCAAAGCCAGGTTAGTGGCTAAAGGGTTCAAACAAAGAGAAGGGGTAGTCTTTTTTGACGCTTACTCTCTTATTAAAAGAAATGCTATTATTAGAATGTTAATAGCTATTGCATCTGTTCATAAACTGTTTATTCATCAAATGGATGTAAAAACTACATTTCTGAATGGAGATTTACAGGAAGAGATCTATATGGAACGACCTGAAGGGTTTGTTGTTCCAGGGCAATAACGCAAGGTATGCAAACTAATTATATCTCTCTATGGGCTGAAACAAGCGCCAAAGCAATGGCATGATAAATTTGATAAGGTAATTCTATCATATGGTTTTGCTATTAATGACTGATAAATGTATTTATAGCAAAACTGTTGGTAGCTCTTATATAATATTATGCCTGTATATTGATGACATTCTTATTTTTGGTACTGACATAGATATTATTTATGATATCAAATCATTTCTGTCATAAAATTTTGATATAAAAGATTTAGGACATGCTGATATAATTTTCGGACTTAAATTAAGTCGCACTTCTGAGGAAATTGGTATCTCCCAATCTCACTATATAGAAAATGTTCTAAAAAGATTTAACTAGTTTGATTCTAAACCTGTAAGCACTCCATATGATGCAAGTATCAGGTTAAAGAAGAATAAAGGAGACAGTGTAACTCAGTTGAAGTATTCTTAGCAAATCGGATGCCTGAACTATATTTCTAATCGTATCAGACCTGATATTTCCTACGCAGTAGGAAAGCTTAGTTGGTACACTAGCAATCCGAATAGTTCACATTTGACTACCTTAGAACGGGTAATGAGATACTTAAAGGGCACGATATCCCATGGATTATTCTCTGGAGGATACCCATTTGTATTAGTAGGGTATACTGATGCAAACTGGATCTCCAATACAGATGAGACCAAAGCCACAAGTGGATATGTATTCACACTGGGTAGAGCAGCTGTTGCGTGGAACTCTACCAGGCAGACCTGTATTTCTAGATCTACTTTGGAGGCAGAATTCATAGCTCTTGACCTCACCAGTGAGGAAGCATACTGGCTTAGGAATCAGGTAACAGATATTCCTCTGTGGAGCAAACCAGTTCATTCTATCCCTGTACACTGTGACAGCCAAGCTGCAATAGCAAAGGCTCAAAGGACAAGTTATAATAGAAAATCTAGACATATACATCTGAGGTACAATCGGGTGAAGCAATTACGATCCAGTGGAGTAATCGCAATCGACTTCGTCAGATCAAAGAATAATCTAAGATCCTCTAACTAAAGGGCTCTCAAGGAGACTAGTGTTGGAGACGACAAGAGGAATGGGGTTAAAGCCCATAGATTGAGTCACCTCAAAGGCAACCTGACCTTCGATTGGAAGCACCAAGAAAAGATACAATGGGTAATAACAAAATTAATGTGTGACTGAAAATACTATATGATAGTAATTGTAAAGAACCATTCCTCTACTGTATAGTGTTGATCTACAATAAATAAAAGGGTGATTGTAAAATCTTAATGAATCTGTGTCTTGTAAAGTAAGGTATATTAATTATAGAATACCTAGAAAGATTCACCTATTTAAGAGTGAAAGTGTGGCCGCTTTTTATGGGAACTCGGGTTGTTCTCTAGAGCTCTTAAGAAATCGAGAAAGCACATGGCCGAAAAGTGCACAACTGTTGATATGATCAAATGCCTATAATGTGTTTGTGTGTATGTTGAGTCTGTATAAGTAAGATCCTAAGTTCAAGACTTATGTCACTTGGGTCTGTATAAATGAGATGTATAACACTAAGGGGAGGTTCAAGTCTGGAAGACACATTCCTCTGATACACAGTGTGATTGCCCATATCTTATTTTCCTTCCTATATGTCCTAGCGTGCTATACCTTCTTTGTTCTCTTATTGATTCATGTGGGGGATTGTTAGATTTGTTTACCCATGTGATTCAATAAAGGCAACTCTTTTGTTTAGTCCCACATTGAAAAGGAAAAGTCATTCTCCTTTCCATATATTGCTTTACCCTTCTTAGTGGGTAAGTGGGCTTTGTAGGGGATGGGCTAGATCTCATCCAACCCGCGAGCGGGTGCGCGATTTAATGCTCGTTTTTACGAGTTTATTAGTCGCGTACTTAGCACTTTGCACGCTTGCGCGCCGCGGAACAGAAATTGGTACAAGGTAATTTCATAACTTTTTTTTCGTTGGTTTTGTCTGGTGGGTTGCTGGTCTTTCGCGGAACCGTTCTCACGTAATCCCGTTATGAAAAGAGTGAAAAATGTTACTTGAGAGATATATTCAGGACACGATCCTGAGATCTGAGAAACAGAATTTTTTTTTTCTTTTCTCTCTCTCGCTCTCTGTTCGGGACGAAAGAAAAATCGCACAGATACGAAAAAGAAAAGAAAAATACCAGAACCTAAATTCCTCCAAAAACTCCTCCGTCCAATCTCTTCTTCTTCGGGTAAGGTTATGATCGTTCGTGGGATTCGCCACCGGGTGTACGGTGAAGTGGATCGAAGGATTCGTTGTATCTCGGAGATAGATCGCCAGGAACCCGCTGCACTGTTCATGGTGCGAAATTCTATTCTAAGGATAACGTGTAACGTGCCTCGAATCCACTACTATTTTTTGTCTTTAATTTTACATCTTCCAATTTGCATTCTTTAGGAAATTTTCCAATAGTATCTACGTTGTATCCATACTTCTATCTCATTTGTATTTGTATTATTATTCGCATATGTATTTGTATTTGTATGAAGGTTGATTTTGTCAGGATCCGTATCTGGTATGAATCTATGTCTGGATTCATCCAAAAGAGATGTTATGGTGAAGGGGTATATCATTTCTATCATATCTACACTAGTACATATGCACGTGCGTTGCACATATTTTGATTATTTTTTTTGTACTTAAAAACTAAAAAGAGCGAAAGATACTATAAATACTAACTACATTTTTCTTAAAATAATTCTATATATAATTATCTAGGTGTCCTCATTAAATTTAACAAATAATATTAGTTAGAAGATGAAGTTCTCCTTTTATATAGTAGTATAGATTATAGACTAAAGCATGCATAAAATGGTTTAGAGTACTCTGCGAGTTTTGTGATATATCCGTTTCTTGTTATATGCTCTCATTATTTTCTCTCTTTAGCGTTTCCTTTCTACATGCATTTCAAGCATGCTAAAGCAATTAAAAAAGTACTTTAATGTCATGACTATGAAGCTAGTCCTACTCAACCCAAAGACTTACATCTAAAACCAATTCTCTCCAAGTCTTCAACCAGTGAATTCTCCAACTCCAGCAGCATTTCATTCGAAGCATCATCCTTTGATTATTTGCAATCCGAAGGAGATGGTTTTGGTATATTTGGTTATTTAAAGGATGGTGCGTCCCTTGACCAAACCCAGCCCTTGTGAACAACCCAAGGTATTTGCTTGATGGCTGTGGCCTCTCTCTTGCTGTGGAACAACCTGAGGATATATCGGCTTCATGGCTTTAGCATCTCTGTGCGTTTCTTGTTGTAAAGCGACCCAAGGTATCGTTGTTTCTTAATGTAGCAACCTCAGGTATGGACTTGATATGCTTCTGCTGGTTCCCAAACTTCACCTCTCAGCTTCCTAGTCTCTTGGGAACATGTGTAAACACATGAATTTTTCAGAAAAAAAAAATTTAGAATTTTTTTCATAATTTTTTCATAATTAAAATAAATATTCTTCTGGATTAAATATTTTTATATATTAAAATAAATATTAAAATAATATAAAAATAATATTTTTGAGTGTAAAATAAATAAATAGATATAGTGTAATTTTTCTGAAATTTATTGGACCCAAAAACTATTTTTAAATAGCTAAAAACACCATTTTTAATTAAACCAGAATAAACCGAACCATATCCTGAACCGAACCGGATCAAGACTAAATAAACCGAACCAACCCATACTGAACCGACCCAACCCTAGCGGGTCGGATTCGGATCTGAACCCGAACCCGACTACCCGTACCCGACTACCCTCTGCTACAGTAACCCCAATCTTCCGATCCCCAACCGACGCCGCTCCGCCTCCCCTCTCCGACGTTCACCCGCAGCTGTCGTCGACGCTCTGCCTCCCCGTCCGCACGTTTCCCCTACCGGCCGCCCCTACCACTTCACCTCCCCGACCGCTCACCTCCCCTCTCAGAAACCGCTGGAACCCTAGCCTATAAAACCCGACGAATCCGGCCACCCCGTCAACCACCAACCACCGCCAACCACTGTCACGTCCCAGTCCCAAAATACCGAGGGACTAGACACGTGGCAATGGCCAGCAGCACACACCGATGGGCAAACCCAATTTATTGGACCCATCAGGATGTACTTAAGCTGTAAAACAACTATAAAGGTCTATGATACTAATCTCGTCCACAGCAGATAATCACAAAATAAATGTCAGAATAATCAAGATCAAATATATCCAACAAATCTCAATAAAAAATCTCGGGGAACAACCCGATATTGAGTTTGATACAGAAGTTCAATAAACAGAAAATAAGAGTCAACAATAGAAGTAACTGAGTATAATAAACCAGATACTCAGGAGAAATCCTCGGCGATCACCTCGTCCTCGGGTTCTGGTACTGCTCCAATGTCTGCTCCTGTCCCGTACACCTCGGGGTAGATCTCTGCTAAATATGGGGACATAATCCGGATTCCAGGTCCTCGGGGGACATAGCAAGGTACAAGAATAACTTAAGCCAAATAAATATAGTACAATAATAAATGAATCAATAGGGCATACTATGTAACCAACTATGTGATATACAAGTGAGAGCATTAATCATACTCAGGCTGAAACTACCATAGGCTCTGTGTCAGAGAAACCCATAGCAGCATTTATCTCGAAGGGCCAGAACTTGTGTCAAAGCTCTGTTCAGAGTCTAAGGCACCTCCAGAAAACTACATAAATATAATCAGCCTTTAATATGGTAATACTCTCCCCACCTAATGTAATCACACGTCTCATGTCCATGACATGCAAGGTCATGACCTCTAACTAATGCAGTGACTCATAATGATAGCTAAACATATGTAATATCTATGTCACGAATCATGTAACCTATACAGAATCACCATGAATATCTCAGAAAGATTCGGTCTCATGAATAGTGTCAGGAGTCCTATGGTATGACGTACTTGATAATGCACGCACGAAAATGTATAGGGTCGCGATATCAACCTCTAGGTGACGTTACACAACTCTGTGTGCGGTGTTGACATCCGAATATTATTCGGATGTTAAGCAACGTCACACAGTCCTAGGTTGAACATTTATATCATATAAATAAATCAAAGTAATAATATAAAATAATTTACTTCAAGTATGGCAAGGTACACTTGCCTGGGGTTTGGTTTCCAACTGCTGCTCCGATATCCGAGGGATCTTCAAGTACTCCTCCGGTTGCTGAAATAAATATTATCATCATATTCAGAATATATGAAATAGCTAGAATTGCATATCCATAAGTCCAATTTGGACACAGGGACAAAATTGACAATTTATGGTCAAAGCGGGGTCCACATGTGGCCCACTTCGCACCAAAAATGTGTCGGAGATAAAGTTATCCAAATTTGTCAAACTTAGTGTCCACAAGTCCAGAACTGGATTCCGATGATCCGATCACAAAATCGTCCATCAAGTGGAGTTGTGGGGCCCACGATACGAGATTTTGTCAACGTTCTCAGAATCGAACCAAACTTGGGTCACAGGACCTACGTATCGCTACGAGTCCGATGGCGCAAGTTTCATTTCAAAATGACGAGCACACACAAAGTTACAACGAGTTTCAGAACAGGGCCGATACGGGGTGTTGTCGACGGATATGCGTTGATTCTGGTGTGCACGCACATCCAAATTAACTTTCGTAAAATCACACACGTCCGTATTGACGGTGCGCACCTTTCGATAAAATTCGTACACGACCATGTCGCCTCGTTTAGCGGAGTGCACCCAGTTCCGAAAATTTTAGGTTTGTTAAAGACCAAGTTTTTGGTCATTTTCACTAGAGAATTACAACACAATAAATTAAACTAAAACAGGATTTTAAAACTTGGTTATACGGTCTAAATTATTGTTCAAGTAAATTTTGAAAACATTAACCAGGTTGGGATTAAATCGGCCATGAACTTGTGAGTTCGGGCCAAATTCTAAATTTTCAGAAATTGGGAATATTTTTCTGATTTTGCGTCGCAGTTTGCGACCGACACGGGACACGATACCCCGAACGAGTTGTACGGGTTTTGAGACGGTCACACAGAGAATGGGTTGCAATAGACCATTCGAACATCGGTACGACGAGGAGAGAGAAATTCTCACCTGAACAGGGGGTCGGTAACGACTATATTGCGCGTGGACGGGGCGGCACGGTGCTCGTCGGCGGCGGGTAGGGTTCTGCGACTACTCGGAGTCAGCGGAGAGGTGGCCGTCACCGTCGTCAAGGTGTGGCCGGGGTCGTCGCCGAGGAGTCGTCACAGCGGGGAGCTCGGGGTCATCAGGGTGCCAGAGAGGTGGCGGTGCTGGTGATTGTGATGGTGATGATTGGTGAAGGCGGGGGTTTAAATAGGGGCACGACGGCCGTTCCGGGGAGGGGATAGGTCGTCGGGGAAGTAAGCAGACGGCGGCGACGGTTTAGGCGGAGGGGAGATAAATCGACAGGCGGTGGGAACGGTCGGCGGAGGGACGCGGGGAAGGGGAGTGGTCGGGGGTTTTACTGTGGTTACTGTAGTAAGGGTAGGCGGGTTCGGGTCAGGTTTTAGCGGGTCGGGTATGGATCCGAATCTGACCCGTTACTGTTTGGGTTGGGTTTAGTTGGATTGGTTTGGTTTATTTGGTTGGTTCAATCTGGTTCAGGTTGGTTTAATTCGGCTTGTTTAAAACTTGTGTTTTTAGCTATTTAAAAATAGTTTCTGGGCCCAATAAATTCCAGAAAAATTACACTATGACTAATTCTTCATTTTACACTCAAAAATATTATTTTTTTAATATTTTAATATTTAATAAATCATAAAATTAATTTAATTCCAGAAAACGTTTATTTTAATTAGTTAAAAATTCCAGAAAATTTCTGAAAATTTATTTTTAATTTTAAAAAATTCTGGGTGTTACAATCTACCCTCCTTAAGAGGATTGCGTCCTCGCAATCAAAACATAACCGGTCAGAAGAGATAACACGGTTGCAAAATAGGTTTGTAGTACAACACAAGGGATAAAGAATTAAAATCGAGAAAAATGTGGGGGTTAAGCAGAATACATAGGGAAAAAATAAAAATATTTTCCTAGGAAATAAGAGATATGCAATTCAAGAGTAATAAAATCTGAATAGAGCAAGGAAAACTACAGTGTAGGAAAACTAGGTTATCAATTTCTAACAAGTTCAAAATACTAGGTTTGAGGCTAAGAAACAGGCACGTGCTATGGCATTACAAGGAATAGATAGCTATGAATAACTTAAATCTTACGCGTATTCGCTAATCCACGAGTCTGTGCGTCCTCCATTGTCATCGCAAAAGCTTATCCGCGTCCTTGTGGAGGTGCCCTATGTTGTTGCTGGGCTTGCTGGAAGAGTGCTGCTCATGGTTCCAAGGGTGGCCTCGATTGATATCCTCCTAGTGCTGGTAGAGCTTGTCGGTTTTTCATTGGTGCTCCTTCTCGACACTCAGGGCAATCCATTACCGAATGCTGACGGGATCCGCATGCTAAACACAATCCCAATCTGCGTCAGTATTCCTTGACGAGATGGCCTGCTTTGCCACAATAGTGACAAGTAGGAAGGACTATTACTAGTGGTGTAGATGCTCTCTGTGGTGGATTCATATATTGTCGCTTTGCAGACTCCTCTTGTGATGCTCTGGTTGGTGCTAATATGAACAGTCGTTTTAGGCTGGACTCTCTCCTGGTGACGCGCTCCATACGTCGGGCTGCAACAAGGACGTCCGTGTATGAAGTAGGGGCAACGAATCCAATCATTCTCTGTAGCTCAAAGTTTAGTCCGTCGAAGAACTTCTCAGCCTTCTCCTCTTCTGTCAGGATCAGAGAAGGGGCGAAGCGACTCAGACGAATGAACTCCGCATTGTACTTTTCCACTGTCATACTGTCTTGAGTGAGGCGATTGAACTTGTCCCGAAGTTCTGATCGAACAATAGATGGAATGTACATCTCCTGAAAGAGTCTGGAGAACTCCTCCCAAGTGACTCGATCTGGTCCGAGCCTTCTCTCCTCAGATAGCCACCAGTGATGTACATTGCCCGTCAATTACATCCGGACGGCAGTCATCCAACGTTCCCTTGGAAGCTTAGCTGCTTCTAATTGGTGTTGAGTGTTTGTGAGCCACTCATGAACTTCAGTGGGCTCCTCCTTGCCAGAAAAGGTACGGGGCTTCAGCTGGCAGAAATCGGTGATAGAGCCCGTCGATGGCCGTCGTGCTAGTAGATTCGCCTGCTCCAGTGCGATTACTAGGCTGTTCCTTAAGTTCTCTGCCTCGTGACGCAGAGCTTCTTGTTGAATCTGCTATTGGGCTTGAATCATTGCGTAGATTATTTAGAATATTTGATGTCCGTCCATAGCATGTCCTTGTGGAAATATGTCATGCTCCAGTCCCAAAATACGTAGGACTAGGACACGTAAGCATGCCAGCCGCATGGATATGGCAACTCCAATATATGGAAATCAAAACCCATATGTACGCTGTAATATGAATATTAAACCCATAAGTGGTAAAAACATATGTCACAAGTCACAGGATATAATCTAAATCTCATCCACAGAACCATATATAAATAATCAACCAATATCTATGAAACCAGATCTCAATATATAGTATCTAAAGAAGACAGTCGGATGAAAACAAATTCACTACCGAACTAGAATATAAAAGCAAACATAACATAAGTACATCACCAATAATCACGAGGCTCGAAGGGAAGACCTCCTCAAATATAAACAACCAGTCCGGATCTGTGCTCCTGCGAATACTCATGAACAGCTACACCTGGAAGGGGCCAGGTCCTCAGAGGGACATAACAAGATACATAGAAGCATGCCAATAATGTACTGAAATAAATATCCAATGGGTCGCCTAACCGTCTAAGTGAATGCAGTTTAAGAACAACTTTCCAACAAGTGGGCTATCTGGCTAAAAATAGGATTGGCATGGTCTCTTGGAGATCCAGGGGCCTACAAAGCATGTCATCTTTTGAATGACAGAGGCCGCCTGATAATATATAATATATAGTGGTCATCACCACCCGTTTCTCCGACGGAGAATCCGGGCGCACAAGGAAAAAAGTACAAAGGAGCCCAATTGCCTTACTTTTTGTTCTCTCCACCCCATGCTCTAAGCATGTCACCTCCATGATACGATAATACCTCTAATAACTGCCAGGTCTACTAGCATACAAAGTTTCTAACATCAGTTATCCCTAACGCACGACCCTTACGTATAGGAGGCCAGACCTGTCACGCAGTCCGTGATCTATATGAGACTCACACTCGTGTAATAGCTGTGTCACGGCCAATGAAACCTAATGATGCTTCATGATAATGAGATAGTCTCATAAACAAGGTCAATGCATATACATAATAAAAATATATCACGACGACACCGTCATTTTGCATCCAAGTTTCCTTGGACGTACATTTTATATATAGCAGTTAAAATATATGAACTAATGACAGAAAATAAATATGCATGCAATATATGGAATAAGAATAACAGTACAATGGCAAGGTATACTTTCCTGCTCTGAAAAACGATGAAGTCGCAACTCAAGGCGTCGTCCGATCTACCCGTCACATAAATTAAACAAGTTAGGTTACAAAAGTGGGTGAATAGGTTCCTCCATTTTAATCAATTTTTAATTTGAATAAATAATCTAAAATAGTATTTTAATCTTATTATAATCTGATTTTATTGTTAAACTCTAATTTTGGTCCAAAGAAAGTCAACTTTACAAATTTGTGATCCGTAGCACGTAAATCGAGGCAATCCATTGACCATAAAGTCAACCAACTTAAATCCTAGATTTGTGTATGAAATCATATAGATTTCAATGCTATGTGAACGCTGGAATTGACAGTTTCAAAAAATCATAAGTCGATAAAGAGTTATGGCCACAAGGGTGTACAAATGATAATTTTCGGTGGTTTCCTATTTACGTCTACGTTGCACGAATTTTAAAGTAAATTAAACTTACATGTTAAATTATAGAAATATTATTTTATGTAAGTTTATCATGTCAACTTTCCTAAACTTCAAACGGTTAGTAATTCCGAATTCGAGATCTCCCAAAATTTTGAAAATACGGAAACGCGTCTGATTTCGGATAGCTAGTACTTTTAGAATTTTCTGGAAATATAGGTTTTGAAATTACTGAATTAATTTATATATTCAGAAAACTAACCTTGATATTATTCTAACAAAGAAAACTGGAGCGCGTTTGGAGTCCGGAGCTAGGAGATAACATCTTTTTAAGTCGTCATAACTACTAGAAAATGAGGCTGAATATATGAATAATTTGACTGTTTTTGGACGAAAAAGTGAGGTGTTTGGGGAAGAAAAATATGAAAGATGTAGGTATTTATAATGGTGGAGACTACTTAATTGAATACGACTATGATTGGCTAATTTGGATATGATTAGGATCAGTTTAAATAAGGATAGGATATGCATGAAGTTATTTTTCTAGTAGGCTCAGGATTTGAATTAATTTTAAAAAATAGAGTTTGAGGTTATCTCAATAATTTATAATCTTAAATAGAATTAAAGATAATGCAAATAATTTATATATAATCTTATTAATATCTATTAACACTAAATTAGCATCTATCTAATATTAATACTATATATATCCAAATAAATCCTAAATAATTTCAAAATTCAAAATAAATTTCTTAAAATTCTAAATAAATTACAAAAAATATAATTAAATATTTTAACCTAAAATAAATATTTTGTAGGAATAATATGCAAGTATGGTCTCATAGTAAATCATGAAAGTCCTAAAAATTTAGGTTCCCTATGTTTTAATTACCTAAAAATTCTAGAAAAATCTTCAAAAATCTAAAATAGCCTAAAAATAATTCTAAATAAATATTTATATAAGTAAATATACTAAAAAAAATTATTTTCTAATTAACTAAGAGAATACTCTAAAGAAATTCAACATCTATAATAAATATAATAATATAAAATACATACAAAATGCCTATTTTGGGTGGGAGGTTTACAGAATATGGGCATTGGTGGAGTAAACTGTGGCGGAGGTGGAATGTCATCTCGCCGAAATCTAGAAGCATGCTGATTTGCTTGACTGCTTCGGTGAGTGGAGGGATCTCCACTCAATAGCGTCACACCATCTTCTTCGTAGGTGGCTACAACACCTTGTGGTGTTCCTGCAGGAGTCTCGTCGCTTGCTCTTGGATCTATTACTCTGCATCCAAAATAAACGATAAGAGGCGCACAGAAGAATCAAGGCATGATGCAAGTCAAGAAATTAATTTGAATCCAATATAGAGATCAAGAACGATTCAATCAAGTGGATGAGATCCTATAACTTATCATATCCTTATCACAGGTTTGCTTGATTCCTTAGTTGAAACCGAACAATTTAGTCATCAACCTGCATGGGCCACCAAAAAATTATATCACACCCCAGTCCCAAAATACTGAGGGACTCGACACGTGACAATGGCCAACAGCACACACCGATGGACAAACCCAATTTAATGGACCCATCAGGGTGTACTTAAGTTGTAAAACAACTATAAAGGTCTATGATACTAATCTCAGTATTTTGGGTGAACTTGAACAGTAATTTAGATAATATAACCAAGTTTTAAACCCTGTAATTAGTTTAATTTTATGTGCTGTAGATTGTAATTTATTCTCGGGTGAAGTTGACCAAAAACTTGGTCTTTAAAACCTAAATTTTTCCGAACTGGGTGTATCCCACTAAACGAGGTGACTTGGTCGTATACGAATTTCACTGAAAGGTGCACATCGTCAATGTGGATGTGTGGAATTAAGCGGAAGTTGATTTGGATGTGCGTGCACACCAGAATCAACGCGTATCCGTCGAAATTGTCCCTTATCGGCCATGTTCTGAAACTCGTTGTAACTTCGTGTGTACTCGTCGTTTCAAAATGAAACTTATGCCATCGAACTCGTAGCATTACGCTGGTCCTATGACCCAAGTTGGTTCAATTCTGAGAACGTTGACAAAATTTTGTATCGTGGACCCCACGGCTCCACTTGACGGGCAATTTTGTGATCGGCTCATCGGAATCCAGTTCTGAATATTCCGTTGGGTTCGTATCGTCGTTCTGGACTTGTAGACACTAAGTTTGACGAATTTTGAGGACTTTATCTCTGGCACATTTTTTGGTGCGAAGTGGGTCACATTTGGACCCCGCTTTGACCAAAAATTGTCAAGTTTGCCCCTGTGTCCAAATTGGACTTATGGATAGGCAATCCTAGCTATTTCATATCTTCTGAGCATGATGGTCCTGATTATTTCAGCATCCGGAGGAGTACCTGAAGATCTTGTTATGACCGAAGCAATTGTTGGAAACCAAACCCCATGCAAGTGTACCTTGCCAATCTTGCAGTACTTGCTTTATATTATTCCCTTGATTTATTTATGTGATATATATGTTCAACCTAGGACCGTGTGACGTTGCTTAGCGTCCGAATAATATTCGGGTGTCGACGCCATACGTGGAGTCGTATAACGTCACTTAGAGAATTGGTATTGCGATCATATATATATATATATATATATATATATATATATATATATATATATATATATATATATATATATATATATATATTCGTGCTTGCATTATCAAGTACGTTAGACCACAGGACACCTGACACCATTCATGAGACATAATCTTTCATGAGTCATTCATGGTGATTCTGTATAGGTTACAAGATTTGTGGCATAGATATTATATATGTATAGCTATCATTATGACTTGTTGTATTAGATATGATCTTGCGTATTATGGATATGAGATGTGAGATTACATTGGGTGGGGAAAGTCTTACCATACTAAAGGTTGGATATATATATAATAAATTACTGGGAGTGCCTTAGACTCTGACTAGAGCTTTGGCACATGTACTGGCCCTTCAAGATAATAAATGCTGTTATGGGTTTCCCAGAGCCTTTAGTAGTTTCAGCCTGAGTATGATTAATGCTCTCACTTGCATATCACTCAGTTGGTTACATAGTTTGCCCCATTGATATATTTTTTATATACTGCATTTATTTGGCTTGAGTTATTCTTGTACCTTGCTATATCCCCTGAGGACTTGGATCCAGATTATGTCCCCAGGTTTAGCGGAGGAGATTTACCCCAAGATATACGGGACATGAGCAGACGTTGGAGCAGTACCAGTACCAGAGGACGAGGTGATGCCCGAGGAATTCTCATGAGTATCTGCTTTATCTATACTCAGTTTTTGCTGTTGTTAGACACTTTTATTTCATGTCTATTGAACTGCTGTATCAAACTCTTAATCGGGTTGTTACCCGATATATTTTATTGAGACTTGTTGATTTATATTGCATCTTGATTATTTTGATATTGATTGAATTTATCTGCTGTGGATGAGATTAGATTTATTCGTGTGACATATATCGTAGACCATTGTATTGTTGTTTTACAGCTTAAGTACACCCTAATGAGTTCATTAAATTGGATTTGTCCATTGGAGTGCTGCTGGCCATTGCCACGTGTCTAGTCTCTCGATATTTTGAGATTGGGATGTGACAACATGTATTTATTAACTATTATTCATTCCCAAAGTTCAGCATGCATACCTTTAATACATATTTTATTACATTGTTTCTTGGACTCTTGTGCTTACAGCTGCAGACTTTATTAACATTATTATTTCTCTCATTCAGTTTCTGACATAATAGCTTTGGAAAAGCAAACAAACTGAAAGATATTATCATACATTTAATATTATTTGGTGTCATGTTCCAATATCGAAATACGAAGACGAACATGACCAGCTAATTCGTACAAGATACTATACGTCGTACGACGATCACGAATGTATAAGACAAGGGGGTGCATGCTACAATAAGTCTCATATGGTCAAGAACTTCTATGTCTCAATCATTCAAACAAGAAACAGTAAGCATAGAGCATATATGATAGGCAATAAGGCGTCACAAACGTTTTCTCAAAATATTATGGAGTCTAGCTGTGCAAAAATAAGAAGCTGAAAAAGTGGCAAAAGTACATGACAGTGTTTCACCTGCAGTCTGATTTAATACAATTATGTAAGAAAACTAATGTCCAGACGAGCCGGCTAACAGGTGCCGGTGGCTAAACGTCGAAAAGAAGTAAATGTGCAAGACAAGCAGGGAAGAAGAAAAACCCACTCGCTATCCCCTGCGACCATATTCCTGGTACGCGCCATGAGTTGGGAGAAAGAACGTTGGATCCTCAGGTGATGGCTCGAGACCTGGCCATGCAAAACCAGTGGAGTTAAACCCCAAATATCAAGTACCACAAGAAGGTCCGAAATGAAAAAACAAAAATTCAAAAATAATAATATAATATTACATAGGTTCAGTGTCTTTTATCTGTATTTTTCTTTTGCCTACTTTTTTCTTTGGCTCCTATACTATATGCATTTATGCATATATTTAATGTATATTTTTTAAATATACATTAAATACAATGGGGTATGAACTTCCTAGAAAACATTAAATATACATTAAATACATAGGTTCAGTGTTTTTTTTTCTATAGATACATCCTAAAGGAATAACATTATGCATCAGGAGTTTTTATTCTATTTTTTCCCCCTCTAAATACAGGGGTATGAACTTCCTAGAAAAACAAAGGACAAGAGAATTTAAATGCATAGAATCTAGTGGTTTTGGAGGTTTTTAGGATACTAAATTTTGTGCACATGAAATATAAATTTCGTGGAGTCCTGACATGTTGGTTACGATGGGAGACTCTTGTGAAGATGTGCACGAATTGAATTTTCTTTTAGAAACTAGTTTCTAATCCGCAGAAAAAAAATATATAATATATATATATATATATATATATATATATATATATATATATATATATATATATATATATATATATATAAACCAACGTATATTAAAAAGAATATAGATATTTAATGAAATGTTTCATAATACATAAAATCTATTTGGTTATAATACTAAAGTTTCTTATGCGCTGTCAGAAAAAAGGAATATTTATGGAAGCCTCTAGAATATCTTATAGATACGAAGGAGCAGACATTTCCGTTACAAATAATAATTTTGGAAAACAAGTCAAAAGCATGTGACACACAGCTAAGGATGGTTGGGATATTTCCATCATAAAATTATTATATTATATTATATTATATTATATTATATTATATTTTTTATTTTTAACAAGTGGCAACATATTTACCATTTATGCGAGATCTTACATATACAAGGGGAAGTGGTATTGTTGACGAAACCATCAAACCAAACTATCAAACCCAAGTCTGTGACACGCTCAGTTGGTGGTTTGGATCTTCTAATCACCAAATTGCAGTTCCATATTTTTTTCAATTACTTTTATTTTTTGTTGCATGTGGTTAAGGGTTTAAACATGTAGTTAATGGACCATATTTAGAACTTTGGTAGCTAAGCTAACTTATTGGGTTATACAAATATAAAGAAAATTCACATTAGGTGTTTTTGTAAGTTTAACTTAAATTGAAAACTATAACTGATCTAACTTATGATTTTTTTTTTTAAACAATCGAACCGAGAGACCACCCCTATTAGTAATCACGGGCTTTGTTTTTGAAAAAAAGATGTTGTTTATCCAAACCATAAAATTGTTGCTTTGTCTTGGAACATCATATTTCAACTAAAATTTGAAGTTTTTATTTCAAATTGATTTTTTTTTTTATTAACAAAAAATGTCAGCAGGGTAGTCTAGCGGTTGGGTTGGAAGGACGAAGCCAAGTATAGCTGAGAGCTTCTGTCACCGTCATGTGGATTCGCTCGCCTAACTTTCTTCTCGTGTTCTTGCTTTACAATTGGACAATAAGTTAGTTCAATTGGAAAAGATTCATAATGAATCTCATAAAAATACAACTTTATCTTCCTTAAAATTTTGACTTTACCATTCCTGTGGATCTAGTTTGACTGTTTGACCCCAATCAAAGAAAATAAATTTATCTATTGAAAGAAAACAACAAAAGATAACGAACAAACTAAATCCCCAGAACCGAACTCAACTAGCTCTTGTGGTCAGCGATGAGAGGTATAACCTTCCTGCTTAGATGGACGGTCTCGGAATCGAAACGCGCAGGAGGTGTGTGTGTGTGAAAATTGTAAACAATGTACCTAAATGACATACAATGCAGTGTACACAAAGTCTTCTGCGTTACAAACAGGTATCTCAATAAAATAAAATAAAATATCTCAATAGTATAAATTATTTCAAGATTTATAAACACAATTCCATCTAAAGGGTCAAAGCCACAAAACTGTTTCTCTTTTGCATTCTTCCACATTATCTTTATCTTGTGATATTGTTACCCAACAAAAACAAGGGTTATCGTGACATAATTTCTTTTTATTTTTTTATTTTCTAATTCCACTAGCCCCACATATTTCAAGCCTCATGATATCCTCCTCTATAACTAGGGACGGGCACGGGTCGGACCGGACCCAAATTTAACGGACCCGGACCGGACCCGTTAAATGGCAGGACGGGACCAAATTTTTTTGGATCCGAAACGGACTCGCCCCGTCTGAAACGGGGCCGACCCGCGGCTCCAAACGGGTCTTGGTTGTCTCTTTGTTTGAGGGATAGAATTTTCTTCTTCTTCTGGTGTTTATATATCCTGCGGAGAAACAATTTTGCAACTGATTTTGACTTGAAATAGTGCTAAATCTGTCTTGAAACTTTAACTGGTCATTACTTAAGTAATTAAGTTTGTGTCAGGTCTACAGTACTACTAAGTGAAGTTTCCTGCCACTCCATCTCCATCTCCATCTCCATCTCCAGATGACACCACCTTGCTGTGTCAATTAGTAACATATATTTTTCGGTTAACTTAATTGTCGGCTATGAAAAATCTTTGTCACTTAAGCTCATCTGATTTGTATACATCCTAAACAACCGATTTTAGTTGAGGTTAGTTGATCTATAGTGTACTGCCTGTAATTGCCATCATAACCATCATCGTCTCTCTCACTATTTCGAAAAGTAAAGTTTGCTGACACTTGCTTTTATGAAAGAGAACTGTAGGAAAATGAAAGTAAAGTATAATGGACATTATTTGGTGCTCACCATGGCTTTTGCTGAAGTTGTGTAGTCAATTTTCATCTCTATGGGATCCAAGTTGTAAGAGATTCATGTCTAAGTCCTTGTCAAAAATTCTATCCCTCAAACAAAGAGACAACCCAGCTTTAATTTTTTTTTTTTTTTTTTGATTTTTCGGGACGGGTTTAGTTTGGAAATAAAACCCGTCCCATTCCGTTTACTTTGCACGTGCCGTGCCGTCCCGACCCGGCCCGTTTAAATATTTAATTTTAAGAACCGTCCCGTTTGACCAATATACGTTCGGACCGGATCGGAACCGTAGGTCCTGGACCCGTATGTCCAGCCCCATCTATGACCTTTATCTTTTCAGCGAAGATTGAAAAACTATAAATAAAAGAAAGATCTTTGGAAATAACAAAAATAAAGAGCATTTAGTTAACTTCTAAGTTAAAGTAATTTATATCATATTATACAGTTTTGAGTGTTAATTACTTATTTGTTAAGTTTTGTGTATAAACAAAAATGTTACAAGAATTACAAGAATTTTTTTGACTTTGGTGTGGTCAAATCATGGCTCTGCCTCGGGGGATGGTGAAGGAAGACATGTGCTCGAGTCAAAAAAATGTTGTTACAATAATCTCAAGAATTTTTTTCTGACTCTAATATGGTCAAATTTGTTGGTTTTGGTTTGTTCTTTTGCAAAAGTTCAATTCCTCTTTCTTTCTTTAGTCCCACATCGGATGCACCAAAGTCCTCTTGTGTACATATATTACTTTCTCTTCTTTGCTCTATTAAGTTGTTGTGTGGGGAACCCCTTGGGCCACATGCGCGCGCCGCCACCCGGCCCGGCTCAGTTCGGTTTGGCGCGCGTAATGGGTGCGGGTACGCGCCCACATCTGCGGGCACCGAATGCCGATCCGATTTCCTCTTCGGGTTCGGGCTGGGACCCTAAAAATCTTTTTGCTCCTCTTCATTTTTATTTAATTTTCTGAACGTTAGAAAATTAGTTTCTGAACGTTACAAAGTGTTTCTGAACCGTTATTGTGTCCAGGTTCATTCTTTTATTTTGTGTAACGGCTGAATTAATAGGGGAATTAATTCTGACCGTTACACATCAGTATTATATATATCAGACTGATTTCTTTGAAAAATGCATCAGAAAAATTTCGTACTCCAAACCTCTGTCAACATTCTGTTCAATTTTCATTGTCTCCGAGCTCTGGGCAGAGCTAAGTTCTGGTCGTTCTCTCCAAGTCGTGTGCGACAACGAGATACCGGTAGTGCGAGAGTTTTACCACTAGGAGCTTCGAGAACGTCTGCACACAGATCCCGAATAAACTCTTAGGGCAGTGCTTCGTGCACGACTTCCCCAGAGGCCGGTAACATCTGTTTTATTTTATTTTTGTATTCTGAAATTATTCAAAAAACAAAACAATTAAAATTCTAACAAAATTTTGGTGCCTTCGAGATTGATGAAAATTTAGAAATAACAAAATTTAGCTATGGTTATGGACTACCTTACTCTCTATAACAATCATTTAATTCCTCTCCTTAAATCTCTTTTCGCTTTCATAAGTAAATAGATCATGTTTGTTGTTGATAGTTTTACTTTGAATCTTAATGAATCATTTATTCATAAGTAAATGGACATTATTTGGAGATCGACTTCAAAATAATCACTTTTTGTCCTATGGTTCACTTGTAAGGCCATCTCACATATTATTTAATCCTCAAATTTTTACAACTTTAACTCATCTATCCTCAAATAATAAAAAAATATTATTTATTTCTACGTAAATTTATTTCTTCATACACTATGTTATTTTATATTATTTTGTAATAATTTATATTATTTATACATAAAAAAAATGAGTAATTTTTTAATTAGTCACTTCTTAATTTAACTAACTTTTAGTAGATTTGATACGTTTCATGAAAGATACAATGAAAATAGAGATGATTTACCATCATACTAAAAATGTTTGGACTGTTTTAACTTTAATGTTGTTGTAACATTTAGGCTTCTTTAATTTCAGTGTTGTTGTTCATGGTGTTAATTTAAATGTTGATGTATTTGTTTATTTTTTTAAGTCAATAAATTTTAATTTAAGAGTTTTATGTTATTATATTAAATTTTGTCAAATTATTGAAGTGTTAATTGTACAAAATATTAGTCGAAGACATAAGTAATTTACAAAAATTAATTAAATATTTTTTTTATCAAATGAATCTAATAAATAAAAAAACCAATGCTAATAACTAATATATTCAATATTGACTCTATTGGAAGATCTCAACAAAAATATTTTAATAGTGTAATTATTGTATTAATTATATTTATAAATTGAAAAATATAATAAGTTAATAAAGTTTAATGTTCATTATATGTAGAATATATTAGGAATTAGTTTCAATTTGAAGGACAAAATAGATATAAATGATAGATCCATACATTTGAAGATTTCTCTCGCCTCCCTCAAATTTCAGGAATGGACAATTCTTCCCTAAAGCATTTAAGAAAATTTTCTCAAATTATGGATGGGATGGAGAGAAATTATCCTTAATTAGGTATTTTGAGGCTATGATTGGAGATGTCCTAACTCCTCAATTCCAACTTTTACTTTGACATGAACAAGAGTCCTTGTTTTCTACTTTTTCTGGTTGTCCACTTTCTCAATTTGCTTGAATTTGGAAAGAAACTCCTCTACTGAGTTCTCTCTCTCTTCTGCTTTTTCTGTTGGTTGGTTGCTACTTGTTGCAATCACCTTCTCATTCCTTCCGCCATCTCGTGGCTGCTTGTAAATTATTTTGTCAAAATAAATTATGCTTTAATTTTTGCACTAATTATTTAGCATCTGTGGATTCCCCCTCCTAATGAAAATGATGGTTGGTTCATAGATTGTATATAATTGTTTGCTTAATTTGTTTCTTATGCTCTACTTGCTTAATTTATATTTTCCTTAGTTTTCTTCTTCTTCTTATTTATTTCAGGTAATTTTTTGAGGTCAGAATCTGGATTAGGGGAAAATATATCAAAATGCTTCTCATGCCCAAGGTAGGTATTAACTAACTATGAATGGTGTATTTGTATGTGTTAGATGAATTTTTCGGATGTAGATTCATTTATCTTGTACTTCTTGAATCTATGTTGCCCCAAAATGTTGGTCGTCATGTTTAGTACACTTGATATAATTTTTATGATCTTAACAGTGATCAGTTATACCAAACTCGAGTAGCTATTGTAGTTACTGAGAAAATGTAGAAGATTCTAGCTGGGTGGCAGATGATCAGTGGATCGAGCCACGGGGACGTATTATTCATTCCATTTATAAATGGTGGGAGTTGGAGAACAGTGGGCCCAAAGACATGCAATGCATGTACACAAAGTCTAGAGCGTTACGTCGGACCCCGTGAGTTATGCCAGGAATTCAAAAAAAAAATAATGATCAGTTATGAAGACGACCAGAACAAAGGGATTGATAGGGAGCCATCTTACATTAGAGAGCAATGAAGGAATGCACATATACATCATATTTTATGTGATGGAAATGAGAATTTTGTATCCTATCTTAGAATGAGCACACATGTCTCCTACAATCTAACTTATAAGATGCTTGGTATAGATTATCTTTGTAGGATACACATGTAGAAGCATAAAAAATATGAATAGTCCAAGATAATATTTATCAGCGGACATAACACAAATAGTGTTTCCAGTAGAAGCAATATGATTTGTTATCCAAGCGGAAAGAAAGTTATGTAGTGGATAAAGCATCTAGCGGACAAGAAGCCAAAGGGGCAAAAGTCCCTTTACTCGGCACAAATCCCCAAAAAAATATTCTTTCAAAGATTACCTCGAAAAGGTGAAGTGACAATTGTCACAAAGTATTTATAAACCTTGAGAAGTGAGAGCTGCAAAGTCTCTTGTATGTCTCTGCCAAGTGGCAGAGAAATCACTTTCTTCCGCAAAAAAAAATGCCTGAATAACACATTTCTTCTGCTAGAGCAACCAATGAAAGCCACTTTTTCCATTAAGACACAATTAATGTCCAAAAATGACAGCTTTGTTAGTTAAATTAATAGATGTCACTCCACGTGACGTGAAGGGGTATGGCTCATGATATCTGACAGTCTTCAAAAATGTCAATCAAATCAACCTTGAAGTTCGTGAAGATTAGATTTGATTGGTGATTGAGATTTATGACTTGTTATTGGTGATTGAGATTTATGATTTTGGATTGATGGATTTATCGTACAGATAGAGGATTTGGACTATAAGAGTGGATTTATTTTATCGATTATGATATAACCGAAGATGATTTTTGGGCGTAGTGATCCTAAGTAAGGACTTCGCTAGATAGACTTCGACCATTCGATTTTTTATTATGCTTATGTTAGTAGGCTGGTCTGAGTTGGTTCCTTTAATATTTTGAGTTAGAAGCGTTTTTCCTAGTTTGGATTAGAGTCCCTCAAAATTGTTGGATAAGTTTTGGCCATAGATCATGGGATATGCACTATTGTTTGGGTGAATCATTGGCTCTACAACCATAAATTCCTTGTCTTCAGGTCTTGAATTGGTATATTGTTGGGGACGCCTATTGTCACGTTCCAGTCCCAAAAATACGTGGGACCAGGTCACGTGGCAATGACCAGCTATGCACTAAGCGGACTCTAGTCCATCTTAAGTACGTATACGTTGTATATGTTACAACACTATCCATGTAAAACACCTAAATATATCCACAACACAAACTATGAACTATCTAAAACAAGAAATAAAGTATGAAAATAATAATGAAGAAGGTAATTCTAAGTATACCTGGATCTGAATGACTAGCCCAACACTCCTATGAAAACCAGCTCAGCAAATAACCTGGAAGGGAACCAGGTCCTCAAGGGGATGTAATAAGATACATAATATACACGTCAAATGATAAACAGTAAATACAACAAGAGTGAAGGACCGTACGACAACTCTAGAGGGGGGTGAATAGAGTGCAGCAGAATAATCTACCCAATTAAAAATTAAGCAGAGTGAAGGCAGCTACCAACTAATAGTGTATATGCAAGACAATAATGTAAAGCAGTAAGAGTAAGAGAGAGCAAACGCAAACACTGCGATGTATACTGGTTTTCCTCTGAGAGGACTAGTCCAGTCCCGAGAACTCTTGCTCGAAGTTTTATCCACTATAATCACCAATAGTGAATCACAAGCTTTGATCCGAAGTCTTGACGACTTCTTACAACCACGAGATTTGATCTGAAGTCTCACAACTTCACATACCTCGAGTTTTGATCCGAAGGCTCGTAACTTCACACAGAACATGGGCTTGATGAACCAAGCTCTTTACAACTCTGTAGACTTCTAGACCGAGACCGCACTTGGCACTAGAAGGCTGAAAGTTGATCTTGGAGATAAGAAAGTTTAGGCTCTGAGGGTTTACTTACTATAGGATAGAAAGATTGAGAATGGTTGAGTGAGTAGGAATGTAGAAATCCAATCATATTTATAGTGTGTTGGCAAACAGAATTCGGCCAGAATTCAGATGGGGTTTAATTCAAATTTTCAACCGTTGGGCTAAGAAATCATGAGCTAATTGAACTGGTTGATTTCATCCCAAAAGGGTAACCGAAATCGGTCTGAGTTTGGCATGAGTTCGGCCCGAGTTCAATTTTTAAGTATAGTAGACTTTGTTAATGAATGTGGCCTGATTTGGTGGATAGGTTCTTTGGTTTACTTGAGTGGACTAGGTATCTGGGTATAGGTACTTAGATTTGCCAGTAAGACTCAGCTTATATCGATCCTAGACTCAAATAAATAAAAGATTATATTTGAAAACTGTCACCCCCACATTTCAGTTTAGGGGTATTTTTGTCTTTTCATAATTAATGTGTAAATGATTGCATGATATTTAATTATATTTAAATTGCTGTGATTTTATTTGACTGTTGCACTTTACCGTTGCTTCGATAATTAGAGCACTACACTAGCCATTGTCTTCCAACTGATTTCATACCCTTGTCCTAGACGTGCCAAACTGTTACTTTGATCTTTGCGTGACTCATAACCATGTCTTGTTGTGCTTCACTTTAGTCGCACAACATTCGTCGCGACCAATTATACATTTAATTCAATATAAATCAAACCTTGTATCCTTGTGTGTTCCAATCGAAATTGGAGACACAATCTCGACCTATTTTGAGCAACCCAAATTAGGATAATATTCTATTCTGAGTCTACTTCATTCATGACACTTGTGTCCCACTCAAATTCAGACCCTTGTACTTCTAATTAATTTTAGAACACCAATTACATCCATTTTTAATTAGATAAACCATAAATCTTACTTCGTGTAATTTTTCAATTGTTGGGCACTATTGTGCACAAGGCATTAAGGTGTCCATCCCGTTGGACTCGACACGTAAATAAATCCAATTCTTCTTCATGTGTATTTTTTTATAAATTTTGGGAGTGTGTAATTTAACATCAATCTCCTTGAACCATGACCCCAAAACCGTGAACCAATGCATCCTAGCCTTCCGTTTTAATTCCATTTAAATCATAGCCCTTGAAATACCCATGAGAAGACCCTTTCTCCAAGGGGTTGACCAAAGTCAACTTCTAGGTCAAACCAACCCTATTTTTGTATAAATACTCCTTTACTTTTCCTTTCTCTTTTTCTCAAAGCCAAACCCCAGCCGACATATTCATCTTCCCTTTACTGTGCATCCATCTCTTTTTCCCGCGCCGACCGGAGCAGCTCGACTCAAGCGACGCCGGAGCCACCCTCAACCTCGCCGGAACGCTGACACGAACAACCTCGCCCGCTGTACTCGCCTCGCCATCCCCGCGGAAGCCGTCATCCCGCCGCCGTGAACCCACTGTCTCGACCGGAGTCGAATCACCCGCTGTACTCATCGACCGCCTCTACGTCGATCAGCAACCCGCCGGACCCCGACCCGCTGCACTGCCCGACGCTGCGTCGAGCCGTCGCCATCTCCACCAGAACCGCTGCACAGCGCCTGAACGTCGTCGACGACTCGCCTGCACGATCGGAGACCCACTGACCTCGTTGAACCCGACCGGAGCAACCCATCTCAACTGAACCGAGCCCCGCGATGACCTCGATGCGCACGTCTTGTCCCACGTACCTAGGTTACCTAGGTTCGATTTCCCCTCGCGTGCATATACACGTACACGCATACGCGTAGATCTTCATCGTATTGCATACGTATGTAGCCATGGTGTATTTAGTATATGATGGTATTGGTATATGATTGGTATGTACGTATTGGCATACGTATTAGCATATGTTGACGGTATATATATATATATATATATATATATATATATATATATATATATAGTATGAACTCAATTAGTATATATATATACCTATATCTATTATAAGTTGCAATTAGTTAGTATTAATGTTTATGCTAGATAATAATATGTATTATATGTCTATGCACTAGATGCCCGAGCGCAACCACGGATACCCCGTAGTTACATTGACCTGTGACCAGATAACATGTTAGCAGACTGCCATATGTACACTGACGTACTGGCAAGACCGTACCATTGACTGTCTGTTATGCACAACAACTACAGACGTGACACCCCTAGCGTAGTCTCTGAGATCATTGTGTTCTGATTGTGTATGTTAGTGTAATGTCTGATGCAATATTGTATTATATGATATGTCTATAGGACTGTTGGATCCTTCAGACGATACTTTGGAACCCAGACATTGGTATTGCCAGCTAAGGACCACAGGCGAGTACATTCTCTGACAGTTTCCATTATGTTGATTATCTCTATAATTCTTGTTGTATAGCGTACATGACTCTGACATTGTTATTTACATGAGTTGGCATCATTGAGACATGTTACGAGGAGTCGTGATTTGGAATCCATCGTGCTAGCTGGAGAAAAAGGAAAAATATTAGTAGCTTATGTGATCATACCCAAACTTTACATGCATCATAGCTCACCCACACCTCACGTCGGTGCAGCCTGACCATTACATGTCTCATAGCCTGTTATGTGTGACTAGCCTGACTATTGCTTGCATCATAGCTATCCGGATGGTTAGCCTGACCTTACATGAATCATAGCTAGTCATACATAGCAAGCATGATCAGTCCTAAGCCGATCACATGATATGTTGATGTTTCACACACTTAGTTAGATGTTCTTGACATGTATCTCTAGTATATTGATCTAGCATTCCTTATGTTCTCGTCATGATTCTAGCATTCACTTATATACCAGTTCATTGTTCTAGCGTGTACTTGTATTTCTATTCATTGCTAGATGTACATTGATGATGATATACTCCAGTATTCCAGTTATTCCAGCATTTCCTTATTCCATTTATTCCAGTATTTCTTATTGCCAGTATTCATATCTATCTTGTATTTCTTTACACTGTGTTATAGTTTTTGTCAATATACGTGGAACTGCTGTTAGTGCTTGTACTTCGTTCCAATCCTGACTGGATATTTTTTTTCCAGAGGATCTTGAGGATTTCTGTACCACACACTATGGACGCGCGTATAGAGATCTTCACAGACCACAAGAGCTTAAATTACATTTTCACTCAAAAAGAGTTGAACATGAGGCAACGTCGGTGGCTAGAACTGATGAAGGATTTTGACATATCTTTGCAGTATCATCCTGGAAAAGCCAATGTAGTTGCTGATGCCTTGAGCAGATATCTGGTAGTTATGTTGTTGAAGTAGGATCGGTATTTGTTGGAGGACTTTGAGAGCTTGGGCATTGAGGTGATAGTTCCTGTTTTTTCTATACAGATATAGGGGTTGCAGATACACTCAGAGTTGATTGACAGGATCAAGGCAGCCCAGTATGAGGATGTATCTCTGAGGAGCATCAGAGTTCAGGTGAGAGCGGGATTGGAGGATGATTTCACCATTGCTGAGGATGGTTCTTTGCGGCATGGTGTTAGATTATGTGTGCCTAGTGGGGAGATGCGTGAGGAGGTATTGCAGGAAGCGCATCGCTCTCAGTATTATATGCATCCATGTGCCAACAAGATGTATCGGAATATGCGAGTGTGTGGTGGTATGGCATGAAGAGGGAAGTGGCACAGTTTGTATCCAGATGCTTAGTGTACCAGCAGGTGAAAGCCAAGAGGCAGAGGCCAGGTGGTTTACTTCAGTCATTACCCATTTCAGAGCGAAAGTGGGAGCACATTACTATGGATTTTGTGTCCGAACTTCCACGATCTCCAGGAGGGAAAGACGTGATTTGGGTCATCGTTAACAAGTTGACCAAGTCGGGCCACTTTTTTCCTTTCAAGGTGGATTTGTCTATGGAGAAGCTGGCTGAGATGTATGTGAGGCAGATCGTCAGGATACATGGGGTTCCCGTCAGCATAGTCTCGGATCGGGATAGTCGTTTCACTCTCATTTCTGGAGGAGTTTGCAGGCGAGTTTGGGCACCCAGCTTAAGTTCAGTACTGCATATCACCCCCAGACGGATGGGCAGTCAGAGAAGACTATTCAGACTCTCGAGGATATGCTGCGCACCTGTGTACTATATTTTGGGGGATCTTGGGAAGACCATCTCCATTTGGTAGAGTTTGCTTTACATAACAGCTACCAGGCTAGTATAGAGATGTCACCATTTGAGGCTCTGTACAGTCGGAGATGTCGTACTCCCTTGTCATGGGACGATGCTGGAGAGAGAGTTTTGCTAGGGCCAACGATGGTTGTGGATGCAGCGGAGAAGGTTAAGCTGATCAGAGACAGACTTCGAGTGGCGCAGGACAGACAGCGGCATTGGACCGATAGCCACCGAAGACCTTTGGAATTTGAGATATAGTTTAGATTTTTGTTTTGTGCTTGATATTGTTGTTTGTTATAGATTAAGTTCTTAAGGTTGTGTTTTATTCTAGATTGGTGGTCTGGTATTTTTGAGGATTTCTACGATACGAGGCACGATTCGTTTCGGTAGAGGCAGGAAGCTTAGTCCGGATTCATCGGACCTTTTAGTATTCTCGAGAGGGTCGGTGCAGTTGCTTACAGACTAGACTTGCCACCTACATTGGAGGGAGTGCACATGTTTCACGTGTCGCAGTTGAGACAGTACGTGACGGATCCTAGTCACGTGTTGGATCACTCGGAGATAGAGGTAGGCCCTACTCTTTGCTATTCAGAGCAGCCAGTTGAGATTCTGGACCGGACAGAGAATGTGCTGAGGAACCAGACTATTCCCTTAGTACGCGTCGCATGTAGGCATCACTCTCCGGGGGAGTCTACCTGGGAGAGAGAGGATGAAATGCGAGAGCGTTACCCATATTTGTTTGTGCCTTGAGGTATGTTCTTTCCTGATTCTGTTCTGTTTTTATTTTCTGGGGGTAGTTTCGTCTTTGAATTTCGAGGACGAAATTATTTTAAGGGGGGTAGACTTATCACTACCATATTTTCTAGGAAAGAATATTTTGGTCATTTCATAATTAATTAAATATTTTGCATATTGTAAATTTATTTATTATATTATTTATTTATTGTTAGATGTTAGTTTATTATTTTTGACTTGTGTTAGTGGACCTAACTAGTTTAGATTAGACCCATGGACCAACATTTATTTCTAGTTAGAATTGAGCCTAATAATAAGCCCAATCATTAGGAGGATGATTAATTAAGTTAAACCAATTAGACTAGAACCTTCCTTCCTTAATTATATTCTTCATGAGAGGCCCCAAGGAATATTTTAGACATTTCATAGTACCTTGGGGAAGGGGAAATGTGGCCGGCCATATTTAAAAATGGGAACAAAATTATCTCTCTTAATTTTCATTTCAAATATAGATCTAGAATTTCCTCTTCCAAATTTCTTCATTCCCACATCAAATTTTACCCAATTTTTTTTCCAATTCCTTCACAAATCATCATTGGAGGCCATTAGAATAAGGAGAAAGTAAGAATCTACAAGTAGGAAGCAATGATCTACAAGGAGGAGCAAGGATCTACAAGTTGGAAACTCTTTTCATTCAATTCAGAGGTTTCATTGGGAATCCATCTCCCATTAGGTACAATTAAGTTTTTATCCTCTAATTAGACTATAAATCTGTGTTTTAATTATTAGGAACCACCCCATATGCTAAGGCTACCCATAGGAATTGGAATTAGGTTCATAGGAGGCCTATGTAGAAAGTTATGTTGTATTTCGTGTCAATTTTGAAAAAAATTCGAGATTGACACAACTTGTGTTTGTCAATAGGACAATTAGACCAAATTGACATGTGTTTGATTGTGTGTGGCTAGTGTCGTATCCACAATTGGATACATGCAGGCCGTATCCCGACAATTTGGATATACGAATTAATTTGGGAGTTTTCTTTCGACACGAGGGTTTGAGCATGTCACATTTTGATACGGACACGTAGATGAGTAGTTAGCTCTTCGTATTATTCATAATTATGATTTTAGACTTGTCCGTGTCCGTTGGGATACAATTGGTTGTGTGGTGGAGCCGTATCGCAAGCGTATCATAGATCTAGTGTGATACGGATGCGATACACTTCACGTGTTTGTTCTTTGCAATTTAATTCAATTATAGATATTATAAATATTGTAATTATAATTATTATGTGAGATATATGTATATTTATATGTTTGATCTAGAATTCACGTTGATGAGTTGGTGACCATGGGAGAGTAGAAGTCCATGTGCTTCTCTAATTTGGTAATATGTATATATATGTATTGTGGTATTATATATATATATATATATATATATATATATATATATATATATTGTGTGTAGATGTATATATATTATTAGAACTGTTGTTAGATATGTACTTTGCTCCTTTCCTGATTGGATATATTTTTCCCAGATGACACTGAGGAGTGGTACCCCACTCACTACGGGCCTCAGGATGTTGTTGGCTTAGATCCAGAGACCTTGGTTCAGGAGGGTCTCATCCCGACTAAGACAGATGACCCAGGACTCGTAGCACAGTAGTTAGACTCTTTTGTACTGGATTTGTCTCCAGCATTATTATTAGTATTTCTTTGACTCATTGGATATTATTTGTCTTGTGAGATGTATTGTGACTCTTCTGTTCTTTTATCATATTCGTACGATTGTTCCATTTTATAGATCTGAGATTGAGTATTCGTATTCATATTACATTGGTGGCATATTTATATCTTGATTGTTAGATAGATAGATTACCCAAACAACGTTCTACCGCTGATGTTGCGGCGTAGGTTGGACGTTGTTCACTATTCGTACATCACTTAACATTCCAACCCTCACTGGTGCACTTCTATACCTCATACACTCGTACTTCTATGCATCACCCCTGATATCAGTCATCAATACTGATGCCAAGATGTGTATACGTGTTCACCAACTTGTGCACATGCACACAGACCCAAGCCTCATGCCCTGCTTTAGTATCCAACACTACCCATGGATACCCCAAGTTTCTCACATTCACTAGTTCACTTAACCTCCTGATACATTCCCATATTCATACCAAAATCCCTTCACCAATGACTTGAACCTGAACCCCCCTTTCTAATCTCTGATATCTGAACCCCCATCACTTATTGCAGCCAACTCACCTCAACTTGCTGCTACAAATCTTCCTTTTTCCAACACTGATCTGTTGCTAATGTTCTTGCATGCAACATATGTTGCAAAGCAATGTTCAACACTGCCTGCAGTCGACCAGTGTTAAAGTCCTAACCCCTCTTCGATGCTTCACAACTCGAGCCCAATGGACTGCACCTCAGTCCCAGACCTCCCCCTGCACTACCACTGCTGCAGTCTCCACACATACATCCACTTCTTTACACTCCCTCTTCACACACATGCATTAACATCAACTACTTGCTACTGCTTCAGATTTTGCAGTGCACTCTACACTTTGTAGGAATTTAGACTTCTTGGTGCAACTCCAAATCATTGCTACACGCAACACTGAACCTATCTCTCTACAACTTGAACTCGAGCTCCTACTCCTTTATTTACTGATGCAGCTACTGCTATTTATTTCTCGAGCACTCCCTTATATTACCTCATGAACATCCACACCTATATACATTGCTGCTATTAAGCCTAATGCGACTTGATGTTGCTGCTACTACTGCCTCTGTTATTCACTGTTGTACATACCGTAAGTTGAACTCCCTCCACTTCATTCACCGGAATGCACATCCCTCAACCAAAACACACAACATCACAATCACTCACACACACACAGACACTTATATCCATGTATATCTATCCCACCCCACCCCCCCCCCCCCCCCCCCCCCCCCCCCACACCCAACACACACACACACACATATATATACTCAAATAGAAACACACACACCTACACTAATTCACAAGCATTTGGTGTGTTCTACCCAAGTATCACACCATGGTTTATGATACTGTAGTTATACTCACTCCAAACACTAAGACACTCTCCCAAACCCCATGTACACATCCAAAACACCAATTACACTGAGTAATATACTTAGTAGCTATTCTAATACAAAATGGAAAAATTGACATGTTATAGCCCAAATTACATAGAAATACCCAACCTACACCACCGTATTATGGTGTATCATGATACGGACTCCCCGTATCCAATTGTGGACACACTAACCCTCTCAACCAATGAATCATATGTAAAATCCTCTATAAAATATTTCTACAAACATCTAGTGGTCCAAATTCGAATTTTCTTCAATTTGGCCATAAAAATCAATATAACTTTCACCATAGGTCTCCTATGAACCTAATTATTCTTCTTATTGGTAGCCTTAGCCAAGGGAGGGTCCCTATGGGTTTATTACACTATTTAGAATTGAAATGACAAGGAGAATAAATATTTTATCTATTGGAAGATTTCTCAATGCAATACACCAAGAGGACACAAATAGACGAATAGACATCTCCTTCAAGCAAGCTCCACACCAAAGCTTTCATTATCTCCTAAGCTCCTTAGGATGGATTTGGAATGAAATGATGGTGGATTTGGTAGAAAATGGATTTGGGTTTATGTGGATTTGGAAAAAAAAAATAGAGAGAGAACTAATTTGGAAGGGGTAGAAGCTATTAATGAAGAGCTAATGAAAACATTAAAGCCTATATAGGTGATCGGTCCTAGGGTTAGGAGCATGTAATAAGTCCAAGTTGGCCCTAGTTGTACGTTGTCATGAAGGTTTAATTATTTAAGGGATTTAACTAAAGGATGGTTCTAATATTAATTGAAGGGGCATTGCACTTATTCTCTCTAACTTAATGAGTAATCATGACTAAACTAATTGGTCACACTAATGGGCCATGACAAGTCTATTTGGGTTCACTAACAGTTAGTCTAACTATTGGCTAACAACTAACCATTCAACTATATATATATATATATATATATAACAAAAATAAATATATAAAATGATAAAAATATCCCCCTCCAGAAAAGTGGTAGTTACAACATGTGTCAAACATGAATAATCATGTAACATGTCATGGTATCAACAGTAACCGAATAAAATAAAGGATCAACCACTGACACACTACGCCAGAATTCACGATTCTTGACGGTCCAAAACCGTCGTAAATTGAAATTTTCAACGATTTCAGACAGTCGGATGGTCCGTTGAAAATTGTACCGCAACAAAATTTAACGACGGTTATGGACCGTCATTATTTAGTAAATTAAACTACAGACTGTCTGTAACAAATTAATTGACTGACTATATCCGTCAAATAATCTGTGAATGTTTTTGTATTCTTTGGGACTGATATGATCATTCGTTTTTCTGTAAATGTAATTAAAAAAATTATAGACAAAACATATAAAGATATATAAACAACTACAATCATTCAGTAACCTCCACTGATATTGCATATAAACAAGTCCAATTATTCAGTAACTTGACCGATATTGCATATAAACAACACCAATTACTCAGTTTATAAACAACTCCAATCATTTAGTATATAACATATAAGCAAACAATCAAAATTTGTAGTAATATAAAGATTTAGAATTTTTCTTGTACACACAGCATTCAAAAAAAAAGAATACTAGTACATAGTTTTGTTTAGTACTAAAACTAGAAAAACAAAAAACTAATTGCATCAACTTCAAACCCTAATATGTTGAACAAATACTTTTGGCCAATTAATCAAGTCACCAAGCATAATATCTCCAAGCTTCCCATCTCCATCAAACATTTCAAATATTTCGTCGACAATGATATTATAGACGTCTTCTTTTGGTGGAGCATTAATATTCAAACGTCTAAAAGCAACATGGTTTCTTTTGAAGTCTTTTAGAAAACAAGTTTTTGGAAAGATAGATTGATTAGGTGCCTGCATCCATCAAAACAAAGAATAAAAATAACATTAAGTATTTCAAAATATATAAAAGTATACTTGTGAGCATAAGCACGACATATGTGAAATAATTAAATTAGAAATTTTACTATAGTTAGCAACTAAAATTACTTGTTTCACATGAAAGATATCTCATCCCTCTAAACTAAGTGCAGTGAAACAATAAAGACTATATTTGTTATAGTCTAAGTGCAGTGAAACAATATCCATATACACAGTTCCTGAGTGATGGAAAAGTTTTCTATAGGAGCTTTCTTTTTGTTATCAGTGGTAACATCCTGAATATAAGCTACTGCTTGCATGTATTTAATGTGAACTCTTTTGTTGCAGTTCAGAGGACATTTTCTATTTTCTTCATGTATATAGTGTGCTTATAGAGATGGCCAGTTCAAATTACATTGGTGCTGACTTGGGCAATCATTGTTTGAAAGGTACGGTAGGAAGAAAGGGAGCAAATGATAGTGAAGATATTAGACAATTAGATGCTGATGTTGTTTGTCCAAGTGAAGTTCAAAAGAAGATAAAAGAGGATTCAAGTAAAGGGACCACAACTCCTTGGCAATCAGTGTTGTTCTTCCAAGTCCAATAATTGAATCAAATAATTAAAATTAAATAATGAAAGTTAGTAGCAAGTCAGGTATTTAATGATGCCAGGACCTAGATGGGTTGAGGGTTTATGTGTTATTGACAGGAGTCTGGGTAGATTGTTCAGGGATCCTGGTGGGATTGACCAAGTAACATGGTCTCCTTTATGCCTTGTACCACTAGCCTGACTACTATGTTGGAACACTGAAATATGTACCTTTCTTGTGCTGGTTGGGATGGTGTTGAAGGAATTTTAGTTTGCTAGAAAGTGTGAACTAGCTGGTAGTGCTTAGGGAAGCTGGAGTTACCATTAGTGGAAACATGTATACAAGTAACAAGAAAAAGTCTGGATTTGTTAAAGCGACTAGTCTAAGATTCTCCTTTTTTTAATGCTCTCCATAACCATTTCCCTGTTAGAGCATAATTGTGATTTCTAAGATTTATAATCCCCAAACTCCCTTCCTTTTTGTTCTTACAAACTATACTACATAACTAAGCATCTATAAGCTTGGCATATATTTTTTCCACCTTACAAACTATACTACATAAAGAAGTACCTTTCCAGGTTGTCCATCAAAGAATTAACATAGTCGATAGTACATTCATCATCAATCTAAGCACTCTAAAAACTAACATAGCTCATATCAAAGAATTCATGTGCAAATTTTATTTAACCTGAGAAGTATCATGAAGCTCTGATGCAGACCGACTTGATGACATAGCATTAGCCTTTTGCATGAGTGTTGCTACTTGTTCTTTGAGTGTACTTGTATAAGTTTCCATAACCTTGTTTTTTTGTAGTTGTTGACGAGCAATCTCTCTACTTGCCGCTGAAGCACGAATCTCAGTCTTCGATACACCTCCATCCATGCCACGAACAAAACCCTTTTGATCATGTCCACATACCTAAGAAAAAAAATCATCTAAATTAAAGGTATTTCACTAGTAGTCTAACAGAGAGGATTCAATTTACAAAACATATACTAAAATTTTAATCTCACAAACCATTGCGACAGGGTCTTTGTCCAAATCTTTTTGTCTTAAGTACGGATCATCCTCTATAAGCCTTCTAATTTTGTCCTACAACAACAAAATAAAATTCATATATATGATCAAACAAAAACAAATTAATTACCATCACCAATTGGACTTACAATGGTAACATTCGAGACAGTTGAGGATTCGGGATCACTACTCTTGGTCATATGTGTAGCCAAGTATAACTCAGTTCTATTTACCTCACCAGTAGGACTCTCCTTTTTCTACATCATATCACAAAAAAGTTAGCATATTAATTTTCACTACAAAAAAAATATCTTAAGAAAAAACATATAAAGAAGAAAGAGAAGTATATAAATTAATTACCATCCTATGTGCTATCCGAGCACATCCGGTCCTACCAGTTGTGTGTTGTACCATAATATTTGCCCTAGCTTTCTTACAAGCTGCACGAGGCATCTTATCTTCATTAGTAGAGCAGAAGTCAAACAAAATTTTCCCAATCTTCTTTCTTAACAATTATCTTGTTTGGCATATTTTTTTTCATTCAGCAACCGTATTATGTTTATCACAAGCTTGTCGAAGGGAACACTTCCAATTTTTCCAAGAAGTGTTAGCGTACTTCAAAATCTTAGCCTTATAAATTTCAGGTACGTCATATTTATACTGCAAAGACAATTTGAATATCACACGTACATAAAGATTTTACTTAAGAACTTGAATAAATCGAGGTTACTCACAACACTTTTCCTTATGTCATCTTTGATGGTTTGTGGAACTCTTTTCCAAGAACTAACTGCAGGTCGACAATGTGCCCTTGTTATCTTTCCAATAGTCGATGAAAATTGTTCTGATCAATATCAACTGGCCGCCCATATTCGTCAAAAATAATTTGATTAGTGGTACCTAATAAAGTGTTTAAATAAAAAAATGATTGTATTAATGAAGAAGATCAAGAAATTAATATATGCATCAAGTGTGAAAAAGAAAGTAAAAACGAACTTTTTAACCAAACTCAAGACAAACACAACAGAGTAGTTACCCACTATATAGAAAACAATGATTTTATTAATGAAGAAGATTAAGAAATTAAGTTTTGACGTATCACCTTTTGGTTCAATGATCGCAAGAACATCAATACCATGAGATACCTCTTATATTCCATGTGCGTGTTTTAATCATAATAGCAATATCTCTTGAGAATCACTTACAACAAGGGAGTCAGATATAGTAGGTGTATTTTTCACCACCAGCATTGGTCACAATAGCAATGTCAGATGGGAACTGTAGCGTATCAGAGCATCTATGAGCTTTCACAATGGTATCGGATATAGAAGTATCTTTTTCACCACCAAAATTGGCCATAATAGCAGTATCAGATGGAAATTGAGGTGTAGCAGAAAATCCAGAAACAGAGGTTGTGTGGACCATATAGTCCTGCTTCATTTCAAATCCAGAAACCAGCATAAGGTTGTAGACCATATAAGTGTTCATATTAAACGCTTCACGAACCTGGCAAAAGTCTAGAAGTTCTAAACAAAAATTGGATCATATAGTCCTGCTTCATTTCAGTTGAAGCTTTCAAGGTCAGAGCTTCATTTCAGTTGGCCTTGCTTTAATGGTCTGCTCTCTCACATATTTTAAGGGCTGTTTGGCTTGATGGCACTATGAAGTTAAGGTGGAAACTCAAGATTACTAAATTTCATTCTCTGATTAATGAAAGAACCACATACATAGAGGAAAACGAGGATTTAATTCATAGACGAGCTAATTTGAAGAGTATATTACAATACTAGAAGATCTCTAATTCCACTATATCCAAGAAAATGTTGCTCAATAGTAAACACAAACAATTGCAGGATACTGGGCAAAAACACTATTATTAACAATGTGGGTAAGATACAAACTAAAGGCGAAGTGTGTCAGAAGATATTCCTTGTGTGTTAACTGTTAAGTAGACATATTCAAGAGATGGTTCAGAGCCAGGTTTCAGTTCCCTATTTCAGTTTGAAACTGGGACCGAAACTGAAACTGAAAGTGACATGTACAAGTTAAAAGAGTGTTAGTTGAAACAGAAACTAAGCTAAAATGATATTTGAAAGAGTATCAGTTTTATCTATTATCAGTTTGTACAAGTTGAAAGATTAAGCTATTATTCATATGTGCTTAAATCTTAACATGTCAAAGTATTAGCAATAGACTTCATTGACTACAATAAAGATCCCAAATCATCATACAACTTATTAGAAATTATTGAAATAATTACCCGATGGATTAGAAGTGCTTCCTTGGCACCTACTAGAATGAACTTCATTATTAGACTCATCATCCATGTCAACTTCCTCTTTATGAACTTCATCTCTACTAGATGGAGATCCATCTCCTGACATCATGAAACTAAAATAACAAACAAATTTGTCAAATAAGATAAAAAATAAGAGCATCAAATTTCAACTTATGTAAGCAATATTGTTTAAAAAAAGGAGAGAAAAAGTAGCTAGTACAAAAGATATCATTAAACTTTTCCATTAAAAGTCAATATGGAACTACATAACATCAAAATATAATAACAAAGAAACTTATAATTCAATACAAGATAATCAATCTTCTTCTTCTTCTAAATTATCAATAAATTGAGATAATGTAGCTTCATCAACAGCTCCAATGAAAACAAACGGATCCTCGTAAGCGTCAACATCATGACTTAATTTTTTGGAGATTCTAAAACAAGATGCCAATTATTCCTTGTTTCATCTTTGCAGTAGAAAACTTGAGTTGCTTGAGAAGCGTGGATAAATTGTTCGTCCTCTTCACTTGTATTTCTTTGGAACCTCCCAAAATTGACAAAAACCAAATTTGTTTCAGGATCCACCACACATCCATTTACCTTGTCTTCTATACGCACCCAATCACAATAGAAGGGTGTTTCTTTGAAATCATAATAATCCAATTCAAGTATTTGTTTGACAATGCCATAATAAGTCATGTCATCATCCTTCAAATTGGTATCACTAACTCATCTAAAAGTGCCTACAGCCTTCAAAGTGACCCCACTATTTTGTGTGGTTAAATTCCCGCAAATCCACCATATGTTTCCAATTCCCGCAAATCCACTATTCCTGCAAATCCACCTTATGTTTCCAATTCCCGTTGTACCCAATTGGAACCTTCAATTTACTCAAGGTTTTGCAAATGATTTCTTTCTCTGATTGGGATAAAGAAAAAGGAGCCTTTGGCATAATTTGTTTTCCATTATCATTCACAAGCCACAATTTCTTCTTTATCTTCAATTCCTCTATATCCTTACGAGCTTCAACTCCGTCTTTGGACTTACCTTTAGTGTTCATTATTGTCCCAAACAAATTTTCAACAACATTTGTTTCTACATGCATCACATCCAAATTATGCCGAAGGTGCAGTTCCTGTTATGATAAAGACATTAATATGATACTACATAAAAGTACCATAAAAACAAAAATTAACTTATTTAACAACATAAATTACCTTCCAATATGCCAAATCAAATAGAATTGATCTCTTTGACCATGGAGTATTTACATCAGTGGATCGCTTCCTCTTCTTACTAATTAACTTTCCAAAATATGTACATATAGATTCCATTTTACTCAATAACTCTTTACCAATCAAACGTTTGGGAGGCTTTCTGTGTTCTTCAGTTCCGTCAAATTTTGACTTTTGCATTTTAAAAGGATGTGTAGCATCTCTTATGAATCTTCTATGACCTATGTATGTCAATTTCTTCTTATACTTTAGCCATTTTGAGTCTATTTCTTCACCACATACAGGACAACCAAATTGTCCCGCTGTCCTACAACCTGAAACGTGCCCATAAGCTGAAAAATCATGTATACACCATATCATCATTGCTTTCAAGGTAAAGTTAGTCTTTGTTTTAGCATCATATGTTATGCTTCCTATAGACCACAACTCTTTGAGCTCCTCAACCAACGGTTACAAATAAACATCAATATTATGTCCTGATCCAGTTGGACCAGGAATCAACATTGTTAACATAGTAAAATCCTCCGTCATGCATAGAGACGGAGGAAGATTATATGGAACAAGCATGACAGGCCAACAACTATAAGAATTATTCATTCCAAAAGAATTGAAACCATCAGTTGCAAGACCAAGACGAACATTTAGTTTCTCAGTAGCAAACTCCGACCACATCCTATCTATCTTCTTCCAAGAAGGAGAATCTAGTGGGTGTCTTATGTGTGTACTACTATCTTCTACACGAGCATGCCATGTCATCTCCTCGGCTATCCATGGTACACTATACATCCGTTGCAACCTCTAGATTATTGGGAAGTATATAAGCTTCTTCTTCGACAACTTCTTACCTCTTCTTTTTTAATTTTCTTCCGGTTGCCACCTACTTTCACCACACTTGGGACAATTGTTCTTGTCTGCATTTTCTCTCCAATAAAGTATGCAATCATTAGGACAAACATGTATAATCTCATACTTCATTTGAAAAGGCTTAACCATAGCCTTAGCGTTTTGAATTTTTTTCGGCAAGTGTTCCCATTCGGTAAAATCTTCTTCAAAAATTACAAAAATTCAGTAAAAAGTGCTTCAGAACATTGGACTCTAGCTTTCATGCTCAACAAATCTAATATTGATGATAGTTTTGTATGTTGACCGTTACAATTAGGAAATAAAGGTTACATTGCATCCTCCAACTTATTCTTGTAATTAGTTTCTACCGGGGGATCATCTTGAACATGAGCATCATTTTGTTGATCAAATTCATTCAGGCATTCGTCGAGGACATTAGGATCAACATGTCTAAATGTGTCATTAAACAGGTCTGCCATTCTTGGAAAGGCATTTTCTGTACTAGTTGATGAACTAGGAGCAAGATCATTGACACCTACCCTAGGAAGTGGTTCTCCATGATTGATCCGAGTTCTATATGACTTGTCCACTCCATTGCAAATCAAATGCTCAGCAATAATATTTAGTTTTTTTTTGCATGAATTGTAGTTACGACATTTATTGCACAGACAACAATACCAATCATTTCCACCCATTTTTTCTTTTGTGAACTGAATGAATGATGCAACACCTTCAAAGTATTCATCTGACAACTGAGGTGCATCCATCCCTTACTTGGGGGTATTGAATACATCTACCAATAAAATATATAAATATCATCAATAAAACATATTATAGTCAAGGATTTAACTTACAACAATAAATTCACAGTATTTGGAAACACAATAAACCACAATTGCCGAAGACAAGTTTTCAGATTTCAAATTTGATGTTCAAATTTCAAATTTAATATAAATAAATCAATGGAAAAAAAATCACAGGATATGGAAACATAATAAAACAAAATTGCAAAATATGGTATATAACCAATGCTACCTCCTCCTCCGCACGAGCTCGTATCCGCGGTCGGGACCGGTCCGACGGCTCCATCCTCCTCCGTACGGCTGCTCCTTGACCGGCGGAAGAGGAGGAACTGACCCGACAATGGTTAAAAGAGATGAGGAGAAAATGAGCTCGTGTCCGCGGTCGGGTCTGGTCCGACGGCTCCATCCTCTTCCGCACGGCTGCTCCTTGACCGGCGGAAAAGGAGTAACTGAACCGACAATGGTTAAAAGAGAGACAAACCTAGATTGTTTTCGGATTACAATCAAAACTAGGTTTTTTTCCCTAAAAAACAAAAAGAAAAAAAAAATAGAGAAAGAATTATCAAAACCTAGATTTAGAGTAAAAAACACACATGAAAATTTCAAAGCCAGAATTCGAGTAATATCAAGAAAAAAAATATAAGAATTACTTACAGTGGAGAACTTCTTTTGTTTTGATTGAGAATTTTTTTTTTTCTTATTTGATGACCTCTTTCTTCTTCCTTTTGATTGAGAAAATTTTGTGAGAGGAGAGAGAGATATGAGAAGGAAGAAAAAAAAAGAGGAGGGAAAAAAAGGAGAATGCTGAATGAAACGGCGCCAACTTTAGCGCCATATATTTTTAGGGATTGTTTTCGGATGGGGGTTTTAACAGGAATCGACGGTTTAGGTCCGTCGAAATAACATCTACTGTTACCGTCTGTCATTTTAGGCAAACCTAAAAAAAAACGAGATAATTTAGTGTAGTGACATATGGAAAACTAATAAATACTGAGTATCAATAGACAATGTATATTTGTCTCGGGTGCGTCCAAATATGCTGAGTTGCGAGACCAATGTCTAGCCAGTCTATCCATGAACCAGACCAAACTCCTTGTATATATCTACCAACCTAAATTACAAATAATATATCATACACAAATAGTTGTAATCGCATTAAATTAATTTTCAACAACTCCTTAATCAGGAAAGTTGGTTGGGTCAAAGTCTTCTATCACCTATGTGACTGAGTTGGTTCTATTAGTCTTACCATCTAGAACTATGTCACACTAGTCTCCATAACTAATATTTATTCATTTATAAACTAATTTATAAATTTTATATTAATATATCATATTTGTATCTCGTAATTCGTACAATGAATCATTCGGCACATAAATCGAGACAAGATGGTCAATCGTAAGGTTAACAATCTTATTTTGATGACTCACACAGTCACTTTGTCAATTTTAGCGATACGAGCCACTGGAATCGACATAGCTCAATTTCGATGCATGAATTACGAAATACGAACATGATACCGATTATTTACTATAATTAATAGTGATACAAAAAGATGAATCTGAACAGACATGACGGATGATGAAATAGACATCACCTATGAGTCCAGAAGAGTCGAGATACTAAGAATAACATATCCATAAATCCAATTTGGACACATGAACAAAAATGACAGTTTTATATCAAAACATGGTCCACAAGTAGGCCACTATGCACTAAAAACGTGTCAAAACTAACAGTCTCCAAATTTAGCAAACTATAGGTCAACCAAAGGCTAAACGATGATACGAATTCAACAGTACGTCCAAAATTGGATTCAGATAAACTGATCACAAAACACCCGTCGAGTTAGATCGTAGAGCCCGCAAAACGGTGATCTAGTCGAATGTCTCGGAATCAGATGAAACTTGGATCACATGACAAGTCAAATATTGCGAGTCAAATGATATAAGTTTCGTTGCGACACGACCAGCATACGCGAAGTAATTGGATTTTTCCCAAAAAGGTCGATATGGTAATTTTTGACGGATACGGATCAAATTCGTCGCGCACACATGACCAATTCAAATTTTGTCAAAGCCCGCATTACGAGATATACCGTACGCGCCTTCCGGTACAATCAGTACATGACGAGGTGGTCCGGTTTGACGGGACCAACCCCGTATCGCAAAATTTTAATTTTATAAAACATGTTTTGTATGATTTTCAAATGTAAATAACTTGATATTAAAAATCGAAATAAATAAATCTATTTGAAGAAAATGTATCATGGTTATATAGTCTTTATACTAAAAAAAAAAAAATTAGTTTGGTTCATAGGATTGAGAGTTATGGTTTTCCAAAATGGATGTGTGGGACAGTTTCTAAGATATTGAAAGTTCAGGTCGTGCTCAGGCTTGCCTAACCAAATTATAGAAAACTTTAATATTATTATTAAATTCATTTATAGTCCATATAAAACTTTAATATAAATTCATTTATAGTAAAAAAAAAAAAATTAGTTCTACCTTCTAGATAAAAAAAAATAGTTCTACCGTCTAGATTTTTTAAGTAAATAATAATAACAAAAACAACAACTAAAGTAATAAATTTAATAATAATAATAATAGTAGTAGTAGTAGTAATAGTATTACTAAAATTAGTAATAGTAGTACTAATAGTAATCATAATAGTAATAATAATAATAATAGGTTGTGGGTTTAGGCATTTGGAATATAACCGTGGGCTATTGTATTTATATGTTTTTATTTTAAAGCAATTCTTCTTCCTACTTGCAACCCAGCCCAAAGACTTTTATTTCTTTCTTTTTAAATATTTTTTCGTGGGCTTATCCTATCCAGCCTACTTAATTTCTTTCCCTTTTTCTTCTAGGCATGTCTAGCAAGTTAAGCCTAAGAATTGAATTCGGATTAAATTCTCCTTTACAGTGTTTTTAAAATCGGACTAAGCCGACTAGTTCAACCAGTTGACTCATAAACCGGTAACTTTTCCGGTTTGGTTTAGTGTTGACGCACTATTTTTAAAAAATCTAATTGTAAATGAATATTTTTGTAAAAATTATTGTCTATAAAATTAAACTTGGACCATTTAGGTTAACCTAGTAGTTGAATCACTGGTTGAACCGATTTGACTTGACCCAGTGCCTTGGCCGGTTCAATCTCCGATCCGAGTTTTCAATCACTGCTCATTGACTTTTCTTTTTCTTTCCCTTTCTTAAATAAATTTTATCGGGGAACTACAAAACATACTCAGGGCTAGTCCAGTTTAGAGTAAATTTTACTTAGGGCAGTAAAAAACTGAATATGGACTACCCACCCCCAATCCCCCAACCCCCCAAATCCAAACATTTTAGCTCTCTCTCTCTCTCTCTCTCTCTCCAAAATTCTTTTCCTTCTTCCTTAACTTCAAAATCATAAACTTCTTCCTTCTCTACCTCCTCCAATCCCAAGCATCAATCAATTTCTGATATGGCACCCAAAATTTTTTCACAATCAAGGTACAATCTTCTTCTCAATCTTCTTCCTCTATCATCTCCAGCTCTAATTTTTGTTGTTTGTATTTTTTATTTTATTTAAAAAAATACTCTTCCCAATCCTTGTTAAAACTAAATATCATAGTGTAGTAATTTGAAGTAGGTGTAGAATGAACAATGGTCGAATTTTTGATGTTTCTAACCATTTTAGGATTTTAATTTCTACCACAATCACGTATTGGAATTATTAAGGACTGTAGAAACTTTTACAGTCCTAACAATATGTAGGACTGTAGAAATTTTCTACCGTCCTAAATACTTCAAGGACTGTAAATTTTTTCTACAGTCCGGTATGTTCAATTTTTTTTTCTGTTATTTTATTTGAAATATTTCTTTATGTTATAGTCGCGACCCGAAGAAGGACCTTGACGACGTAGGAACTAAAAGAAAATGCCCTATTGCGTCGGAGCGCAAGGCACGCAATATTGAGCGAGTTATTAAGACACCAACCACTATCGTAGAACAAGAGGCACCCTCTCAAGCTTGAAAATGTCGGACGAAACAGACTGTAACTCGTTCGAAGAAACCAGCTCCTAGTAGTCCTACAAATGGTTGCTCTTTGTTAAAGTCGATCGAGAACTACATTGCATACCAAATATGGAACGACCCGACAAGTATATTACATTATTATAAATTTAATTTAATTTTAAATAATTATATTTTATATTTCTAGTTTTATTTAATTGGTTATATTTCAGGAGAACTCGCATATGTTAACGGCCATCAACTACGAAAAAAAGTACAATACATAGGGGTTCGACGAATTAGAGAAAGCCGTCAAGGCCAAGATTAACTCTACCATTTTACAAAATTTGGCTAAATACTCTTATAATATGGCGGACAACGCACTCATATCCGAGTTCGTAGAGCGCTGGCATCCAGAAACCAACACTTTCCATCTCTTACCAGGGGAGATGACGATAACCCTGGATGACGTCCATCACATTTTGGGCCTTAGGTTTGATGGTCATGCAATGATGAATGATAATTTTTTTGAAAAAGGATTTTGAGTGGTACGATGATATTGTGGAATACATCTCAAATTTTCTTGGAGATGAAGTTGAGACTTTTACAACCCTTCCCAACTTCAAGAAGTCGTACGAACTTTCTATGAGATATTTGGAGAATACATTCAATGTCACGGATGACGTAGATGATAATGACAATGAGGTGGCCCGGGGATATATGTAGCTCATCTTAGGGGATGTCGACGTTTTCGAACAAGTCCGGAACGACGATACATGCCAAATCTCTCTTCAAATTTGAGGACCTATCCACGGTAGAAGAAATATCTTGGGGAAGCGTGGTACACTATCGTATCTTTATTGTTTGCTTCGTGCGACATCTCGCATCGGTTGGAAGACAATATCATGATGCCAAACTCTACTGAATGTAAAGAAATATCTTTGTACACTTTCTATACATAATGTCAAATTTTGTTGTTTAATGTGTACACTTTATATGCATGGATATACGATCACTTTCCGATGTTGAAGTAGGCTGCACTTAATAGAGGGTATGACGAGCACCTGTCTAGAATGTGCAAATGAAAGCCAGCTAAAAAGATGCCAAACGCCCGTATACATTGGCCACCCTATGTAATGCAATTAAAGATATGCGGGGAGAGGAGGTGAAATGATACCTTATTTTTATTTGTTATTTCATAATAATTACTGATCACTATACTGTGTTATAGATAGTTTGGCATCCATATCGGGATGTATAGAATAGTACTCGTCCATTATAACCAGTTGCTTTTTTCTATGGTCCGATAAGTTTCCATGATATCGAGAAGCCTTATATGTCTGATAGAGTGATTCATAAGTTTGGCTATGTGCAAACAGTTTTGTTGCGCACATTAAAATTGGTGATTGTTCCGAGGGGGACAAAACTCTTAAACTATGTCCCGGTGGAATACAACTGGGTCTCGGACTTCTTCACTAAGTGGAAAAATCATGTTATCTGAGAATCGAAACGACAACCGGTGGTTGAGATATTGGATTGTAGCAAGGACTACATTACATACTATGCAGAGGTCGGACATCCTATGCTGTTGAACCATGATAATCAAAGAGACGGTAATGTGCCTGTAGCATCCCCTCTTTCCGCCAAATTAGTCATGTAAGTTGTACTTTTGAAGATGGTGAGTTGTAAATTATTAAATTTTAAGATTTTGATTTGTTTATTATAGTTATTGAATTTTTTTTGTTTGCTTCTCATACAGGATAACAAAGCTAAGAAGTTGGAAAAAATTCTCGTTAGTTGCAAGGTCAAGAACTATATTGAAATCAATAAGCAGTTACAGAACATCGACAACACTAGTGATTTTTCTTTCTTTTAAAATATGGAGTTACACTCAATTCGGCAAAATAATAATTAGACGCTTTGATCTTTGTAATTAAACGCTTTGGTTTTTGGTATTTTGACATTGGTTGTGAAACTTTGTTGCTAGTTGAAATTGTGATGCTATATTTTGTGAAACTTTGTTGGTAGTGGATACTTTGATCTATATTTTGTGAACCTTTTTCGAAATTTGATGTTGGTTATGAGATTTGTGTTCAATCTAATGCGAGATTGCTATATCTTGAGTATCCTATGGCTGGCAAATAATTTGGGAAAATTTTGAATATCATAAGACTCAAATTTTGAGTATCCTAGAGCAGGAAAACTGTTCAGTATCCTAGGACTGTTAAAATTTTTGATTGTCCTAATGAAAAGTTGCTGGATTTTAGGATTGTCAAATTTTTTGACAATCCTATCAATAGCCGAGATTGCCAACAATTTTGACTGTCCTACATTACAACAACTTCTCATTAGGACTATTAATAATTTTAACAGTAAGAAAATTTAATATTTTCAATCTCAGGTTTCACAAACTATTTCTGTATGTTAGGACAGTCAAAATTTTTGACAGTCTTAAATATAGCCAAGACTGTCAAATATTTTGACAGTTCTATATTACAACAACTTTTTGTTATGACTGTCTAAATTTTTGACAGTCCTAAAGGTAACATGTTGTTCAATGAACAACAAATTTTTTTTGGATAGCCAAAACTTTTGATAGTCTTGTCAATTAGTAGGACTGTCAATTTTTTTGACAATCCTATAGAAAATATGTTGTTCAATGAACAACATGTTATCTTTAGGACTGTCAAAAAATTTGACAGTCTTGACAACAGACATGTCATTATCATCCCCATCGTGATTGTGGGCAAAATTTTGAAGTTTAAAACCCTAAAATGGGTTTGAAACTTCAAAAATTTGTCCAAAATAAACCATAAACCAAATTTTAGTTACTAGAAGATAAAATCTAGGCATGTACATGGAACCCTAACATATTTGAAATTTGGGAGAGGTAAGAAGAACAAGATGAAAAATAAAAAATAAATAAATAAGTTGGCTTTATACTATGAATTTTTTAAAGGTACTCTAAAACTTACTCAGGGCTGCCCAAATATTTTGCTTTTATTTACAAGTTTGCCACTATGAAAAATTATTAGGGGCAACCCACTACATAGTACAAAAGCTAACCTTTTTTCCTTTTTCCTTTTCTTCTTCTTTCTTCTCCAAAATTCCAAATATTGTTCAAAATCAATGTACATGTCTAGATTTCATCATCTAGTAACTAAATTTTGGTTTATGAATTATTTTGGGTGGATTTACAAAGTTTTAAATCAATTTTAGTATTTTGAACTTCAAAAATTTGCCCACAGTCGCGATGGGGATGATGATGGACTGTCAAATTTTTTGACAGTCCTATTTAAAGTTAGGACTGTAAAAAAATTTGACAGTCCTAGTGAAAAGTTGTTGCAACCTAGGAATGTCAAAATTTTTGACAGTCCTTACTATAGTTTGGACTGTCAAGGTTTTTGATAATTCTATAATACAGAAAAAGTTAGTGTAATTTAGGACTGTTAAATTTTTTGACCGTCCAGGCTATTGTTAGAACTGCCAAAATTTTGACAGTCCTAAAATCCTGTAACTTTTTATTAGGAATGTCAAAAATTTTGACAGCCATAATGAAAAGTTATTGTAATTTATGATTGTCAAAAGTTTTGACAGTCCATTCTATTATTAGGGCTGTCAAAGATTTTGACAGTCATAAAATCTAGTAACTTTCCATTAGGATTGTCATTTTTTTTGACAATCATAATAAAAAGTTACTAAATTTGAGGACTGCCAATTTTTTTTTTCTATCCTTCCTCTTGCGAGGACTGTTATATATTTTAACAGTCCTAAAATCAGTAACTTTTTATTAGGATTGTCAAATAAATTTTTTGACAGTCCTAGGTGTAAACCCTAATTTAAATTTAATTATTTTTTATTTATAATTATTTAATTATTGAATTTCTGGATCTTACTTAGCTAATTAGAAACAAAAGTCTTTAATTAATTAGCCTTTAAAAATATTTTATTATTGTCTCTATTATTTTAGTAATTATAAATATTGTGGAATGCAACTCAAATTTTCTCTAAAAGAAAAGGAAAAAAAAAAACTAAAAACTACCCAGCAACTCACGACCCCTACCCAAACCGCGGCCTGGAACCCCATACCCGCTCAAACCCGACCCCCCGCGGATTCTACCACAAATGCCCCCTCTCTCTCTCTCTCTCTATATATATATATATATATATATATATATATATATATATATATATATATATATATATATATATATATATATATGAGTACCTAAACCTAAACCTAAACCCTAAGCCTAGCCTTGGCCCTAACCCGCGCCCTGGCCGCCGCCGCCGCGCGAGGCCGCTGACGCACTGCCGGCCGGTGGGCGACAACAACAACCGCGAAAACAGCATTCGCAGTCGTAGCGACGACAACCCATGAACCCCTCTTCGCGATAACTTTTCTCCTCTCTCGTTCGTCCATTTCATATGTCGTCTTCTCCGGTATGATCACTATCTAACCCTTTTTGAACTTCAATAATTAGTTTCAATTAAACAGCGTTAGAAACTAGGTAGAAATCAAAACCAAGTTGAGAAAAAATAATATTTTTAAACTCCTATAAAACTGTCCAACTACCATACTTTGTACCCAGTTTTCTTCCAAACCACGCACAATTTTAAAAATTTATTTAAAGGAACTTATTGATAACATATCCAAGATTATTTTTATTCTTTTATATTTCTTAGTTTGCTTTATTTGTCAAATTATTCTGTTTTCAAAACGACTAAAAATTATGTTTTAAAAAATCTAAAATTTTGTGAGACGGAGTGCGCCTCACTAAACGGGATGACCTCGTCACGTATCAATTACACTGAAAGGTGCGTATGGTATTTTCTGACGTGTGAGTTTTCGCAAAAGTTGATTTGGACTTATGTGCACGACGAAATCAACCAATATCCGTAAAAGTCCCTCGTATCAATATTTTACAAAATTTCCAATTAGTTTGTGTGCGCTCGTCGGATCGCCAAAAAACTTACGCCATTGGACTCGCAGCGTTTGACTTGTCTTGTGACCCGAGTTTCGTCCGATTCCGAGCCAGTCGACGAATTGTCGTTTCACGGGCCCCACGATTTGACTTGACGAGCAATTTTGTGACTAGCTCACCGGAATCCAAAATTGGACATACCGTTGAGTTCATATCGTCGTTTAGAAATATTTGACCAATTATTTGTCCAATTTAGAGATATTTATCCCTGTCACGCTTTTTGGTGCAAAGTGGACCACATGTGGATACCGTTTTTACTCAAAAATTACTGTTTTGCCTCTGTGTCCAAATTGGACGAAAGGGTAGTATTTTCTGACTATCTCGCTTATTTCGTGAATGTTGGTGATATTTATTTCAGCATCCAGAGACGTTCACACATCTTTCTCTCTTTGTGCTACTATTGACTTGACATATTAACAACCAGGACATTGTCTAAACTCTTCTCGAACACCATACAAGATACCTTGCTATATTTACTGCTAGTATAATTTTTTTCAATATTTTATTTTATTGTTTCATATTTATTTTTATATATAACCATGCGTCTAAGTTGACTTAGGTGCAAACGATGGTGTTCATCGTCTTTCGTGTCTTGTACTTATTTTATGCATGTTGACTTAGATTTAGTAGACTACCTCTTGTTTGTGGGCTATTTTTATATCTCCTTTGGCAATGACACACACATGACACGATGTTTCATTATAAGGCACGAACTGGCGTACTCGACTGGCCATCGATACGTTCGGAACGTATAATGGTTAGAAACGTAACTGTTAAGAATATGGGTATTAGAGACTCATACAGTTACAATACTGGACATGTTGTGTATACGACTTGGTCAGTATGGGGATAAGGGGGAGGACAATAACTATGAGTATGGGAAGCCAAATCAGTGGCCTTAGTATTCAGATAGAACTTTGGTGATTATTATATCAGATACCCTTTGATGTCGCTAGACGTTAAGGATGTTTAGAGCATACGACTGTGTTGTATATGTATAGGATATGATAAGAAGCCTAAATTCCACCCATGCGTACGAAAGTTGTCCTCCAAATTGCATATTAGGTGGTTAGGAAATCCTTTACATATTTATTTACTTACTGCAGTTTACATAGCTTGCTTCTATGTATCTTGTTATGTCCCTCTGAGGACCTGGTCCTTTTCTATGTATAGACGATCAGGACTATCCACAGGAGTATGGACCGGGACCTGATTTTTCTGTCGAGGAGGTCTTACCTTCTTAGCATCTTTGATTATCTTTAGTGATGGATCCTTTAGTTGATACTCTTTTATTATTATTTTGTTTTATATTGGAGTTTCATCCTCCTCTCTCTCTTATTTTAGTTTTCTATAGTCATTGGTAATGGATTTGTCTCCATTCGATTTTGGATTATTTGGACTTGATCATTTAGATCTATTTGGTTAGTTTATTTCTTTATTTATTGACTTGCGTCCGTGGATAAGATTTAGTTGCCTATGACTTGTGACATTATATACCACTTGTGAATTATTATTCATAAATAAAGCGTATGTATGTGTTATGGTTTACATATATTAGAGTTGCCATATATATACGGCTGGCATGTTTACGTATTCCTAGTCCTAGGTATTTTGGGACGGGAGCGTGACACTAGGATACTCAAATAGTTTTCCTACTATACGATACTTAAAATCTGACAAAATAGTTTCATAAAATTTTAAAATTTTAAACAGTCCTAGGATACTCAAACACCAATCTCACAACTAACATCAAAGTTTAAAACAGCTTCACAAAATTTAGAACTCAAGATATAGCAATCACAGTTACCATGACCATCAAAATAGTTTCCACTACCAAGAAAGTTTCACAAAATATTGTATCATAATTTTTATTACCATCAAAGTTCCACAAACAATATCATGTTGAGAGTATTAATGGGCGTTTAGTCCCATATTAAGTAGAATAGTAGAAAGAGGAGTTAGTCTCTCCTATATTTATGTAGCTCTATCTCAATAATAAATAAGCCAAGTATTCTACTAAATTTCTATTTGGTATCAGAGCCACCAAACCCTAACCCTAACTCTAGCCGCGACCCTTCTCCACCAAACCATAACCCCACTCCATAGCCCCCTCCAAACCCCGCCTCCGCCAAACCCCCCCATTTTCTCCACCGGCCGCCCCACCCGTTCGTCGCCAGTACAGCCGCCACCCCACCGGTAACAACCCCACTCCGCCAGCACAACCGTCCCCTCCCCCCACCGGCCAGCAACTCCCCTTCTCCACTTTGGCCCCCCTCCCCGTCGCTGCCAACGCAACCTTCTTCCTCCTTCTCGTTAGGCCATGTGACCTCGGGTCACAGGCATGCATGGGACATGAGCATCGGCTCTCGGGGACGCCGTTGCTGCTGAAGGAGAAATATTAGAAGTGGAGAGAAAAGCGATCAAAGGTGGAGATGATCTAGATCTGCCATCACCTTGGTGATAAAAGATAAGAAGAAGAAGATGATGGAGATGATCTATGGCAAGCTGACGACCAAAGAGATAAAGGCTTTGGTGGACGATCTCTTCTCTAAGAGGCTGACCGTGTCACACCCCAGTCCCAAAATACATAGGACTAGGACACGTAAGCATGCCAGCCGCATGGATATGGCAACTCCAATATATGAAAACCATAACCCATACGTACGCTGTAATATGAATATCAAATCCACAAGTGGTATAAAATATATCATAAGTCACAGGGTACAATCTAAATCTCATCCACAGAGAATCAATATAAATAAATAACCAACATCTATATAACTATATCTTAATAAAAAGTATCTAAAGATGATAGTTGGGTGGAAACAAATCCACTATCAACTCGAATGTAAGAGAAAATACAATATAAGTACACCTCAACAAACACAATATAAGAATACCAGCTAACAATCACGGCTTGAAGAGAAGACATCCTCGAAACATATGTAACCATCTGAATCTGTACCCCTATGAATACTCAAGAACAGCGACACATGGAAGGGCCAGGTCCTCAGAGGGACGTAACAAGATACATAGAAGCAAGCCAATTTGAATACAGTAAACATGTATAATATTTAAAAATATATAAGTATGCTGTACAAGACAATCTATATGAATGCAAATGAGGACAACTTTTCGACGTATGGGCAAGGGTAGGCTACTCTATCTAAGCCTCACAACTCACACACCTGCCAATAGATATCAGAAATCGTCATACCTTGGGGGTAGCGACCAGCGCGACTCTACAGAAATCGATATACCTCGGGGGTAGCGACCAGCGCGACACACGCCCGTAGTGCGAACTATATACTACGGTTTACCGGAGTGGTTAAAAGCCCATACATCTAATGATTGTCCTCTCATGATACTAAGTGTTATGTGTGTGTCAACATATCTAATATATAATAATGACTGAAAAAACTACACATGCAATAAATAAACATAAATATAATAAATATACAGAAATATACTAAGCATGCAAAATACTGTAAGCAATTTGGCCAGGTATCTTGCCTGGTGTGAAAAATAATGAAGTCCCAACTCAAGGCGTCGTCCGATCTACCCGTCACATAAATTAAATAAGTTAGATTACAAAAGTGGGTGAATAGGTTCTTCCATTTTAATCTATTTTAATTCTGAATAAAATAACCTAAAATAGTATTTTAATCTTATTATAATCTGATTTTTTTGTTAAACCCTAATTTTGGTCCAAAGAAAGTCAACTTTACGGATTTGTAATCCGTGGCACGCAAATCGAGGCAATCCGTTGACCAAAAAGTCAACCAACTCAAATCGTGGATTTGTGTGTAGAATTCTATAGATTTCAATGCTATATGAATACCGGAATTGACGGTTTCATAAAATCACAAGTCGGTAAAGAGTTATGGCCACAAGGGTACACAGATGAAAGTTTTCGGTGGTTTCCTACTTATGTCTACGTTGCACGAATTTTATAGTAGAATAAACTTATATTTTAAATTCTAATAAAATACTTTTCTAGAATTTCATCATGTCAACTTTCCAAAACTTCAAACGGTTCATAGTTTCGAGTTCGGGATCTCCTGAAATCTCGAAAATACCAAAACGCGTCTGATTTTGGACAGCTGGCACTTTTAGAATTTTCTGGAAAAATAGATTTTAAAATTATTAAAATAATTTATATATTCAGAAAACTAACCTTGATATAATTCTAACAAAAAAAACTGGAGCGCATTTGGAGTCCGGAGCTAGGAGATATCGTCTTTTTAAGTCTTCATAACTACTAGAAAATGAGGCTGAAATTATGACGAATTTTGACTCTTTTTGGACGAAAAAGAGGTGAATTTGGGGGAGAAAAATATGAAGGATGAGGTATTTATAATGGTGAACACTACTTAATTGAATACGACTAAGATTGGTTAATTTTGATAGGATTATGATAAATTTAAATAAGGATAGGATATGCATGAAGTTGCTTTCCTAGTAGGCTCAGGATTTGAATTAATTTAAAATAGAGTTTGAGTTTATCTCAATAATTTATAATCTTAAATATAATTAAATATAATACAAATAATTTATATATAATCTTATTAATATCTATTAACACTAAATTAGCATCTATCTAATATTAAGACTATATATATCCAAATAAATTCTAAATAATTTTAAAAATCTAAATAAATTTCTTAAAATTCTAAATAAATTATAGAAAAATATAATTAAATATTTTAAACTAAAATAAATATTTGGTAGGAACAACATGTAAGTATGGTCTCAAAGTAAATCATGGAAGTCCTAGAAATTTAGGTTCCCTATATTTTAATTACCTAAAAATTCTAAAAAAATCTACAAAAATCTAAAATAACCTAAAAATGTTTCTAAATAAATATTTACATAAGTAAATATACTAAGAAATTTATTTTCCAATTAACTAAGAGAATACTCTAAAGTAATTCAATATTTAAAATAATATATAAAAATATAATAATATAAAATACACACAAAATACCTATTTTGGGTGAGGGGGTTTACAGACCGAGACTAGCTCCCGTGCTGCACACGCAGATGTGGATCTTTCACCATACAAAATGGGAAAGTTAAAAAAACTGAAGGTAAAGTTTGAGGTTACTTTCAACTATTTGAAGTGGTCGCGTCAGGCGATGTGGACTCTGAAGGCAAGGGGCTTGGTGGGCTATGTGAATGGCCAAACTAAGGCACCCGAAGATCACTCCTCAAGGGAGTTTGCTGTGTGGAAAATCGTCAATAATGTTGTAGCTGGATGGTTGACAGCCTCATTGATCGACCAAGTGTCGGGCAACGTGGAAGCGATGGAGGGTGCTGGTAATATTTGGATGACGCTGAGAGATATGTACTCAAGGTCGGGCAATCCTATGAGGGTATTCCAACTACTGGATAAACTTGATAAGGTAATCCAAGAAGATCATACCATCTTTGAGTATGCGGCTCTTTTGAAGAAGTATTGGTCAGATCTCGACCACTATGATCCCATTGGCGTGAAGGATGAGCAAGTAGAAACATAATTTGCAAAACATTATCAGAAGTTTATAGAGTATGTCTCGTGACAGAGGATGATGAAGTTTCTGAAGGGCCTCAACCCAGTATTCGAGCAGAGGAGGAATATCCTATTTGCATAACCCAGACTGCCATCACTTGAGGAGGCCATAGCTGCTATGGCACAAGAAGAGGCACGACTGAAGCTGATGCCTAGCACCACTATCTCTTCGGTGAAAAAATTATCTCTAGCAGTTCTTAACCCAAACCCTTCCAGAGGGGGAGGGTGCTACAATTGTGGAGACCCTGGACACTTCATCAGATTCTGTACGAAACCTCTGAAAGGTTATTCCAGTGATCGCGAACGCAACCGTGGAGGACATAGGGGTGGCAGATGGGGCTATATCGGTGGCAGGGGTAATTATTCTGGAGGGCACAAGAAAAACCTAACAGAAGGGGGAAATGAGAGTCAGTCATCCAATATGACCCCTAGTGAGAGGGAAATGCTAAAAATATGAAGGAGCATGAAGCTTGGAACCAGCGACAGTCGAGTCAATACCGCTGGGGTATCGACTCCAACCACCTCCGGGGGTAACATCACCTACTATGTCCATACAAGCACATGTATACCTGCTCATGCTCTTGCATCTACCCACAGACCAAGAGGTCTAAATTGGATAATTGACTCTGGGGTATCCCACTATGTCACGGGTGCCCATGATGAGTTCTAAGATTACACTCACCTGGTGACACTTGAAAGCATTCAGACTGCTGATGGTACTGCTAGACCCATAATGGGTAAAGGTATAGTTAAATCTACCCCTTCCATGACTCTTACAGATGTCTTGTATGCTCCATATTTTCCTGTTAATCTATTATCTATTAGTACCATTATTCTTTAACTAAATTATGTTGTTTTCTTTGACATTCCTAAGGTGATTTTTCAGGAGAAGGAAATAGGAAGACGGTTGGGGACTGGCACTTGGTATAAGGGCTATGGTACTTGGACATGGGTGGGCTGGATGCAGCATTGGTGTCACTGGTGGATGAAGCACAACCGGAGGAGTCGTGAAGGACCGTAGAAGCAGAATTATTACTCCAATATCAGCGTATGTGACACTCTTCATTCACTCTACTGAGTCAGATGTATCCCTCTATGTATCAAAAGGCTAATAAGCAAAAGATGATTTGTGATGCTTATAAACTTGGAAAACATACCAAAAGCTCTTATGTGAGTTCTGGAAATAGAAGTTTAGCTGCTTTTAATATGATACACTCTGATGTGTGGGGACCTTGTCCTACAACTGCTGTTAATGGTTTTAAGTGGTTTGTTATCTTTATTGACTGCTACACTCGTGTCACCTGGGTATACCTTATGAAGAGTAAGAGTGATGTATTTACATGCTTTCAAGATTTTTATAGCAGGGTTATAACATAATATGGTGCTAAGATAAAATTTTGAGGTCTGACAATGTGACATAATACACCAACAAGGCTATTGAAGAATACTTATCAGCCCATATAATACAATATACTTCATGTGCCTATACACCAACATAGAATGGCATGGCGGAGCGAAAGAACATGCACATGTTGGAAGTGGCACGACCAATGTTGTTTGCTATGAATATTCTCAAATACTTGTAGGGGCATGTCGTGTTGACGACTGCATATCTCATCAACATGATGCCCTTTCAGGTATTAGATTAGAAGGCATCATTTGAGATGCTTATAGGTGAGAACAAGTATATTGTTTCCTCAAAGATATTTGGATGCGTATGCTTTGTGAAGAATAATAGGACTGCGGTAGGAAAGTTAGACCCTCTGGCAGTAAAATGCGTCTTTGTTGGCTACTCAGGGACTCAAAAGGGATATTCTTTCTGGAGTCTTGTGGAGCGAAGTCTCTTTGTGAGCATGAACGTTACATTTAGAGAGATGGAACCATACTACCATAATGGTTCAGGTGAAGGCTCCATATTTGGTGACACACTTAACACATAAGGTATTAGGAGTGAGGGAGAGATGGGCCCAAGCATGATTGTTGGGTAAGTTCCATGTCCAATGATGGAAGTTGGTCCAAGAAAATAAGAAAGAGATAACGAGGATGAGAAAAGTGATGAGGATGCACACAATCATGAGAAAAGTGATGATGATGCACACAATCAGGAGAAAAAAGTGATGCTCTAGTTGTGTTTGATGATAAACAAAATAAATTGAGAGTAGGTTTATACGAAACCCTTTCTTTGTTTACAAACAAGAAAAAGAAGTACAATTAATCCTATACGAAGATGTTAAGTACAATAAAAAAATAATTCTGGGGAAATATTGCTATAGGAGTCTGATCTGCGGTCGATCACTTTGTCCCTTGGACCACACGATGACGAAGAAGTGCTGTAGAAGAAGAAGGAGCTTCAAAGATTGCAAGAGGGATTGAACTCTCGTTGCCAAAGTCGTCAATCAACACTCTCTATATGTGCTCTCTCTCTCTGATTTCCACCCCTTCCGACCTTTTCTCCTGTGACTGGAAGTCTCTATTTATAGAGCTCAGTCACAGTAACTGTCTAGTCGGTGTAGAAGCCAAATTGTGAAGAGAGTGACGCTCTTTACATGGTGGTTACAATAACTACTATCCACGTTTGAATAATCTTCTGAATCTGCGTGTGACGCATATCCCATTATGAGGTAAAGTGTATAATCGCTCATCAAAGATCACGACATGCAAGCCACGTAGGTAACTGTCCCTCGCGTAAAGATGGTTGGCATAAAAGCCAAATAACTATCTTGTAGGCGTAGAAGCCAAGTAGCTATCTTGTTGACATAAAAGCCAAGTAGTTGTCTTGTTGGCATAAAAGTCAAATAGCTGTCGTGTTGGCGTAAAAGCCAAATTTTGCGAAAAGCTTGATGCTGCAAAAATAATGGGTAACCAGCGTAAACTAGCCAATTATCATTCTTGACTGAGGTCTTAAGCGTATTCTGGGCCAAATAGCCTTATCACGTACCTTTGCAAATATAGCCTGAGTTGGCGTATTTTGAGGAGATAGCATACGGCGTACTCCTATAGTTGAAAATAGCCTGGTTGGCGTAACATGCAGGGATAGTGATGTGAGCGTATTAGCCCTAATTTTAGCTCTCATAGTCATTAAAAATAGAACAAAATCTCATACATTAAATGTAGAGATCTTCCCCCATCTCGCGCATTAACTGCAGAGATATGCCTCGAGTTCTGTACGAAAAATAGTTTTTGACGTGGCATCTGATTTTGTCTCATCTTGAGCGTAAAAACTCATCTCTGCCTGTGTAGAATAGGCAGCATATTCTTTGAATGCATAAAAATAACTTGTATCAAGGATATGCCACTAAACGACAACCTGGACCTCTGTGCAGAATCATCATTACAGCCGTCCTCTCGATCGTCGTGCAGTACTCTTTGTCAGGAGTCAGGTTCACTATTTTGTCTGACATGTTCATTCGAGGAATACGAAGAGTTCCTCGTACAACTTCATGCTGCATTAAAAGCAGACATAGTTTACGCCGGAGTGTAGGTGTAGCAACCTTTTTACGCCAAAACGGCCTTTGAGTGCTGCTTTACACGGGCTGTTCTGAAGCCATATTTTACGCCACATAGCGTTGAAGCTCTGTTTTACGCGTGTAGCTTTGAAGTCATATTTTTACGCCACATAGCGCTGAAGCTCTGTTTTACGCGGGCTTCATTTATGTTGGGAGGTTTTATGCGTATAATTCTCCAACGTATTTTTATGCTTCTACAAGACCCCCTTCAAAGTTTTCAAATTTCTCGTAATTTAAAATACTTTGAATGAAGCATGAAATGGTCAAATTTGACTCGTTCTGCGAGGCTGATTTTTCGAAGATATTTAGGAAGTTGTTGGGATTGGGTATGTTCTCTTCTGCCTATATAAAGGCAAGCGAGTGAACCTATTTTTTCATACTTCCTTCACCAAAAAGATGGTTGCCGAGATTCATTGGGCTGACCTGAGGAAGAAGAAGATTATGCTTTTCCAGCATATAAGAAGCCATAAAAGGAGGCGTCTTCGAGCAAATATCCTCTGCAACGATGGATCATGGAAGGATATCATAGCTTCCTTTGCTCGGGATAATCAGCAATTTTATATGGCGATTCGTCCAGGAGAGAGGAAGGGTCTCATCGGACCACACAGCTTGCTAGCTGTATTTTCTCCTATTATGAAGCTGGATGTAGGTAGGCAGTTTGGCCCTGTCTTCTAGTATTGTGTTGGGTCTGAATCCCTAACACAATTCTAGGGCGTGTTTGCCATGGCGTATGGAGGGTGGGCTTGAATAAAACAGACTCAGTTTTGTATCCTTTCGCCATTAATTATTTTCTTGTTCATCGGCCGCAGAAGCCGATGAAGTGCCGTAGAAGAAGAAAAAGATCTCCATCAATATGAGAACCTGGCACAACAGATTTCCAGCGTGATCTTTAATGAGAAATCCTTTGTAATAAAAGGATTTCCATTATATGTAATCATGAAAATGAAAAATCCTTTGTAAACTGGATTTCCATCATATGTAATCATGATTAATAGACTTGTCTTCTTTTATGCATTGCTGATTTGCCATATTTGCTGTGAGAAAGTCTGATAATGTGCAGCTTCGACACGTCTGAATAATTTTACGCTGACTCTGATAAACAATTATCCGGTCACGTCCCGTCTTTTACGCGTAACGAAAGATATGTGAAAAGCTCTTTAGCATTAAGTTGTCTTGAAGATCTAACTGTCATACTATTTTTGGACGAGGAGTCGTATAGAATTCTGAACTGTCACTTCTTTGATACGAAGAATTTCTGTTCAGACCATCATCTTCAAGAATGGTTTCCCCGAAAATCCCTCGAAATAGGGCGAGAAATGTCCGCCGAACAGGCCATACTTGAACTTAGATGTGAAGGATTCTGAATAGCCCAAAAAGAAGAGTTATCTTCCATGCTGACGTCTGTGTGTTTCAGGCACTTGGAATGTTTTATAGCCAAAAATGAGCATTTTCTGCTTAAACCCTTGTAATTGGCCTTCTGTAGCTTCTGAGCGTAAAATCATAGATCTGTAGCTTCCGAGCGTATTCTGAGCGTAAAACCATAGATTTGTAGCCTCTGAGCGTAAAACCATAGATTTGTAGCCTCTGAGCGTAAAACCATATATTTGTAGCCTCTGAGCGTAAAACCATAGATTTGTAGCCTCTGTGCGTAAAATTTTAGATCTGCTCTGCGCGTAAAATCTGGATCCGTTACTCAGCATGACTGTCCGTCTTCTTTTTCTAATGATAGGCTAACGTGGTCCCAAATCATAACCGATTAATAAATATCAGATTTGGTTAGAGATTTGAAGAGTTATCCAAACTCTATAAATAGCCTAAGGTCTTGAGAGAGAAACCCTTCATCTGTCTTTGCAAAATCCTTTGTCTCTTTAAGAACTCTTCGTCTTCGTCTCTTTTCTGAGAACTTTGAGCTTCGACATGGCATCAAAACAGACTTTAACTGCTAAGGGAAAGAAAGTTGCCTCTTCTTCATCTCGCTCCTCTACTCAAGCACGAGCAACCCCCATTAGGCTGAGCGAGCCCCGATCTGAACGAAGTGCTCCTCCGACGAGCTGCGCTCCGGGCATCACAAGTAAAAACTTCGAGAGGAATAAAACCCTTCGCACACGTTGTACGTGTATGCGCAGGGTCATCTTTTGTGCTGAGAGCCTCTTCGAGGAAGATGATGCACAAAGATATTTTATCATTACGCCCACATTCCTAATGTGTCAGCGTAAAAAAATTCCATATTTTCGCAGTCTGGCGTAAAAACTAAGATTGTCAAAATTTGGCGTATACTACAAACTTTGAGTTTTACGCACTAGATGTAAATTCTGGCATAAAAACTCAAATTTTGGCAGTCTGGCGTAAAAAAGCTCAGACTGTTAGATTTTTGGCGTATACTGCCAACCTTGAGTTTTACGTACTGAAATAAAAATAGATTCCAGCGTAAGACTCGAGTTTTTGTAGTCTGGCGTAAAAGCTCAGACTGTTAGTCTTTGGCGTATCTTGCAAGAGTGTAGCATCTAGCATAAAACTGACTTATTTTCTTGTATTTTGCAGTAGACTTGCTGTCACTATCACATTCCAAAATCAGGGGTATTTTTGACTTTTTATATATTATTAATATTATGGTATTTATATTAAATGATTTCATGATATGTGTATTTAAATATATTATTATATACAGTGTTCATTAATGTTTGAGCTGGTAGACTTGACCTAGAGGCCACTAGACGAACACCTGATAGAATTATAGGATTACGTGTTAATTGTATTAATTAGAATTTAATTATTGGAATTTTGATTAATTACCGTATTATTTATTTAATTATTGCGCCTTGCCGTTGCTTCGATATTTGGAGCGCTACCCTAGCTTTTGCCTTCCAACAAATTTTACAACCTTGCCTTTGACGTGCCCGCCTTCCATTCTGCCATTTTTTGTAACTCATAATTATGTTCTCTTTTGCTTCATTTTAGCCGCACAATATTCGTCGCGGACGTTTATTTAAATTCTAAATAAATTCTAATTTTGTACCGTTGTGCGTTCCAATCAAAATTGGAGGCAATCTTGGCCTATTTTTCGTGCGACCCAAATTAGGGTAATATTCTGTTCTGAGTCTTCTTCACTAATGGTATTTATGACCCGACCTAATTTTGGCCCCATGTACTCCTAATTAATTTTAGAACATAGCTTGCATTTATTTCTAATTAATTTGAGGATACCATTTTTGTCTGATCTCGTTTAACCCGACCTAATCCAATGCCCACTAATTAAGCCCATACCAAACACACAACACCCCCTCATCCTACAAAATGCCAAACACCGAATCGCCCACCAAATTTTATCATTTCATGTGTCTGTACAAATACCCAAATTTAAGGAGGCAAATTTGCAAATTTGCATTAGGTGTCAACACCCCATTGGTTCAAACCAATGGAGGAGCCCTAATATTTGACTAGTCAACACCCTCATCCTCACATGAATAAAATCCCTCCATGTCAAATCTTGACCATCCATTAGGAGGGGTGTATCTACACCACTCATTCTCATCTCACCCCTCCCTATTTAATGTCCCATCACAACCTAAACCTAATCCCCAAAACCTAGGGAAGCCCCCCACCTCCTCACAAGCCTCCACCCGTAGCCTTCTCCATTTCTCCATTTCTCCATTTCTCCATTTTCCTTTCTTCTTCTATTTTTTTCTTCTTCTTCTTCCTTTCTTCCCCTTCTCTTTTGTTTTTAAATTATTTAGAAGAGGGGGAAATCATATTCCACCACCATTATTCACTCCGGCCCATAGCCACCTTACTCTGGCGAACTTCCCAGTCTCCTCCTCCCGCTGCTGTAAATCGACCACCCGGCCAAGCACCCGATTCCGGCGAGTCCCGCACCTCGGCCGTCTTCCCCACTGCTCCTCCGCCTCACTCGAGCTCACCCCGACCCCGACTGTGGCTTCCTCCGGCGGCCACTGCTCCAGCTCCGGTCATCTGGCCTGCAGTCTAGCCCGCTCCGGTCACACTCCCCCAGCCCGACCATCATCTCCGGCGAGCGCAGCTCCGCTCAGCCCTCCACGACCTCACTCCACCACGGGAACCCCAGCTCGGCCCAGCTCCGACCTCCCTGCTTCTTTCCCGGCCTCTCTCCTAGCTCCCCTCGACTCCGGTCGAGCTCACCACCGCTCTCCACGAACACAACCACCACCACCAGTGCCATCAATCCTCCTCCTCCCTCTCCCTGCTGCTCCTTCCTGTATCACTTCCTCTCCGGCGCAGCTCCACATCCGACTCGACCCGCAGCTTCCCCCCGGCGCTGTCACATCCCCTCCGGCCCGGCCAGCCAGCCGACCCCGGCCTGAACTTCGACCACCACTGTGAGAGCTCCTCTCCCTCCTTCAATTAGTATATATATGTATGTAAATACGTATATACGTATATGTGTGTGTAGGTGTATGTGTATACGTATATGTGTACGTATCTATGTGTATGTGCGTATATGTGTATGTATGTATATATGTTCGTGTATTTCTCCCTATATATATATATATTCAATATATATTTTGTGTGTACGTATTAAATAATAAATATTAATATATATTTTGGTGTATATATATACGTAGTATATATATAATTATTTTGGTATATATGTACATGTATACATATATATATAGTATAAGTTAATATGTATTTTGGTATATGTACGTATATTAGTGTATATATATGTATAAATATACATATTCTTAAATAATGGGTGTTATGTATATTTTAACATATAAATATATATAATATATATATTTCCATTAATGTATATACACTTATACACATTTTGTATATATTTTGGTATAACCTTAAATACGTATTAATACAATTATTAAAAATATGTTTAATTGACGAATGTTTTAGGCGACCCGCGTGTAATTACGGATGCCCCATATTTGCATGGACCTGTAACCCTGTAAGTGTTAGTTAACTGCCACACGTACACTGACGTACTGGCAAGCCCCGTATCAATTTGACCGTCTGTCTTGCCCAGCAATCACAGACGCGACGTCCGTGCAACTTGACGCACACTGATCCTAGATTGACCAGTGCCATACCTGGCATAGCCCTGAGTTCAATAGATTATGCTTGTGTTAGTATAGCATCTGATGCAAATGTTGTATTGTTTCATTATATGTCTACAGGACTGTTGGTTCATCCAGGCGATACTCTGGAACATGACTTTGACATTACCAGCTAAGGACCCAAGGCGAGTACATTCTCTGATTAGCTTCTTATTTATGGTATCTCCTATGTTCATTGTATCTAGTGTAAATATCCATACTTTCGACACGCTGGTTACACGGATTGGTGTATACGGATCTCGTCATGAGATGTTATTCCTTGTTCATGGTGTAGCTTGTACAAGTCTTATTTTATTGTTATCTTGTACATGTACAGGCACTAATTTTCGGGAAGACTTGCTACCTTCCTAGGAAATCCCGTACCATAGCGTACCATGGTTGGATCTACTATACCAGTCGAGGGTGTGGAGTATTTTAGTGTAGATATATGATCATACCCAACTCTACATGTATTATAGATTACCTCACATCTCACGTCGGGTGCGGCCTGACCGTTACATGCTTCATAGCTGTTATATATGGTTAGCCTGACCTCTACACGCCTCATAGCTAACCACATGGTTAGCCTGACCTTACATGAATCATAGCTAATCATATGTAACCAGCCTGATCAAGTTCCAAGCCGATCACATGTTAAAGCTAGTATTCACACACATAGTCATATTATTCTTGCTCATTGACATATTGTTTCCTTTCCTACATTTACTTACAGTATTTCCAGTATATCCTTTATTGTATATTTCTCGTACATATACATACATCTTGTATATTTCTATCTATATAATGCTACATAGTTTATATCATTGATATAGAACTGCTATTAGAAATGTACTTTGCTCCTTCCTGACTGGAAAATATTTTCCAGACTATGCCTAGAGGACTGGTATCCGACACTTGTGGACCACAGGGTGAGTAGCTGCAGTCTTGGACTTAGTAGTTCAGTCGTGATTCCGGGAGGTTTAGCCGAAATCACTAGTTATCTAGTTAGTTTCTTCTGTAGTTTTTGGTATCGGATTTGTCTCCGGCATTTTTGTTGAGACTTGGATTTATTGTTGAGTTAGATTTATTTACATTAGACTTGTGTTGTGTTTTATTTTATTTCTTCGATTTCTTATCGTGCTGTAGTTATGTGATTGAGTATGTGTTCATATTGTATTGTGTTATCCGTGCCTCCTTATGGAGATTGGATGCTCGTGTGAGATTGCTTAGTTAGTATCATTGTAGAAGCATGAAAAATACGCTGGATAGCTATACACAGCATGTTGATGCAGGACAGCGTAAACAGAGGACCTCGGAGCCATCGACGTGCAAACAGAGCTTTTTTGCTAAGCATAGCGTAAAAAATAGGCTCAAGGACCATCCGCGTAATGCAGTATGTCCAAGCTGTTTTTGCGTAAAAAGGGTGCTACATCGCCTTTATGGCACAAAACTCATCCGCTTTTAATGCAGCATTGAAGTGTACGAGGAACGCTTCGTATTCTTCGAAATGAACCTGTCAAATCATGCAATGAACCTGACGTCTGGACTCCTGACAAAGAGTACTGTACGACTATCCAGGCGACGGCTATAATGATGGCGCGGCACTGCAACCCAGGTTGTCATTTACTGCCATTTCCTTGGCGTAGACCGCTTTTACGCATACAAAGGAATACACCGCCTAGTTTTACACAGGCAGATGTGAACTGTTTATGCTCCGCAAAAAACAAACAGCCTGCCACGTCAAAAGTTGCTCTTCATACAGGGCTCGAGGCACGTCTCTGTATTTAATGCGCCGAATATTGACAGATGCCCGAGGCACGTCTCTGTATTTTATACGCAGAAGGGTGGTAGACCTTCAAAACACGCCTCTGTATTTAATGCACGGGATAATGGCGGATCTCTGTATTTAATGTAGAAGATTTGATTAAATATCACCGAACCGTCGTCTAGTGACATTCCCTTTGCGCAAACTGATCTTACGCATACAAGGGGATACGCTGCCCAGTTTTACACAGGCAGACGTGAGCTTCTTACACTCCGCAGAAGGCAAACAGACCGCCACGTCAGCAGTTACTCTTCATACAGAATTCGAGGCGCGTATCTGCATTTAATACGCAGAATGATGGCAAATCTTAAAGACAAGCCTCTGTATTTAATGCGCAGGATGGGGGCAGATCTCTGTATTTAATGCAAGAGATTTGATTATATCTCCAAGAGCCGTAATTCTGGCTAAAACGTCCACATCATCTCGGCTTCTACGCCTACTCGGCCTCTATGACCACTCGGCTTCTACGCCCACTCGGCCTCTATGACCACTCGGCTTCTACGCCCACTCGACCTCTATGACCAATCGGCTTCTACGCCCACTCGGCCTCTATGACCACTCGGCTTCTACGCCTACTTGGCTTCTATGCCTACTTGGCTTCTACGCCATGGTGACAGTTATTGGCTTCTACGCCAATCTCTTCTACACAAATAATAACTACCTACGTGGCTTATACGCCGTGATCTTCGCAGCAGATATATGCATTGTCCCTTAGTTGGACACGCGTCACATGCTCACTCAAAAGGTCATCTATACGTAGGCATTGGTTATTTTAACCGTCGTATAAAAGGGTGCTGTACTTTCCACTACTCGATTTCTACACCGACTGAGTGGTCACTGTCACTAAAACTCTATAAATAGAGACCTCTATTGACAGAGGAAAAAGGTCACAAAATTGAAGGTCGAACGATCAAAAATTGGTCAAGGAATCAGTATCAGATCCAAGGTCGACAATTGGGAGGAAAGAAGGAGGAGAGAGAACGGTCGAGAGAGAGAGAGAAGAATCCAGAGCTCAGGCAAAGAGAAGGGATCGACGACTTTGGCATCGGGCACCCACCCTCTTTAGCAACCCTCGAAGCTGCTTTCTGTCTTCTACGATATTTCTTTATCATCGTGTGGTCCAAGGGACAAAGTGATCGACTGCAGATCAGACTCCTATAGCAATATTTACCCAGATTAAATAAATTGTACTCGACATCCTCATATAGGATTAAATTGTACAATCTTGTTTGTAAACATAGAAGAAGGGCGGGTTTTTGTATAAGACCTCATTTCCACATATTATCTTTTCGTTTATTTTATCAAATAACAAGATGGTGACTCTGCTGGGGACATCTTTCTCTTTTGACGAGGAAGCAATTGCTCAACATGATGCGGTATCCGTGGGATCCGTGAAGAAGACACTGGTCGTCCAATTCGACCAGTCTGCCTATGAAGACATGCTTCGAACAGGGGGTAGCTCTCACTCTCTCTCAGTCCAAGACAACAGGAAGCTGCGTAAGGTCTGGATGCCCAAGACATCCTCTACCATTCCTGTCGACTCTCCGACCTCTCCGATTTCTCCGACCAACGAGGTTGTAGCATTGCTCCCTCCGTGCCTTGCGCATAAAATTCAGTCGCCTGTCTCTGACAGGGCAGACAAAACTTCTGGCAATGCCTCAGCGCTAGTCCAGAAGTATACTCCACACTCTGCGCATAAAATTCAGTCTCCCGTCCCTGGCGGAAAAGACGAAACTTCGGACAATGCCTCAGCGCTAGTCTAGAAGCCTACACCGTGCTCTGCGCACGAAACTAGTCTCCCGTCCCTGGCGGAATAGACAAAATTTCTGATAATGCCTTAGCGCCAAATCAGAAGTTTTAAACGCGCTCCATACGTAAAAATGCATCTGCCTCCCACAAAAAAGCAGATGATCCCTGCAATCTACGCAAGGGAAAGCAAGCGGCAGACTACTCAACTTCTCGGCCTTTACGTCAGCAAGGGAACAATCTGCCAGCCCTCCGGATTACGCGAGGAGCTGACGGCCGACTGAGGACCTCCTCGGCTTTATGCCAGCCCGAATTACGCCAGGAGAAGCCCCTCAGCGTAAAGAAGGCTCAATTTGCGGAAAGACACCCTCCTCGGAGATTATCCGCCACCCAGATGGCCAACCTGTTGTATACAGGAGGCACAGGGAAAACTATAGTTCCCAACATCCGCATGCCCACTGATGTGAACAGGAGGAACAAGCCATCTTCTTCTTCTGTAAATCCTCCTGACCTACATGACTATCTGATCCAAAAATACGAAGACAAGGGTCATAAACAGGCTTCAGTTCCCCTAACGGTCAAACGCGGGAAGATCTTGTGGGAAGACGCATCAACATCTAATATCGTCATGACAGGTGGGCCACATGAAGATTCTATCTTTATTATTCCTCCAACTCGTGACGATCAGCATTCAATAGTCTTCGGCCGCATGCGCAATGGACCGACTGTGCAAGAAGATTCTTCCGATGACGATGCCGGTAAAATGCAGGTTCACAGATACAGCCCGCAAGCTTTGAAGATTATGCAAAGTATGGGTTATAACTTGGAGTTGGAACCAGGTCTCAACTACAGGGAAAGGCAGACGAATGCCGCTGTACGACAATCCCTACTATCAACGAACTCGTTTCGGGTTAGGGTATACTACCTCCCCTGCAGCTCCTGAGTCAAACGAGGATATCTTTTCCTTTTCTCAAAACAGCTCAACACTCTCCGACTCATCTCATGCTCTCGAACAAACATTATCAGTAAATATGGTAGTGACAGATTCCTTCAAAGCAGACGAACAAGAATCTGAACTGTTTGAGAATGACGCTTGGGCTCAACAAATGGATACACAATGGGAGTTTTGCTTCGAGCAGAGAGAACCTTCCACCGAAGATAAAGTTATCCAGATTGACGTTGGGGATGAACTTTTGCCAAAGCCGATATTTATCAGTAATAATCTTTCCGAAGCAAAAAGGGAAGAAGTTATCCAGCTAATAAAAGAATATATCGACGTCTTTGCATGGAATTATGAGGATATGCCAGGTCTTGATCCAAAGGTGGCTACTCATAAGCTCAATATATTGCCCGATTCGAAGCCTGTGAAGCAACACCAACGCCGGTTCCGCCCGGATATGATGGACGCCATTGAAGCTGAAGTCAAGAAGTTGATAGCCTGCGGCTTCATCCGAGAAGAACAATATCCCGACTGGGTCGCTAATGTTGTCCCGGTCATGAAGAAAAATGGGAAAGTACGTGTCTGCATCAATTATCGAGATCTGAATGCAGCCTGCCCCAAGGATGAGTTTCCTCTTCCCATCACAGACGTCATGATTGATAATACATGCGGTTTCGAACGTATGTCTTTCATGGACGGATTTTCAGGATACAATCAAATCAAGATGTATCTTGAGGACGAGAAGCATACTGCCTTTCGGATACCATTGGGGGTATATTGCTATACAGTCATGCCCTTCGGATTGAAGAATGTCGGGGCTACGTACCAACGGGCTATGAGTAACATATTCCATGAGCATTTACGCAAGACAGTAGAATATTACGTGGACGATGTAGCTGTCAAAAGTCGCCTAAAGGATAATCACATCCAAGACTTGAAGATAGTATTCGAATTGATGCGCCAACATCAACTCAAAATGAATCCTACAAAGTCCTTTCTGGGGGTATCTAGTGGCAAATTTCTGGGATTTGTCATTACCGCCAAAGGCATTCAAGTGGACCCTGATAAAGTCAAGGCCATCTTAGAAATACGACCGCCCCGTAATCCGAGAAAACTCAGGAGATTTCAAGGTCGTCTGGCTTATATCCGGAGATTCATATCCAACCTCTCTGGGAGATGTCAGCCCTTTTCTCGTCTCATGAAGAAAGGTGTATCCTTCGTATGGGACGAAGCCTGTCAGCAAGCGTTCGGTGATATCAAACGCTACCTCACTAGTCCGCCAGTTCTAGTGCCTCCCGTCATAGGAAAACTGTTCGTGCTGTATGTTCAAGCGATGGACCATTCTCTGGGAGCTTTTCTCGCACAAAAGAACGATATAGGCCATGAGCGGGCTATCTACTACCTCAGCAGGATGATGGTCGGAGCCGAACACCGGTACAACCCAGTGGAGAAAGAATGCTTGGCTCTGATGTTCGCTATCCAGAAAATGCGGCACTATGTCACAGGCCAAACCATTCACATCATCTCCAGGGTCAATCCTCTGTGGGTACTGATGAACAAGCCAAGTGTTCTTAATTCCCGACTTGCGACTTGGGCGATGTTATTAACACCGTATGACATGGTGTACGTCCCTCAGAAGCCTATCAAAGGCCAAGCATTGACTGACTTCCTAGCTGCTTATCCTATCTCGAAGGCCTCCAAACTGTACGAGGACATTCCCGACGAAGTTGCAGAGTGTAATTCCGTAATGGAAAGTGATGCATGGCAACTATTCTTCAATGGTGCCTCCAGGATTGGTCCCAGGGGAAACGTGGTTTCGGGAGTAGGAATTATCCTGGTTACACCTGATAAGCTCGTCATCTAACGAGCATATTCTCTTAGTGAGCCCTGTTCTAACAATGTGGCAGAGTATAACACTCTACTAATCGGGCTCCAAGTTGCTAAAGAATTGGGCGTCGAATCTCTGGAAGCTTTCGGTGACTCTCTGCTGATCGTCAATCAAGTCAGAGGAATATATGAAGTCCGGAATCCAAACCTCATCCCCTATCACCGAGCAGCGGTCGAGATAGCCATGAAATTAAGAAGATTCTTCCTGGAACATGTGCCCCGATCTCAAAATCTGGAAGCTGATACCCTAGCCAGTCTAGTTGCAGATTTAGCTATTCCTATAAGAAGGCAGAATTCGGTAATCCTTCTTAGCAGAGATTTATTCTGTGTGAAAAACAACTTTCACATGGAATGCAGCTACGCTGTGAACACAGATCCTCCCAGGAGAGACTGAAGAAGTCCCTTTATAGATTTTGTGGCATACGAAATCTTATCGGAGGACCCTAAAGAAGTAGTATCCGTCAAAAGACGATCATTATGCTTCTATTTCGAGGCATCCTCACAGTGTATATCGTCGGACCTACGACGGACTGCTATTAAGATGTCTCTCAGATGATGAGGCACATCGGATCATCCGTGAAGCACACGATGGCGTATACGGAACGCACCAACCCGGTCCTAAGCTACAGGATCACATCAGGAGAATAGGCTATTACTGGCCTACTATGATCACAGATGCAATAAAGTATATAAGACAGTACAGAGCCTGTCAGGTCCATGCAGACTTTATCCATCAACCTCCTAAACATCTATATCCTACGGTTGCGTCCTGGCCTTTCGAAGCATGGGGTATGGATATTATTGGTCCTATTCACCCGTCCTCTTCCAGAGGTCACCGGTTCATACTGGCCATCACGGATTACTTCTCCAAATGGGCAGAGGCGATCCCTCTTGCTGAGGTGAAGGCATCTAATGTGATCAGCTTCATCAAGCATCAGGTTATTTATCGCTTCGGGATACCCCGGAGGATAATTTATGACAGTGGGCCTCAATTCATCAGCCAAGCGTTTCATCGATTTTGTGATAAAAATCGAATACAAAATATGGCCTCTACGGCATATAATCCTGCTGCTAATGGTTTGGCAGAAGCTTTCAACAAAACTATTATCAAGATCATGAAAAAGTTTGTCTCGTCGAACAAGAGGGATTGGAATGAGAAGCCAGGAGAATGTCTCTGGGCATACCGCACAACGGTACGAGCACCGACAGGTTGTACCCCATTCTCATTGGTTTACGGGAAGGAAGCAGTTCTCCCCATCGAAATCCAGATTCCGTCACTCAGGATAGCCATGGCTAAGGAGCTGACTCAAGAAAAGAACAACCTTTTAAGGCTTCAAGAGCTAGAAGGATTAGACGAAAAATGCCTCCAAGCTCAACAGCGCATCGCGTTCTACCAAGCACGCATTTTCAGAGCTTTTAATCAAAAAGTAAAGAAAAGAGTGTTCAAAGTCGGCGAGCTAGTTTTAGCCGTAAGAAGGCCGATGATTCTTACTCACATGAGTAAGGGCAAATCCCAGCCCAAATGGGAAGGCCCTTATGTGATCGAGACGACATTCTCAAACGGCGCTTACAGGTTAGCCAAGCCTAATGGAGACCTGTTAATGGCTCCTATCAATGGCAAATTCTTGAAAAGGTACTATGCTTAACCTACTTTGCTCAAGTGAAATATGGCGAAAACCTCATTCTGACAAAACTACTTCCCAAACAAATCTAGTTGGATCGTATTCTATCATGTTCATATTACCTCTGAATAGATATATCCTGCTAAAACTTACCGAGAGTATATCACGTCCATATTACCTCTGATATCACTTTCACCCAAACCTGTCATTTATATTCCAAAATGATGGGTCCACAAAGTCAGATGAAAGCCTCTTTATTATTCCCAAAAAAGAGAAAAAATACATTGAAAAGCAAAAAAGTACATCATTTGGGGGGAGCGGTTAGGTCGCGAATCTGCTGCGCCAGAGCAACCATTCTCTCATCCCGGGATTTCAAGACGTCGGCACGAGCCCGTTCCAACCTTACTGCATCATTGTTCAAAGCAACTAGCTCAGACCGAGCCTGCACAAAATCAGCATGGATAACACCCACATGCGTCAGATTCTGCTGAACAGTCGCACGTCGCTCCTTCAGCACATCTCGAGCCGCCGACAAAGAGAGAGCCTTCGCCTCTACTCGAACGAGCTCATCCTTCAATATGCGGGCCTACCACTTTTTCATATTCGGCTTCGCACCGGGTCAACTCGGGGACGACATACTCCAATTGGACACGCTCATCATCCATCTCCTGCTGTTAAGCCGCGATGGACTTGTTCAGAGACTCTATCTGTTCAGCAAGCTGCGCAGTCAGGGAGTCGTACCTAGCTTGAACGAGACCGTCAATGTTGCCTCGAGCTAGCTGCAAGTATTCGTTAATGGGTTGCTCCAAACCATTAACTATCTCCTCCAGCGTGTCAGCTACCCCAGTGTCGTTGAATTCTCGGATTGGCACTATCGAGGCCCGGGAGGACCTCCTCAGCGACGCAAAGCCCAAATTCTTCTCCAACACCATTGATATTAACATTTTCAAGGTGGTGTAGAAGATACCAGTGTACTGCGCGATAAGCGCAGCTAGATCCGAATGGACGCTGGGAGTGGCCGCGATAGTGGCAAGTCCCCCTCCAAGAACAACCGCAGACGATGTTGCCACGGCCGTCGCCTCAACAGGAGGTGCGACAAAAGAAGAAGTGCCAACACCGGACGAAGTGACCGGCATACTCAAAGGAGGCATTGTCGCAACGACAGGCTCGTCCTCCTCTTGAGATATCGGAATCTCTTTGACAGGCGAGCCGGCACCCGAAGATATTTCCTCTTCAAAATCAGGCACCTCCGTGTCACCGCCAGGACCTGACACAGAGCCAAAGGGCACATCTACACTGCCCTCCCTGAAGTTGTCTTCCCCTGAAAAGAAGACAAAAGGAAGTTAATATCAGCATAATATTAATTTTCCTAAAAAAAGAGGCATAAAAGACGACATTTACCCATGGCCAATGGTGTATATGTCGCATCCCCGGCCAGTACAGCTAAATTATTTCTTAGTGATGTTAGGCAAGCTGTCATACCTGGAGAAGGGGTGCTCTAACAAACATCGACAAATACTCTTTCGATGCTGATCTAGATAAAGATATCCTCATTCGGCTCGGCCCCGAAGGCGATCTTGTTCCACTACCAAAAGCAGTAGCAGCGACAGCAGCCTCCAGCAGGAATTCTCCGGCACCGCCAACAGGGACTGTTGAGGTTCCCTCTCTAAAAGGCGAGGAACCTCCAATCAAAGAATTATCCCCGACATGGGGAGATGCAGGCTCACTTCTAGGAGCCTCAATACCAGGAATCCGAAGAGGACAAGTAACCGTCTTCTTCTTCCTCTTGCGAGGGAAAGTCTCCTTCGGAGCAGGAGCCCTTTGCTTCCCAGAGATTACCAAAGGCCCTGCAGACAGAGGTACTTCACCCCTCGATACCGCCAACAGAGGCTCATCTGGATTGACGGAATCCTCACCCTCGCCAGAAGAAACTGAGGGGACTTCGACTCTCCCCCCAGACTTGGAAGAGGGCACCCTAAAACTTCCATACATATCAAAATTGCGATGGAAGGTGTTGGTTGCCACGTAGAACTGGCCATACGAGTAGAGAATGCGCAGCTCTGTGGAGAGTGAAATGACGGGCACGGTAAAAGTTGCCTCAGTGCAACCCATGATAAAATATTGCCATCCTCTGGCTCCATCAATGAGTCCATCCCTGGACCTGAAGCTGGTGACGGCATTGCCCACGTGCAACTGGTCGTACCCGAATTGCCTGGCAAATTGACTAGGCAAGTAGGGCTCGAAGAAGCAATGGTCTTCACTTCTGTATAGTAGATGGGAAGGTCTTATGCAGACCAACCAATTAAAAGACTCAGGAGAAAGAACGATCTTTTCGTCGCCTATATCCTGAAGTCTGATCCCCTGTTAATTGAGATGTACATGGGGGACAGTGCAGAAGAGCTTCTAGCTGTGACTATGATTCAGCGCCCGCCGACAGTCTATAACTATGGTCACATTCCAGGAGGAATTCTTATAGTTCAACAAGAAGCTAGCCCCCGAACTACTGCCAGAGCCGGGAGACATAACCCTGGGGTTATGAAGAATTAACCATCCCATCAGATACAGGTATGGTAATTCTACCCTGGGAAAGCTATCACGTCGAGTTTCATCGGCGAGCAGCCCGTCAGTCATGGCCCTCAGGCCAGCTTGAATGCTGCACACCATGGCAGGGAGCAAGCCCAGTCTTTCCCCAAACACCAGACGCACTGCAGGCTATAGCGTATTGCGGTGAATACGGTCCGCAGATGTGATGCCGGGTACCACCAGTCGGCGCAGCCATATGGAGAGGAAGCCCGCCAGTTGAGCTTCCCTGGACAGAGGCCTGCAACAGCGCCTCAAATAACTATAGGCCTTAGTGCCTACGGGATACTTTCCTACCCCTTCGTCGAGGATCAGGTCCGGAGCCCCAGCGTCTTCCATGAGATCGTCAACTACCTGAGCATTAAGCACGCTCAGAGGATTCAAAGGCTTATTCTTGCCTTCCAATACCTTCTCCGGCTTAGCAGTCCTGGACCGGTGAATGAAGAGGTAGGACGTCCATTTATTGACGTGAGCCAAATCTGAAGGCTCGTCATAAAAAGCGGTGCAAGCGAGGTAGTGGCACATCAGCTCCTGGTATACTTCCATTACCCGAGGGTCGAAATCTCCCAGCTCCCGGTTCATGGGAACATACTCTTCATATGGAGTATCCCCCATCGACAGTCTCGAGATCTCTGCCATCTCATAGAGGGCCAATCCCAACTCCCCCAGTGGAGTGGCGAAAGTCCCGGTGAGCGAGATATATCGCTCCATCAATGCCAGAAATAGGTTGGGGTTGAGAGGCAACCCAACACTGGTGGCACTCACAGCTACAAATAGACCAATGCTCTCCAGCTCGATCTGAAAATGCTTCAGGGCCCAATCAGATAAGCGAGCCCATCGAAGATTTGTGGGGGTGATCCACCCGCCTGTCCGAGGGTTCACCTTAGGGTATACTCCCCCGTGCCCCATAAAATTATTGCAGAAAGTCAGTAATTGGACCAGCTGGATCACTAAACTGTCTTCGCTCGGGACACTGCCCGGGTACAGTCCCCTGAACATCGTCACATTGTCGGAAGGGCGGTTGACAAATGACCCCTGGTCAGCTCCTTTTAGATGAAATATCTTCCCCGGCCTGCCGTGAAGATCAGGAATCAGCGTCCACGACATCCTCCTGGGATGTGTAGCATGGAAGAATACTGAGATGGGATAGTCTCTCGACATCTTGGGCAGATACAAAACCAAGCTCCCGGCAGGGAAGACCCAGAGTTCTTTCTTGGGCTTCGTCTGGGACTGCTTGTCAATCATGTCCCCGAAGAGGAAAGCCGGCTTTATGTATTGGTCCCCATCTATGTACGTCAGGGGCTCTCCGTTGATCATGTTCAGCAGCGTTCGCTCGCCCTGAGCCGATATCAAAATTTCCCTTTCTTCAGGATACTGGGGCCCGGAGATAGGAAATGTCACGTGCGATAGATCCTTCAGATAGTTGGAGTGCAGCATCCCGGCGGCAGAACCCATCACATCGGCTAGCGGGGACGCATGCAAGTTAACTGCAAGAGTGCGAGAAAAATACATCAGTTCCTATAACTAGACATTACAGATCTTACAGCATATGCAGAAAAATCAACAGTCTATGCTTTATGCCAAGACTGCAAAAAACTTAAGCTTTTATGCTGGAATCCCATTCCAAGGAGTAAAATTCAAGACTGGCAGTATACGCAAAGTTTTTGACAGTCTGTGTTTTATGCCAAACTGCCAAAATTTGAGTTATTATGTCGGAATTTCCATCCTTGCGTGACACTCAGATTATATAGTATACGCCAACTTTCGACAGTCAAAGCTTTTACGTCAGACTGCGAAAATATGGAGTTTTTGCGCTGACATATTAGAAATGTGGACGTAAAAGATGAGACATCTCTGTGCATCAGGCTATCAGCACAGAAGATGACCTAGTGCGTTCACGTACAACGTGTGCGAAGGATTTTTAGTCGTTCTTTTTCGTCCCAAAAGCTCTACCTTTAAGGCCGGGTGCACTGCTAGTCTGCGGGATACTTCGTTCAGAATAAAGTGCGCCGTGCCCGACGGAAGTCGCCCCCGCTTGAGCAGAAGAACGAGAAGAAGAAGCAACCTTCTTTCCCTTAGAGGAGGAGACTTGTTTCGTGGCTATTACTGGAAACTTTGAAGACTCGGAGAAGAAACGAAGAAGAACTCGAACAGTCAAAAGCTTTCTTTCGCAGAAGACGGATGAAAAGTTTTTCTCTCAGAAACTTGGGGTATATATAGAGTTCGGATGGGCTCCTCGAATCCTGAACCAAATCTCATATTTAATATTTGATTATGATTGGGGACTACGTCAGCCTATTTACTCAGATAAGGCGGACAGTTAGCAAATTTGAAAAGTTTTCGTGCAAAGAAGATTCGCGGTTTTTACGCTAAAGAGCTTTCTACGCTCGACAGCTACTGATCTACGATTTTACGCTCACAGGCTACAAGTTTATGATTTTACGCTCGGATGCTTTTATGCTCGGTAGCTTTTATGCTCGAGAGGCTATAAACCTACGACTTCACGCTCAGCAGCTACGAATCTATGATCTCACGCTCGGTGGCTTTTTACGCTCAGAGGCAACAGATCCACGGCTTCACGCTCGGAAGATTTTTTTTTCAGAAGCTACAAATCTATAGTTTTTACGCTAAGGAGCTTTTTACGCTCGACAGCTACAGATCTACAATTTTTTCGCTCACAGGCTACAAGTCTATGGTTTTACGCCCGGATGCTTTTATGCTCGGTAGATTTTACGCTCGAGAGGCTACAAACCTACGACTTCACATTCAGCAGCTACGAATCTATGATCTCACGCTCGGTGGCTTTTTACGTTCAGAGGCTACAAACTTATGATTTTATGCTCTATGACTTTTCGCATATCTGAGAAATGTGCAGGCCAGTACAGTACATCTGAACAATTTTCAAGGTGGTCAATTATAAGGGTTCACACAGAAGATACTCCTTTTTGACCTCAAAATATCCCAAGTACCCGAAGCATACAGAGTTCAACATTGAAAGTTACTCTTCTTCATGGGTCGATTCGAAGTTTATCCAGAATCCAGTCTGAATATTTCGTCTACAGTTCAAGATGGCGACTCAGTTTTTGGCAGCCAGTTCTCGCCCTATTCCAAGGGATTTTCGAGAAACCATTTCTTGAAGATGATAGTCTGAACAAAGGATTCTGTTTATCAGAAGTGACAGTCCAGAATTCTATGCGGTTTCTCATTTCTAAACAGCAGGACAGTTCGAACACTCGACTGCTAAGCGGCTTTCTGCGTGTCCTTAGTTATGCATAAAAGAGAAGACAGGACCTAACACTCTTTCTAAACAGAGTCGACGTAGAGTTATCAGACGTGTCGAAGCTACACATATTTAGACTTTATAGCAAAATATGGCAAGATGATCATATGCACAGAAGAAAGACAATTTTATTAAAATTAAAAGCATGATTACAAATGAGGGAAATCCAGTCTACAAGGATTTTTCTTCATTTTCATGATTACATATGAGGGAAATCCCGTCTACAAAGGACTTCCTCATCGTCATCTGAAGATCGCGCCCAGAATCTGTTCTGCCAGGTTCTCGTAAGAGCGGAATTCTTTATCCATCTTCTCCAGTAGTCAGTCGGTGATCGTAAACCGACTGACATATGATCAACGGCGGGAGGATACAAAACTAGGCCTAGACCCATCCTCCAAATACAAAAAAGCAGGGTAAATCTGCTTTCTTGCGTCCCGCGCCATGACAGATTGAGTTGAGATATTTTACCCAACTCAATCTCGGACTGCAGCTAGTTTGTCTGCTCTCGTCTGCAGGTAACGGGAGAAGATACCGCTTGCAAGCTGTGTGGTCTGATATGACCCTTTCTCTCTCCCGAAGAACCGCCATAAAAAGTTGTTGATTATCCTGAGCAAAGGAGGCTATGATATCCTTCCATGATCCATCGTTGCAGAGGATATTTGCTCGAAGATGCCATCTTTTTTGGCTCCTTACATGCTGGAAGAATATGGTCTCCTTCTTTCTCAAGTCAACCCGACGAACTCCGGCCATCATCTCTGTGTGGTGAAGGAAATATGGGAAGAGCAGGTTAATCTCTCAGCCTTTTTATAGGCAAAAGAGATCACATCGATCCCCAATAACCTGCCATAAAGTCATCCTTGAAAGAACGTGTCTGACTTGACCGTTTCAGGCTCCATTCAGAGCATTTCAAATTACGAGGAACGTTTTATGCTTCATTCAAAGCATTTCAAATTACGAGGAATTTAAAAGCTTTGAAGGGGGTCTTGTAGAAGCATGAAAATACGCTGGATAACTATACGCAGCATGTTGATGCAGGACAGCATAAACAGAGGACCTCAGAGCCATCGACGTACAAACAGAGCTTTTTCGCTAAGCACAGCGTAAAATGTAGGCTCAAGGACCATCCGCGTAATGCAGTATGTACAAGCTGTTTCTGCGTAAAAAGGGTGCTACATCGCCTTTATGGCGTAAAACTCATCCGCTTTTAATGCAGCATTGAAGTGTACGAGGAACGCTTCGTATTCTTCGAAATAAACCTGTCAGATCATGCAATGAACCTGACGTCTGGACTCCTGACAAAGAGTACTGCACGACTACCCATGCGACGGCTATAATGATGGCCCGGCACTACAACCCAGGCTGTCATTTACTGCCATTTCCTTGGCATAGATCACTTTTACGTATACAAAGGAATACGCCGCCTAGTTTTACACAGGCAGATGTGAGCTGTTTACCCTCCGCAGAAAACAAACAGCCTGCCACGTCAAAAGCTGCTCTTCGTACAGGGCTCGAGGCATGTCTCTGCATTTAATGAGCCGAATACTGACAGATACTCGAGGCACGTCTCCGTATTTTATGCGCAGAAGGGTGGCAGACCTTTAAAATACGCCTTTGCATTTAATGCACGGGATAATGACGAATCTCTGCATTTAATGCAGGAGATTTGATTAAATATCACCGAACCGTCGTCTAGTGACATTTCCTTTGCACAAACTAATCTTACGCATACAAGGGGATACGCTGCCCAGTTTTACACAGGCAGACGTGAGCTTCTTACGCTCCACAGAAGGCAAACAGACTGCCACATCAGCAGTTACTCTTCGTACAGAATTCGAGGCACGTATCTGCATTTAATGCGCAGAATATGGAAAATCTTAAAGACAAGCCTCTGCATTTAATGCGTAGGATGGGGGCAGATCTCTGCATTTAATGCAAGAAATTTGATTATATCTCCAAGAGCCGTAATTTCGGCTAAAATGTCCACATCATCTCGGCTTCTACGCCTACTCGGCCTCTATGACCACTCGGCTTCTACGCCCACTCGGTCTCTATGACCATTCGGCTTCTACGCCCACTCGGCCTCTATGACCAATCGACTTCTACGCCCACTCGGCCTCTATGACCACTCGGCTTCTACGCCTACTCGACTTCTATGCCTACTTGGCTTCTACGCCATGGTGACAGTTATTGGCTTCTACGCCAACCTCTTCTACACAAAGGATAACTACCTACGTGGCTTCTACGCCGTGATCTTTGTAGCAGATATACGTGTTGTCCCTTAGTTGGACACGCGTCACATGCTCACTCAAAAGGTTATCTATACGCAGGCATTGGTTATTTTAACCGTCGTATAAAAGGGTGATGTACTTTCCACTACTCGGTTTCTACACCGACTGAGTGGTCACTGTCATTAAAACTCTATAAATAGAGACCTCTATTGACAGAGGAAAAAGGTCTCAAAATTGAAGGTCGAACGATCAAAAATTGGTCAAGGAATCCAGTATCAGATCCAAGGTCAACAATTGGGAGGAAAAAAGGAGGAGAGAGAACGGTCGAGAGAGAGAGAGAAGAATCCAGAGCTCAGGCAAAGAGAAGGGATCGACGACTTTGGCATCGGGCACCCACCCTCTTTAGCAACCCTCAAAGCTGCTTTCTGTCTTCTACGGCATTTCTTCATCATCGTGTGGTCCAAGAGACAAAGTGATCGATTGCAGATCAGACTCCTATAGCAATATTTACCCAGATTAAATAAATTGTACTCGACATCCTCGTATAGGATTAAATTGTACAATCTTGTTTGTAAACACAGAAGAAGGGCGAGTTTTCGTATAAGACCTCATTTCCACATATTATCTTTTCGTTTATTTTATCAAACAACAATCATGACCTAGACAGCGTTCTACCGCCGATGCTGCGGCGTAGGCTGGACGTACCCACGCTCTCGTACCCCTATACCGGGTGCGGATCATGACACTTGCAGATCTCTCCTTTGGCTGAAGTGGCGGGCTCTGCTGCTGGGATGCTGAATTCTAATTATCTGGAGGACTTGTCCCATGTGACATTTCCCATCTCTGGAACCGAGTATCCTTAAGAAAGGGGAACTCTGATCTTGTCCCAAGGAAAACGAATGCTGCTGAGTATGATCAGTGGGGAGCCCCTGACATATATAGATGGGATTGAATATAAGAAACCAGGTTTCTTATTCGGGGATGTTATAGACAAATATTCCCAGACTAAGCCTAAGAAGGAAGATTGGGCATTTTCTGCTGAGGGCACGGTCATGTATCTGCCGAGGATGCCCAGAGATTACCCTATCTCGACATTCTTTCATGCTACACATCATTGGAAGATAATGTGGACTCTGACTGCAGATCTTTATGGCGGCCAGGAAAGATCTCATACAAGAAAGGAGTGAACCGTGGATTCTTTGTGAGCAGTCCTTCAGGCCCTGTTATGCCTTTCAGGGGATTACTGCCGGGCAGCATCCCAAGTAAAGATACTTCACTGATCCAGCCGGTTCAAATATCGACTTTCTGTAATGACTTTATGGGGCAGGGAGGAGTGTACCCTAAGGTTAACCCTCGCACCAGTGGATGGCTTAGCCCCGGGAATCTTCGATGGGCCAGTTTAACTGCCTGGGCCCTGAAGCACTTCCAGATGGAGATGGAAAGTATTGGCTTGTTCGCGGCTGTGAGTGCCACTAGTGTTGGGCTGCCTGTCAACCCCAACTTATTTTTAGCTTTGATGGAGCGATACAATTTGCTTACTGGGACTTTCGCCACTCCACTAGGTGAGTTGGGCTTAGCCCTTCATGAGATGGCAGAAATTTCAAAGCTGCCAATGAGGGACACTTCTTATGAAGAGTACATTCCCCTGAATAGGGAGCTGAGGGATACAAACCCTCGGGCAGTGGCGGTGTACCAGGAGCTGATGAGCCACTATCTTGCCTGCACCACCTTCTACAAAGAGCCCTCTGATTTGGCTCATATCAACAAATGGCCATCCTACCTCTTCTTCTATCAGGCCAAAAATGCTAAGCCGGACAAGGTTGTAGATAACAGAGATTAGCCCTTGAACCTCCTGAGCATGCTTAGCGCCAACACGGTCGATGACCTCATTGAAGATGCAGGGGCTTCAAATTATATTCTTGATGAGGAGATAGGAGGTTATCCTGCAGGCACTAAAGCCTTCAATTATATGTGGCATTGTCGCAAGCCTCTGTCAAGGGAAGCTCAACTGGCTGGCTTCCTCTCTGTCTAGCTACGCCGATAGATAGTGCCTGGTATCGTGTCTGCGGATCACATCCATCGCAATACCATATGGCCCGCAGTGCGTTTGGTGTTTGGAGCAAGATTGGGCCTGCTTCCTGCCATAGTATACAGAATACAAGCTGGCTTGAGGGCCATTACTGATGGGCTGCTAGCTGATGATACGCAGCATGAAGGATTTTCCAGAGTGGAATTGCCATTCTTATATCTGATGGAATGGTTAATCCTTCACAACACTAGAGTGATGTCTTCTGGCTCTGCCAGTGGTTCGGGAAATAACTTCTTGTTGAATTACAAGAATTTCCTTTGGAATGTGGCTAGTGTCATAGATTGCCGGTGAGTATTAAATTTTGCCCATGGCTGGAAGCTTTTCTGTACTGTCCCCCCCGTACATATCAATCAACAGGGGACGAAACTTCAGGATGCAGGCCAAGGGAGGACTATTCTTTCTCCTGAAGCCTTTTACTGGTTGGTCTGCATTAGACCTTCCCAGCTGCTGTACAGAAGTGAGGACCACTGCTACTTGGAGCCTTATCTGCCAAGCCGGTTCGCCAGACAATTTGGGTATGACCAGTTGCACGTGGGGAATCCCATCACCAGCTTCAAGTCCAAGGGTGGACTTATTGATGGAGCCAGAGGATGGCAGTATTTCATCACGGGTTGTACTGGTACAATTTTTGCTGTGCCCGCGACTTCTCTCTCCATGGAGTTGCGTATCCTTCACTCGTACGCGCAGTTTTATGCGTCCATCAATACCTTCCATCATGATTTTGATGTGTATGGAAGTTTCAGGATGCCCTCCCATAAGTCTGCTAGAAGAGAGAAGATCCCATCCGTCTCCTTTGATGAAGGTGAAGACACTACCGGTGCAGACGATTTTTTGTTGATAATACCGAGAGGCGTAATAGCTCCGCCAGCAAAACTTCTCGTTATCTCAAATAAGCGAAAGGCTTCCATTCTGAAAGAGCCTTCCCCCGCAAGAAGAAGACTGTCAGAGGTCCTAAAAGCACTTCCACCAAGGGGGCCTCTAGGAGTGAGCCTGTTGTTTTTCCTGTTGGGGATTATTCTTTGATCAGAGGTCCTTCGCCTTTTAGAAAGGGAACCTCCACAATTCCGGCTGATAGTGCTGAAGATTCTTTGCTCGTGATTGCTGCCGCTACCACCGTTACTGGTAGTGTTTCGAGATCGCCTTCGAGACCGAGCATATTAAGAATCAATATACCTTTATCCAGACAAATAGGAATAATCCCTTCTTTGTCTGTAAGTATTTCCAGCGAGATTCCACCCGATGAACCTCGAGTGGATCTGGGTGATGACTGGGATGACTTCCCTCAAGCGTCAGTCGGTGCACCCTCTTCTCCAGGTATAACAGCTTGTTTAGCATCATTAAGAAATGATTTAGCTATACAGGCTGCAGACGCAATATACATACCATCGGCCATGGGTAAATATTGTTTTTACGCTTCTTTTAGGAAAATTAACATCAAATTTGATATTAACTTTCTCTTATCTTCTTTTCAGGCGAAGACATCTCTAGGGAGGGCGGAGTTGACACAACCTCTGACTTTGTTGCGGATCAAGCTGATGAAACGACGGTGCTCGACGTCGAAGAAGCATGCTTTGAAGCTGCCGATCTTTCATCCGCAACATTCTCGGGTGTCATCCCGACAGTAGCAATTCAAATAACATCAGAGGAGGATGAACCCACCATCTCGTCCGTGCCTCCTTCGTCGAGTATACCAGCAACTTCAACTGTTGTGGGTGTCTTTTCTTTTGTCGCGCCATCTATTGAAGCAACGATTGTGGCAACATCCTCTGCAGTCATTCCAGAAAGGAGACTTACCGATATTGCGGCCACTCCCAGCGTCCATTCAAGCTTTGCTATGCTAGTGGATCAATACACTAGCATTTTCTACCTCACTTTGAAAGAATTGATATCGATGGTGCTGGAGAAGAACCTAGGTTTTGATGCTCTGAAGATGTCCTCCAATCTCCATATAGCGCAGATTAGAAATTTCAGTGACGCTGAAAGAGCTGATGCTCTAGAGCAAATAGTTAATGGTTTAGAACAACCCATTAATGAGTATTTGCAACTATCCTGAGGCAGCATCGACGATCTGGTTCAAGCTGAGTATGACTCCTTAACTGCAAAACTTGTTCAGCAGATTGAATCGTTGAACAAATCCATCCAAGAACAGCAGTAAGAGATGGATAAAGAGCAGGCTGTCTTGGTGGAGGTTATTCCTCAGCTAGCTAAGTGCCAGGCCAAATATAAGGGAAATGAAGCGAGGGTTCGAGAATTGGAAGCTGAACTCGCTCAGGCAAGGGAGAGACTTCTCAAGACATCGGCAGTCCGCAATGTGCTGAAGGGCCAAGTGGATACAGCTAAACAGAACTTGACACATGCGGGTGTCATCCACGCAAGTTTTGTTAATTCTCTGTCCAAACTATCTCGCTTGAACGACGACGAAGCAAGGCTGGAGCTGGCTCGCACTAACATTTTAAACCCCAGAAATGAGAGGATGACTGCTTTGGAGCGACAGATCAGGGATTTAACTGCTCCTCCCCAATGATGTATTTTTTGTTTCTCCTGTAATTTCTCAGAGATAATAAAGATGCATTTTCCAACTTTGTGGACCCATCACTTTAGAATATGATAGGCTAAGATGAAAGTGATATCAGAGGTATCATGAACATGACATACTTTCGTTAAGGTTTTGCTGAATGTAAATCTATTCAGAGGTAATATGAACCTGATAGAATATAATCCAACTAAATTTGTGTACCAAACACTGTCAGAGGTAATATGAACATGATAGGTTTACAAATTAGTTAAGCATATCCATTAAGAGGTCATATGAATCTGATAGAATATAATCCAGCTAACCTTTGTGCATGGTATCGTCAGAATAAGATCTTCATCATACTCCGGTAGGCAAAGGAGATCAAGTATAGTACTTCTTCAGGAATTTGCAGTTAATAGGAGCCATTGCCCAATTTTCTTTAGGCTTGGCTAACCTGTAAGTGCCATTTGCAATCATATAAGGGCCCTCCATTTCTTTATGATTGTTCGTACGAACTTTGGTTTGTTGAGGACATCCCACTGGGGAATCTTTAGTGGACCTATTATTTATTGCGCACGTTGAGTGCAAATAATAAGTTCGAAACAAGCCCTATCAGAGGTAGTATGGATGTGATAGGTTTTGTGGCTGGTAGAGACATCCTGCTGGAAGTTTTTTTGTGAACCCATTACTTCTTGTGCACGAGAGTGCAAGTAATAGATTTGAGACAAGTCCCGTCAGAGGTAAAATATGACTCAGTGGGGGGATAGTGGAGAGACATAGTCCAGAGGTAATATGAACATGAACTGACTTTCTCTTTGCTGGGGAAAATAATGATAGTTCAGAGGTAATATGGACATGAATAATTTATTTCCATTGCGAGTATTCCACAGGGGAATTTTTTGTGGACCTATTACTTCTTGTGCACGAGAGTGCAAGTAATAAGTTTAGGACAAGCCCTACCAGAGGTAATATGGACGTGGCAGTTTTTATGGACCTAACACCACTGACTTACTTAGAGTTAAGTACGGGTGTTAAGTTGAGACGACAACCGATATCAGAGATAATTTGGACATGCTAATCGATAGCCGAACCAGGAAGGTTTGTTCAGAGGTAATATGAACATGAAAAACTTATCCTGAGAGAAATACTATGACAGCAGTTCAGTGGTAATATGGACGTGAACTGATTTGATAGCAACAACCCGGGAGGTTTGCTCAGAGGTCACTTGGGCATGGCAAACTCAGCTGAGAGAAAAAATGTTTGGAGAATAGTTCAGAGGTAATATGAACGCGAACTTATTTAAAAAATTCACCTGATTGATTTGTTGAGTGTGGTCTATGAAGATAGACCAGAGGATCGCTCCGCTGGGGATATTGATGGGACGATAGCTCAGAGGCAATATGAGCATGGCTAACATCTAACTAGATAGATTATGAATAGTCACGACGGGAATGTGCAAGTAGACCTGAGAAATACTCCGCTGGGGAAATTGGGAGTACAAGTCTAGTTCCGACATAGTACATTTTTAGGAACTTACCATTAAAGTCCAAGAATTTTTCGCTGAGGAGATTTTGGTAGACTTATTACCCATGACGTATCTAAGACTGGGTATGGATAATAAGTTGGAACGACTGACACCATCAGAGGTATTATGGACGTGATGGTGTAAAGTCTATGGGCAAGAATGTTTACTCAGAGGAAATATAGACATGGCAAACTTAGCTGGGACAAAAAATTTACTGTGGAGTGATTTGCTGAGTGGAGATAGACCTGAAGGTTCCGCTAGGGAGACTTTTAGGTACTCATCATCTGGTAATTTACAGTGACCGTCTTCTCGTTTATAAATGCAAAGTGATGACTTTAGCGTCGATCAACTCCTGGATTCTCCTTTTTAGTATATAGCATGCCCTTGTGGGGTGATGAATGTACCGATGAAAGAGACAATATTCTGGGTCATCGACCTTGCCAGTCCTTTCAGGGTATCTGATGTTGGGTAGCTGAAGCTTGTTTTCTTTCATCAATATATTGAAGATTTCAATGATGTCATCCTCATTGAAGGAGAAAGTCCCCTTTGGCTTTCGGGCTTTTGATACCTGAGTCGTATGGTCTTTAGGGAAGATGGTCCTAGCTGAATCATCTCGAGACTCAGAGGGAATTCTACCCCCAGCTTTGGATGCTGTCCTGTTTTGTCGAGGGAGACTACCCCCAGACATGTTGTGGCGTTTGTCCACAGAAGTTGATTTAGAAGGACCTGCCTCTGGTATTACATGATCTGACTCTGGAGGTTTGGAGTTTTCAAGGGATGTGGTAAACCCTAACCCAAAATGATTTCATTGACAGTAAAGATCACCATGCAACGGTATTCGTCTGCCTTTTCCATAGTTGAGGCCTCGCTTCAACTTCAAATCATAACCCATGTTTTGCATAATCCTTAAAGCTTGTGGGCTATATCTGTGGATTTGCATTCCCCCAACATTAGACTCGCGAGATTCTTCTTGTACAATCGGTCTATTCCGTATTCGACCAAAGATTATTTGATGCTGATCGTTGCGAGTTGGTAGAACAATAAAGACAGAATCTTTATGTGGCCCATATGTCATGAAGACATTAGATGTTGACGTATCTTCCCACATGATCTCCCCACGCTTGGAAGTTAGGGGCGCTAAATCTTGATTTTGACCCCTGTCTTTGTGTTTCTGGATCAAGAAATCACGCAAATCAGGGGGATTAACAGAAGAAGAGGGCTTATTATGCCTTTTTACATAAGTAGGCCTATGGAGATTGAGAACCATAATTCTCTCCCTGCCATAAAAATACAACAGTTCAGCCATGTGAGTAGCATAAGATCCATCATCCGTCTGAGGAGCATATTTTCCCGTGAAACGGGTCTTCTTTACGCGGACGGGCTTATCCTGGCGTAATCTGGAGCTTTGCACAGGTTCGCGTAAAACAGGGGAAGTCCTCAAACGGCCTCTAGCGTCACGCGTAATCTTCTTCTCTTGATAGCGTACAACTCTAGAGGTTGGAAGATTCACCACTCGTTTTTTCTTGATGTGATCCAAGGGTCCATTTGCCTCCTTGTAGATGGGAGATGCATTTTTATGCGCAAGGCGCATTTGAAATTTCTAAAATTGGCGCTGAGGCCTTGTCAGAAATTTTGTCTGCCATGTCACAGACGGGAGACGAAGTTTTACGTGCAGGGCGCGTTTGAAATTTCTGAATTGGAACTGAGGCCTTGTCAGAAATTTTGTCTGCCACGTCACAGACGGAAGACGAAGTTTTACGTGCAGTACGCGTTCTAGACTTCTGGATTGGCACTGAGGCATTGCCAGAAGCTTTGTCTGCCATGTCACAGACGGGAGACGGGTTTTTACGCACAGAGCGTATAGGTTATGATGTCACAACCTTGTTGGTCGGAGAGAGAGAGAGAGAGAGAGAGAGAGAGAGAGAGCCTGCAGGAAAGGTAGAGGATGTCCGGGGCATCCATACTTTACGCAGCTTCCTGTTGTCCTGGACAGAGAGGGAATGAGAGCTACCCCCTGCGCGAAGCATGTCTTCATAAGCATATTGGTCGAATTGGACGACCAGAGTCTTTTTCATTGATCCGACGGATACAGCATCGTGTTGAGCAATGGCTTTCTCGTCAGATGAGAAAGTAATCCCCAGCAGAGTCGCCATCTTATGTTTGATGATAAACAAAAGAAATTGAGAGTAGGTTTATACGAAACCCTTTCTTTATTTACAAACAAGAAAAAGAAGTACAATTAATCCTATACGAGGATGTTAAGTACAATAAAAAAAATAATTTTAGGAAAATATTGCTATAGGAGTCTGATCTGCGGTCGATTCTTTGTCCCTTGGACCACACGATGATGAAGTACTGTAGAAGAAGAAGGAGCTTCAAAGATTGCAAGAGGGATTGAACTCTCGTTGCCAAAGTCGTCAATCAACACTCTCTGTATGTGCTCTTTCTCTGATTTCCACCCCTTTCGACCTTTTCTTCTGTGACCGGAAGTCTCTATTTATAGAGCTCAGTCACAGTAACTGTCTAGTCGGCGTAGAAGCCAAACTGTGAAGTTAGTGGCACTCTTTACGCGGCGGTTATAATAACTACTACCTACGTCTGAATGATCTCCTGAATCCGCGTGTGACGCGTGTCCCATTATGAGGTAACGTGTATAATCGCTCATCGAAGATCACAGCATGCAAGCCACTTAGGTAACTGCCCCTCGCGTAAATATGGTTGGCATAAAAGCCAAATAACTGTCTTGTAGGCGTAAAAGCCAAGTAGCTATCTTGTTGGCGTAAAAGCCAAGTAGTTATCTTGTTGGCGTAAAAGCCAAATAGCTGTCGTGTTGGCGTAAAAGCCAAATTTTGTGTAAAGCTTGATGCTGCAAAAATAATGGGTAACCAGCATAAACTAGCCAATTATCCTTCATGACTGAGGTGTTAAGCGTATTCTGGGCCAAATAGCCTTATCATGTACCTTTGCAAATATAGCCTGAGTTGGTGTATTTTGAGGAGATAGCATACGACGTACTGCTATAGTTAAAAATAGCCTGGTTGGCGTAACATACAGGGATAGTGATGTGAGCGTATTAGCCCTAATTTTAGCTCTCATAGTCATTGAAAATAGAACAAAATCTCATGCATTAAATGCAGAGATCTGCCCCCATCTCGAGCATTAACTGCAGAGATATGCCTCGAGTTCTGTACAAAAAATAGCTTTTGATGTGGCATCTGATTTTGTCTCATCTTGAGCGTAAAAACTCATCTCTGCCTGTATAGAATAGGAGCGTATTTCTTGAATGCGTAAAAATGACTTGTATCAAGGATATGCTACTAAATGACAACCTGGGCCTCTGTGCAGAATCATCATTACAGCCGTCCTCTCGATCGTCGTACAATACTCTTTGTCAGGAGTCAGGTTCACTGTTTTGTCTGACAGGTTCATACGAGGAATACAAAGAGTTTTTCGTACAACTTCATGCTGCATTAAAAGCAGACATAGTTTACGCCGGAGTGTAGGTGTAGCAACATTTTTACGCCAAAATGGCCTTTGAGTGCTGCTTTACGCGGGCTATTCTGAAGCCATATTTTACGCCACATAGCGCTGAAGCTCTGTTTTACGCGTGTAGCTTTGAAGTTATATTTTTATGCCACATAGCGCTGAAGCTCTGTTTTACGCGGGCTTCATTCATGTTGGGGGGGTTTTATGCATATAATTCCCCAGCGTATTTTCATGCTTCTACACTAGTATAGGGGGAGGAACAGACTACAAAAAAATCTATAGAGCTCCAAGTCTATAGAAGGAGAAAGCAGCTATCTACTACTATGCCTATTGTCCCTACTATGCCATATCCCTCGCCTAACCCTGCCCCAACTCCTGAAGATTCACCTCCCTCATCGGATTTCTCTGATTTGGATGCGGATCCCTTTGATTTCGATAGTATGATCTCTCCTCCACTATCTTATATTCCCTTAAGAAGATCTTCTCGCAGTAATGCGAAAAGATCTCCTAATCTTTATGGTTATGAACATGATATTGCCTATTTTTTATCTTACTCTAATCTATCTCCTACTTATATAGCATTCATTGTATCGTTAGACATCACCTCTTTGCCTAAGTGTTGGCAGAAAGCGAAGGAAGATCCAAGATAGAAAGCTGCAATATTGGAGAAACTTGGGGCACTTAAAAGAAATAAGACATGGGAACTTGTTCTATTACCTAAAGGAAAGAGAGCAGTTGGATGCAAACGGATATTCACAGTAAAGGAGACGCCAGAAGGAAAGGTGGAGTAATACAATAAAAGGTTGGTTGTAAAAGAATTTACTCAGTCCTATGGCATCGACTATGATGAGACATTTGCTCTAGTAGCAAATATGAGCACTGTAAGAACCCTGATCTCTATTGCAGCAAACCATGTATGGAAACTTCACCAATTGGATGTGAAGAATACCTTTCTTCATGAAAATATATAAGAGAAAGTATACATGGAGACGCCCCCAGGGTTTTGCACAAAGCAGTCGATGGAAAAGGTGTACAAGCTGAAGAAATTATTGTAGGGACTCAAGCAATCTCATCGATCCTGGTTTGAAAGATTCAGGAAAGCTGTCACAGGAATGGGGTACAACCAGACTAATGTAGATCACACAGTCTTCTTTTGACATACGAGAGGCCACATCACCATACTTGCAGTATATGTAGATGATATAGTGATCACAGATGATAAGGAGGAGGAGATTATCCAGCTGAAGTAAAAACTTGCCATGGAATTTGAAGTAAAGGACTTGGGAATGATAATGTATTTTCTCGGGATCGAGGTGGCTCTAGGAAGAGATAGGATCATCCTCTCTCAGAGGAAGTATGTACTAGACCTGCTCACAGAGATTGGTATGATGGGATATCGATCGACAGTCACTCCAATCTATAAGAAAGATAAGTTAGGGGAAAAGATGGGAGAGCCAGTTGACCGTGAGAGCTATCAGAGACTTGTAGGCAGATTGATTTATCTAGGCCACACTCGTCCTGATATCTCATTTGCTGTGAGTGTAGTGAGTTGCTACATGCATGATCCAAGGAAGGTGTAAAACCCCTATTTTTAAAACGTATTACAGGAATTTAAATTAATTATTTAATTTAATTGCATTATTAATTAGTATATTAGAAAGATATAATTTATTGGATTTAATTACTAGGTAAATATTTAGCTAGATGTTGTGGAGTAAAGCTATTATTTTTATTTTTATTTATTTTTAGGAAAATGTTGTAGAAGGATAAAAGATTATTTTTTATGTGCAATTATGTTTTCTGGAATTATATATATATATATATATATATATATATATATATATATATATATATATATATATATATATATATGTATATATATATAAATACATATAGATTTATTAATAAGGAAAAGAATAGAAAACAAAATAAAAGAATAAAATAAAGAAAATAAAAAGAAAGAAGAAAACCACTAACCTAAACCCTAAACCCCTTAACTACCCAAACCCACTAAGATAACCCACTAACCGACTAAGAATCCTAACCCAATAACTAAAACAGTAAATCCCGCAGCAGCAGCTAGCAATCCCACCCGCGCGTTCTCCCTCATCCGCCTATATATATATATAACTTCATCAAAAACCCTAAACCCCTACCCATCACCTCTGAACCTGAGCCGCCTGGACTAAACCGTCGCCACCGGAGCACCGCGCCGCAGCCAGCCACCACCGGAGCAACCGAAGCCGCCACCGCGTCCGCGACCCGCGAGCACCGCGACAGAATCACAACAACTTACCCCTGTTCACGTCCGGATTTCTGCTCCATCTTGCGACCAAAGTCGACCCCGTCTTCACCGGTATGTTCATGACCTATCCCTCTTCCAACTCTGTGTATTAGTTTCCTCCGATCAGCGCGTAACCCTAGGTGAAAACCAAGACCAAGTTGGAGAAAAACTACAACATTAACTTTAGAAAAACTGCTACAATAATCCATGTTTAAGGACTCGTATCTCCCACCACAGAGATCCAAACTTATATTTTATTTTTGCTATGTGAAGACCATATAACCTAGATAATTTTCTGTTAATTAGATTAATTTATTTGGTGTTATATGTAGGATTAAACTGGGTTAAAAATCATGAAAAACTGTTTTTAAAACCTTCAAATTTTGTGATACGGAGTGCATCCCGCCAAACGAAACTGCCCCGTCATATACCAATTACACCGAAAGGCGCGTATGGTATGTCCAGACATGTGGGCATTTGCGAAAACTGATTTGGACGCGTGTGCGCATCGGAATTAACCCGTATCCGCAAAAGTTCCCGTATCGTGACTTTTGTAAAACACCGCACCATTTAGTATAAGCTCGTCGGAATACGACAAAACTTGTGCCAATAGACTCGTGGTATCACGCTGGTCCTGTGACCCAATTTTCACATAATTCTGAGACAGTTGACCAAGCCGCCTATTTGCGGGCCCACGGTTGACTTTTTGGGAGAATTTGTGTTCGGCTCACCGGAATCCAAAATTGGATATACCGTTGAGTTCGTATTGACTTTTAGAATTTGTTTGACCTATAATTTGTCCCATTTGGAGACCGTTACCCCTGGCACGCTTTTCGGTACAAAGTGGGCCACATATGGACACCGCTTTGACCAAAAATTACCGTTTTGCCCCTGTGTCTAAATTGGATGAAAGGGTAGTATTTTCTAGCTATCTTGCTGATTCCGAAAATGTTGGTAATATTTATTTCAGTATCCGAAGACGTTTATTCAGAGGACATAGCTTCTGATCCTGTGTACATGACATCTGGATGTTTACACTATACAGATTGCTTGTCAGGCAAGTATACCTTGCCATTGTACTGTGATTTATATTCCATATATTGCATGCATCTTATTTCTGCTCATTTAGTTTATATATTTTAAACTGTTATATATAAACTGCGTGTCCAAGGAAACTTGGGTGCAACGACGATGGCGTCGTATTCTGTTTTATTATGTATATGCATGTGACCTAGTTTATGAGACCACTCCATTATCATGAGGAATTCTTATATTTTATTGGCCATGACACTGTTCTTACACGAGTGTGAGTCACATGTAGGACACGGACTTGCGTACTCAGCTGGCCACTGGTACGTATAGGTCGTACGACGGATAGGGATAACTGTCGATAGAAACTTTGCATGCTAGTAGACCTGACAGTTATTTAGAGGTATTATCATATCATGGATGTGACATGCTTAGAGCATGGGGCGGGGAGAACAACAAGTAAGGTATTTGGGCTCCTTTGCACTTTCCTTTCTGTAACCCGTACGCTCCGCCGAAGATACGTGGCGGTGATGACCCCTATATTACTGGCGGCCTCTGGCGTTCAAAAGACGACATGCTTTATAGGCCCCTGATTCTCCGAGAGAATCATGCCAATCCCATTTATGGCTAGATAGCCCACTTATTGGAAAGTTATTTTCAAACTGCATTCACATAGATGGTTAGGCGACCCGTTGGATGTTTATTTTCAGTACTTTATTGGCATATTTATATGTATCTTGTTATGTCCCTCTGAGGACATAGTAACTTTCCAGATATAGACGGGCAGGAGTATCCACAGGAGTACGGACCCGGACCTGACGTTTCATTCCAGACCGAGGAGGTCTTACCTTTAGAGTATCTGTGATTAATCACAGCTGATGGATATTCTAGTTGCTATTTTCTTTATAGACATTTATCTTATATTCAAGTTGATATCTTCTCTCTTTTAGTAATTTTTAGTATAGTCGATTTACAGTGGATTTATTTCCATCTGACTATCATACTTTGATACTTTATCTTTGAGATTCAGTTATTTATTTCCTATTTATTTATTTATTTATTTGTGCTGTGGATGAGATATAGATTGCGTGTGACTTGTTGACAGTATATTACTACTGGTGGATTTGATATTCATGTACAGTGTACGTGTGTGTATGATTTCCATATATTGGAGTTCGTATACATACGGCTTACGTATTCCTAGTCCTACGTATTTTGGGACTGGGGCGTGACAGAAGGGCCACATGGATGCAATTTTTCATATTCTGAGATATTTGAAGGGGGCTCCTGGAAAAGGGCTATGGTTCAAGAACAATGGAAACCTAGATGTTGAGGGATACTGCGATGCAGATTGGACAAGCTGTATGGACGACATAAGGTCTACCTCAGGGTACTGTATCTTTGTGGGGAGTAACCTAGTCTCATGGAGAAGCAAGAAACAGTATGTGGTAGTACGATCGACCGCTGAAGCAGAATATAGAGCTATGGCTCTGGGAGTGTCAGAGTTGTTGTGGGTAAAAATACTGCTGACAGAGTTAAAGCTGGACCAGTGAACACCATTACGCCTTCTGAGTGACAGTCAAGTTGCACTAAATATAGCTGACAAGCTAGTTCATCATGACAGAATAAAGCACATAGAGATCGATCTATTCTTTATCAAAGAGAAGCTAGAGAAAGAGATATTAAAGCTCTATTATGTTCATTGAGAAGAATAAGTCACAAATTGTCTTACTAAGGGTTAATCCATTGAGTCTTTCTAAACTATATAACAAGATGGGGATGATTGATATCTATCATCCATCTTGAGGGGGGGGGGGTATTGAGAGTATTAATGGGCATTTATTCCTATATTGAGTAGAATAATAGAGAGAGGGGTTAGCCTCTCCTATATTGTCACACCTGTTTCCAGATTTAGTATTTCTTGAATTTGTGATATGTAAATTTTTTTTTGTAGATGTATTCATGCTGTATTTACATGTAGGTTCCTATTAATTATGTTATATTTATGTGGGATATTGCCCAAGACCAGTAGTGAACATCTTGGCAATTGCCATAAACCCATGCTAGGACCCGTATATAGGATAGATACCAGACCCGGTTCACTCTTGTATCCACTAAACCTATTTTGGATGGTTGAGATTTTGGTTAGAGAGTGTCATGACTTAATCCTAGGGCTAACCTCATTTCTCCACTTGGTATATATATGTGGTTTTTTTCTCCTCTCTCATTCTTTCTCATTTCCACTTTCTTTCTTCTTCCTCCTTCCCTCAAGAGCCCCCTTGGCCGAAGCCCTAGCCCTAGCCCTAGCCTTAGACGTGGTTCTAGGAAGAGGTTTGTTAGTCCACCAAGGCAAGTACATCTTGCTCAAAGTGGTGAAGCCATAGATTTTTGGATTTTTATATATATATTATTTTAAAAATGTGGTTGATGGAAAATGTTCTCCTTGAGTTGCTGATTATATTTAGTTCTTGGAGTTTTGGATTTTGATGTATAGATTTTTATAGATATGAGTTTTAAGATTTAATTTTTATGTGTTCTATGAGTTTTCTTGGTTTTGATCGACTAAAACTTAGTATTTTCAAAAAAATAGTTGTGCCTTAGAGTATTTTATTTCGAGCATTTTGGCTTTTGTTTCACTTGATTTAGACTTAAAATAAAGTTTTTATGAAGGAAATAATTTTTGAATTTTTTGAGCTTTTCCACCATGGTCGAACCTGCTGTTGGAGAAGATGAAGTCTTCATGCAGCTAGAGAGATATGCGGCTGAGAAGTGCCATGCAGCCCGAGAGGGTTATAAGGCTGAACTCTTGCCGCATACTGACAACATGCGTCCATCTTGTTGGACGCACGACTGCTGATCTACACACGTGTCCTTGAACACTTTTGTGCATTCACTCGCTGAACGAATGAAAAATTTGTTAAGTCGAAAGGATACTCCATGCGGCATCGAACACCATGCGACATCGAACTTATGCGACAAGCAGAGCATGCAGCCACCTTTCCTTGGAAGCATGAATCTGAACTTTGGCGCATCCTTGGCGCGTCTTTCTATGGTTTTGTCTTTTCTTCCTGATGCACTTTATGTCACATCACACTTTATGTCATATTGTACTTTATGTCACTTCACTGACACGTATTTAATGCACATCACTTCGGTACTTGTTCCAAGGAGTGGACTTTGCCTTGACGCTATGCGGCACCGACCCCTATGCAACACCTGTCTCATGCGACAAGCAGTCCATGCGGCCTGAAGACATATACGGCCATCTCGTCCACGCGACCAGTTCTCATGCGCCTGATCAGTACATGCGGCCAGACCCATGCTAAAATTCATGCGTGCACTTCTCATGCGCGCATGTGATCCTATGCGACCATAGTGATCTACGTATACGTTCCATAATTTTTTAAGTTTAATTATTTTATTTGGAATGTTTCTTTGTTCTATGTGGTTAGTATTGACAATTGCTTGTTATTGATCCTAAGGAAGAAATGGACTTAGTAACCAGACTGTGCTAGACCTGGCTATGTGCTAGAGCTGACTATGTGTATAGTATGATTATATACTGTAGTAGACCATGTGGCAACCCAGAGTAAACTCAGATTTGTAGATTAATTTATCATTTGTTCGTCAGATAGACTGAGGGGCATAGTTCTGCTCAGGAGACGATCTGCAATCCCGGTCCTTGTTTGGTTTAAGGATTGTAGATATGCTCTAGAGTGGTTCACACTTCCCCCCTTACTCACGTTCGACGGCGAAGTCATTGATCGATAGTCGGTGTACCTAATTTAAGGACATTATATTTTGACCAAGTTTCCCCATATGATAAGACTCATATGACCAACCATAAGTTTGGTGATTCGACCCGATTTCTTGTATCCGTGTCGATACAATTACTACGTGCTACGTATACATGTATTATAAATATGCACTGAGGTACGCCATAACTTGCTACGTGCTATGAGATTATATGTTTTGGGTTGTGCATCGAGAATGCCTCATATACTACACGATATGTAATTATTATATTAATTTCCCAACACGGGCATGTTATGTGGGTCAACTACCAAAGCGTGGCTAGGACTTGATTGATTGTTGTATCACGCTAAGGTGAATCCAAATTAAACTGCCAACTGACAAAGTGAATTCATATCTAGCGTGGACCGTACTATGGTACATCATATAAGGGAAATACCATGTGACCATGCCATGAGATTCCAGTTAACATTAGGGTTAACTAGGCAACTAAACTTATAGAGCATTGGAAGGGAATAAAATCTCGAGATCGTGCCTAACTAGCCACCTCCAGTCATCTAGCCACCTCCAGTCATTTGAATTGGGGTGTGTAGGCTAGTCTCCATGGATATTATTTAAATTCTCATTAGTGGATGGAAATATTCGACTATTATATGATACTATACGTTCTATGCGATCTTTGCATGGTAGCCTTACGAGGGACCGGTGCATACTACTATGTGCTATGCGATAATTTGTGGCTCGGCTAACCCTGCTAGTACCTAGTTCGATCTAAGGATTCCTATATTCATAATATCTCTGACATAACCTAGACTCCATTTAGTAAGTCGTAGGATTGATTGGCCGATTAAATGAGTATGTGCTGGTAGTCTAGGGAAATGAACTATTGTGGTGCGATGGTTTAACCCTTGTCCTTGTTTGGTTGTAGGGTTGCGCCAATGTGTCATAATAGGTCATGTACCGAAGCTGCATATTATACCTATATCTTAGCTTGTATTATGACATGTGTGTCATGGATTATATTGATGTGTTGTATCTTCGTCGTATTCATAATTGGTTAGTCGTACCCTATCTCAGAGTAGTGCAACACCTCTTGTCCTAGTTTGATTGTAGAGGTGTCCTACTACTCCGATGAAAGGTCATACACTTGCAGTTATGGCACGAATTATCCTATTTTATGTACTTTATTGATTTTTGCTTCATTTACTTGTGCTCCTTTGTGGTACTTGCTATCGGGGCCAGACCCCGCTGGTTTTGTTTGGCCAGGTTTAGCAGCAGAGCCTGATGGCACACACCAGGAGGATGTCCGCCAAGGAACTTGAGTGGGTTTCTTCTTCCCCACTATGAGTATCATTATGTTTTACCTTTTTGGCATTTAGCCGATGACACTTGTTAGCCGGTTTATCTGGACATTAGTTCCTCTACATGATTGTATATTATTCAGACCGCGACTAACTTACAGTCATGTAATCTTGACAATGCACTAGTGTACCATCCTCGATAACTAGTCTCATGATCATTCTGATAGAACATCAGGGACACCTAACTTCTTTATTTTATATGTTTATTCTTATTGTTTCTTGGTTGATGATTGAGACATAGATGTTCTTGACCCTAGGTGACTTGATTGTAGCATGCACCCCCTTGTCTCTTGACAACCTTAGCACATTGTGTCTTACTTCGGTATTCTACAATGTGTGGTTGGCTGAGTCATTCCCCCGCTCTCTAGTATTCTGGTTCTGGTACGTGACATATATTTGTAGCTCCACTTCAATAATAAAAAAGCCAAGTATTCTACTAAATTTTTATTCATCAAAATAACCAAAACCAAAGCATTTAATTACAAAAACCAGAGTTTCACAACCAACAACAAAATATAGCATCACAGTCTAATTATACTGATTTCTCTTTATACGCAGCTTTCTATCTTCGAAAAAAGGAAAATCACTAGTGTTGTCGATGTTCTACAACTACTCACCTACTTCAAGATAGTTCTCACCCTTGCAACTAACAAAACTTTTTTCCAACATTTTAGCTTTCTTAGTATGTATGAGAAGCAGACAAAAAATTTAGTAATGGTAATAAACCAATCAAAATATTATATTTCAATAATTTATTCCTCACAATCTTCAATAATACAGCATACAAGACTGATTTGGTTGGAAGAGGAGCCGCTATCCATACATTACCACCTATTCAATTATCAGGGTTCAACATCAATGGATGTCCGGCCTCTGCATAGTATGCAATGTAGTCCTCGCTATAATCCAATATCTCAACAATGGGTTGCCGTTCTGATAATCTGATAACATGATGTTGCCACTCAACGAAGAAGTCTGAGACCTAGTTATATTCCAGCAGGACATAGTTTAACAATTTTGTCCCACTTGGAGCAGTCATCAAATTCAACGTGCGCTTGAGAACCGTTTGTACGTAGCCAAACTAATGAAGAACTACATATAAGGCTCCTTGATATTATGGTAACTTATCAGACCATAGAATAAAGAGAATGGTTGGAATGGACGAGTACTATTCCGCATATCCCGATATGGGTGTCAAACTATCTATAACATAGTATAGTGATCATAATTTAAGTTGGTAATTATTACGAAACTAAAAGGTCCAAAAAATAAAATTAAGGTATTATTTTACCTCCTCTACCCGCATATCTTCAATTTTATTACGTATGATGGTCAATGTATGAGGGCGTTTTCCATTTTCCTTAGCCAGCTTTCATTTACACATTCTAGGCAGGTGCTCGTTATAACCACTATTAAGTGTTGCCCTCTTCAGCATCAAAAATTGCTCGTATATCCATGCCTGTACGTAGATTAATATTATATTAAACAACCAAATTTTATATTATGTATAGGAAGTGTACAAAGATATTTCTTTACATGCAATAGAATTTGGCATCCTGATATTATTTTAGAACCGACGCGAGATATCGCACCAAGCTCGCGGTAAAGGTATGCTAGGATACCGCTTTCTCAAGATATTTCTTCCACCGTTGATAGGTCCACAAAGTTGAATATATATATTTGGCATGTATCGATATTCCGGACTTGTCCGGAATGTTATTCGGGCCCTAAGATGAACTGAATATCTTCGGGCTATCACATCATCATTATCATCTACGACATCTGTGACATTGAATGTATTCTCCAAATATCTCAACGAAAGTCCATACTACTTCTTTAAGTTGGGAAAGGTTGTAAAAATCTCACCTTCAACTCTAAGAGTATTGGAAACATGTTCCACAACCTTATCGTACAACTCAAAGTCCTTCTCAAACAAAAAATAATCATTCATTATTGCCCAACCACCAAGCCTAAGGTCCAAAATGTGATGGACATCATCAAGGGTAATCGTCATCTCTCCTGCTGGGAGATAGAAATTATTGGTTTCTGGATGCCAGCGCTCTACTAACGTGAATATGAGTCCGTTGTCCACAATCTTATACGAGTATTTAGCCAAAATTTGTAAATCGGCAGGGTTAATTTTAGCCTTGATGGCTTTCCCTAATTCGTCGAACACCCATGTATTGCATTTCTTTCCATAGTTGATGACTATTAACAATCGTGAGTTCTCTTAAAAAGTAAACAATTGAATAAAACCAAAAATATAAAATATAATTATATAAAACAAAAATTAATTTATCATAACGTAATGTACTTGTCGGATTGTTTCATATTTGATATACAATGTGGTTCCTGATCGACTTTAACAAAGAGCAACCATTTGGACAATTCTTTTTGACTGGACTATATTCGGATACTGAGAAGGTCCGGAACCATTATTTCTTCCTTTCCAGACAATAGGTAGGTCATCATCACCAGAGGAATATGAAGAATCAGGACTAGTAGTCGGTTTCTTTGAACGAGTTGTAGTCTATTTTGTTTGATGTTTCCTAAATTGAGAGAGTGCCTCGGGTTCTGCAATAGTTACTGGTTTCTCAATTACTCTTTCAACATGGCGTGCATTGTGCTTCGACACTGTGGGATATTTTCTTTTAGTAATGTGTAATCAAGGTCATTTTTCAGGTCGCGACTATAACATAAAGAGCAAAGTGCGACTTTCTCTTATATTTTCTTTTGACAAACACCCTCGAATCTCCTGTGTGTTCTCTTTCTATGCCTCCACCCTCAACACATATAAATAGGTTGTGTCATGCTCTAATTCCAAAAATATACAAGACCAGGCCATGTCGCAATGGCTAACTACGTATTAAGAGGACTCCAGTCCCACTCAATACTTATAAGCTATTCCGCAGGGGTCACTATCTAGATAACACAGTAAATATATCTGTCTCAATCCACAATAATACAAAATATAAGAATAGATATCATGTATCATGGTGTGCACCCTATACAACACTTGTCCGAATATACTCGAAATGAACAATATGAGTCTACAAATACTAGGCTATAACAGCAGATAAATAAGCAATAAGAACATATATTTGTAACTACGGAAGATATGATACGCGTACCAAATCTCAATACCTATATACTGAGATAATACTCATCAACAGCTCCAGAAGAACTTAACGGCAATCAATAATGCAAATCTGGAAGGGAACCAGATCCTTAGAGGGACGCAGCAATATACATAATATATAAGCTAATGTAAACTGAATAAACTCATAATTGATGCAATAGTAATTATAACCTCCTAAATGTGTAATTTAGAAGTCATCGTCATACGCATGGGAGCTCTGGCAGAATATGGTAGGCCTAGCACTTATCCAAGACTAGAACCTGTTTGTCTACACAAGACATCTTGATTGCATAGCATTGAACAAATACCAGAGACCAACTATGTATATCATCTAGAAAAAGTACAAAAGTTCCCATGCGTCTAGCGAATGTCCTCTCCCCTTTTCCAAGACTAATCAAGTTGTATACACAACATCTCCAGTTTGTAACTGCTAGAGTCTCTAATACACTAATCATAGCAGTTACATTTTCTATCCATCAGACGTTCCTTACGTATTAATGGTAAGTAAATTATGCAGTCTGTGCCCTAGCAATAGGTCTCAATCATGTCATATGAGTGTCATGGCCAAATGAGATATAATAATATCCCCTAAAATAAGGTAGTCCCCCTAAAACTAGCTTCATATGTATAAAATAAGTACAAGACATGGGAATGACTAATCTATTCGTTCACACTCAAGTATAGCCTGGACGCACAGTTATATAATCTAGTATAGTAACAATAAGGGAAAATATAAGTAACATGCTATAAATATAGAGTAAAGACAGTAAACATAGTGAGGTATACTTGTTTGGATCCTGAATGGTGTCAAGATAACATCCAGGTGACAGACACGACAAATCAACAAAAGCAAAAAATATAGAATCTGAATAAACATCTCCGGATGCTGAAATAAATATTACCAACATTTTCAGAATGAATGATATAGTCAAATGTCACGACCCGCACCCGATGTAAGGATGCAAGTCGAAAACAACGTCCAGGCTACGCCGCAGAATCGGCGGTAGAACGCTGTCTGGGTAATCTATCTAGCAATAAAATGAACCACTAACAAAATAATATACTCAATCATAGGTCTAAGATAAAAACGGGCACGAATATGATAAAGAATAGAAATAGTTACTTGTAACTCATGAGTCTAAAATAATACATCAATGAGTCTGAAAGAATACTAATAAATAAGATGGAGACAAATCCAGTACAAGAAATACTAAGAAGGTACTAATCCCGGATCATCTGTCTCAGTCAGGATAAGTCCCTCCTGAACTAGGGTCTCTGACTCTAAGCCCACAAAATCCTGAGGTCCATAATGTGTAGGGTACCAGTCCTCAATGTCATCTGGGAAAAATATATCCAGTCAGGAAAGGAGCAAAGTACATCTCTAATAGCAGTTCTAATCAATAATAAAAACTATATAACAGTAAATAGATGTGAATATACAAGATGCACAATAGATATGAGAGATATACAATAAGGAAATACTGGAATGAATACAATAATGAATAATATGCCAATAAACAAGAATACTAATGACTAAGTGTGTGAGTACTAGCTTTAACATATGATCGGCTTGGGAACATGATACAAGATTTATGGCCTGACTAATCATACATGCGGTGTATGATTAACACTATTCAATGCAAGGCTTGATACAAGAAGGGCATGATCACATATCTACACTAAAATACTCCCCACCCTCGACTGGTATAATAGATCCAACCATGGTACGCTATGGCACCAGATTTCCCAAGAAGATAACTAGTCTTCCCGAGAATCAGTGTCTGTACATGTACAAGATAATCAATAAAATAAGGCTTGCACAAGATACACCATATACCAAGGAATAATATCTCATGACAAGATCTGGATATACCAATCCGTGTAACCATAGTGTCAAGAGAACATGGATATCTACACTAGATATAATGAACATAGAGGATATCATAAATGAGAAACTATCAGAGAATGTACTCGCTTGAAGTCTAAAGAATAGTCTTACAGATGTCTGATACGGTGTCTCGAAGTCCTAGATATGGAATACAACATCAATACAAGGTTCCGGAAAGAAAATAAGTTAAACTAGTCAACTTCTAGGTCAATAAGTCAATTTTAAGTCAAAAGTCAAACTAAGTCAACTCTAAGGTCAACTATGGTCAACTACCTATTTCTAGGTTGCACAAGTCTAACACATATATATTGGATTCAAATACTAAAGTCTTGGTCACAAAACCCATATCTTAAATACTAGGATACCGTATCTCCGGATACGTAAATCAATAGGTAAAATATTACATATATAAGTCAAATAATTAGTAATAATATAAAATTCTAATTACAAACATTAAATAGATACCTTGGTTTTGAACCAACTAGGTATCACAACATTAACTCATAACCTTGATACCCAAATCCAATACCTTGGGTATCCCCAATTACCTTGGTACTTACCTTGGGATCACAAGGTAATACTCAAAAACTTGTGTATACTAACTACTCGTAATTATATACATGCTATACTAATTATTATACATATAGTATACTATAAATACTATTAGCAATTTAGGAATATATTTACATATATATATATATATATATATATATATATATATATATATATATATATATATAATAATAATAATAATAGGAAATCTGCCAAATTGTCACTAATGACCGCTGTTGACTGTCGCTGAAGCCACTGATACTCTGATACTCTATTGTTTTAGCGACGGTTTTGCTGCCGTCGCTAAACTGCTGTCGCTGCTGCTGCTGTATGCTATTGCTGTTGTTGCTGCTTTGTTGCTACACTGCTGCTGTTGCCTTTAATGCTGTCGCCTTTGCTGCTGCTGTATGCTTTTGCGGCTGCTGCTTTGTAGCTACGCTGCTGTTGTCGCCTTTGTTGCTATCGTATAAACAATATATATATATATATATATATATATATATATATATATATATATATATATATATATGTATGTATGTATGTGTATACATGTATTATATAAGTGTATACATATAATATAACAACTTTTATATATATATATATATATATATATATATATATATATATAAATACATAATACATAACCACAACATATATGCACTATATATATATATATATATATATATATATATATATATATATATATATATATATATATATATATATATATATATATATATATATATATATATACACTACACTATTAAATAGTTCATACATATGTAGAATAATAGCTACATACAATATACATAAATATATACTTAGATCTATAAATCTATGATATTTAATATATCCATATATGTAACAACAATATATAATACATATATACAATTACACAATACCAAGAACACAAGAAAATATATCTACATATAATTTGCACATCTCATGGAACGTATCACTCCGTATCTCACTAGATCTAGGATACCCATGCGACACGAGTCCACCACACATCCAAACGTACCCCAAAGGACACGAACAAGTCATATATATTATTTATGAACAATACGAAGAGTCAAATACAAATCTACGTGTTCGTGTCAAAATGTGACATGTACAAAGTCCCGTGTCGGAGGAAAAACTCTCAAATCAACACGTATCACCAAATTGATGGGATACGACCTACACGTACCCAATTATGGAAACGATATTAGCCCCAAACAGACAAGCACATGCCAAATTGATCTATAGGACTAATTGACATACACAACAAATGTCAATCTCAGAATTCCCCTAAAATTGACACAAAAAGTACCATAACTTTCTCAATAGGCCTCCTATGAACACAAAACCAAATCTTATGGGTAGCCTATGCATATGGATTAATTTCTCATGGTTAAAACTCATATTTAGAACCTAAATTAAGGGGAAAACTGAATTATATCTATTGGGAGATGGATTCCCAATGCAACCTCCAAATATGATGAAATTGGCCTCCAACTTGTAGATCCTTGCTCCTCTTTATAGATCCTTGCTTCCTTCTTCTAGATCCTTGCTCCACTAGCCTCTAATAGTGATTTGGGAAGGAATTGGGATGAAATTTGGTAGGGAAATGAAGTAGAAATGAAGGAATTTGGTTGAGAGAATTTCTAGATCTAGTTTCCAAATGAAAAAAGGAGAGAGAATAATTTCCCTCTCTCTATATAGGCTGCCCCCCCTTTCCCCTTCCTTAAGCTACTATGAATTATCCAATATACCCCTTGGGGCCTCTCATGAAGAAATAATTTAGGAGGGAAGCTTCTAGTCTAATAGTTTAATTAATTTAATCCATCTCCTAATCATTAGGCTTTCTAAATGGGCTAAATTCTATCAATTAATTCATGTTGGTTCATGAGTCTAAAATAAACTAGTTAGGTCCACTAACACAAGTCAAAAATAAATAACTAACATCTAACAATAATTAAATAATACAACAAATAATTATTTATCATGCACAATATTTAATTAAATATAAAATTACTAAAATACCCTTTCCTAGAAAATGTGGTAGTGATAAGTCTAGCCTCCTTAAAATAATTTTGTCCTCGAAATTCAAAGACGAAAACTACCCCCAAAAAATAACAGAACATAACAAAAGAACAGAACTAAAGAACATAACTAACTATGAAAGAACATACCATAACTAGGAAAGAACATACCTTAAAGCACAAACAAATATGGATAGCGCTCTCGCATTTCTTCATCTTTCTCCCAGGTAGACTCCCCCGGGGAGTGATGCCTCCATGCGATGTGCACCAAAGGAATAGTCTGGTTCCTCAGCACCTTCTCTCTCCGATCCAGAATCTCAACAGGCTGCTCTGGATAGCTAAGAGTAGGGCCTACCTCTATCTCCGAGTGATCCAATATATGACTTGGATCTGCCATATACCGTCTCAACTACGACACATGAAATACGTTGTGCACTCCCTCCAATGCAGGTGGCAAGTCTAGTTTATAAGCAACTGTACCGATCCTCTCTAGAATAGTGAAAGGTCTGATGAATCACGGACTAAGCTTCCCGCCTCCACCGAAGCAAATCGTGCCTCGTGTCGGAGAAATCCTCAGAAACAACAAACCACCCACCTAGAACAAAATACCACCTTAAGAAATTAATCTATAACAAACAACCAAAATCAAGCACAAAATAAAAATCTAACTATACCTTAAACTCCAAAGGTCTCCGGTGGCTATCGGCCCAATGTTGTTGTCTGTCCTGCGCCATACGAAGTCTGTCTCTGATCAACTGAACCTTCTTCGCTGCATCTACAACCATCTCTGTCCCAAGCAAAACTCTCTCTCCAACATCGTCCCATGACAAGGGACTACGACATCTCCGACCGTACAGAGCTTCAAAAGGTGACATCTATATACTAGCCTGATAGCTGTTGTTATAAGCAAACTCTACCAAATAGAGATGGTCCTCCCAAGAACCCCCAAAATCTAGTACACAAGTGCGCAATATATCCTCGAGAGTCTGAATAGTCCTCTCTGACTGCCCATTTGTTTGGGGATGATATGCAGTACTGAACTTGAGCTGAGTGCCCAAACTCTCCTACAAACTCCTCCAGAAATGAGAAGTGAAACGACTATCCCGATCCGAGACTATGTTGACGGAAACTCCATGTATCCTAACGATCTGTCTCGCATACATCTCTGCCAGCTTCTCCATAGACAAACCGACCTTGAAAGGCAAAAAGTGGGCCGACTTGGTCAACCTATCAACGATGACCCAAATCGCGACTTTTTCTCCTGGAGATCGTGGAAGTCCAGACACAAAATCTATAGTAATGTGCTCGCACTTCCACTCTGGAATGGGTAATGGCTGAAGTAAACCTCCTAGCCTCTGCCTCTCGGCTTTCACCTGCTGGCACACTAAGCATTTGTGTCACGCCCCAGTCCTAAAATCTATGGAACTAGGCCACGTGGCATTGGCCAGTTGACACGTCACTAGGGTTTTAATCCATTTTAATGGACCCAAGGGAACGTGCTACGCTGTCCTAAAATATTTGAAGTTCAATACAGGTAAATCTATCTCATCCACAGAAATGTCAGGAAATAGTGCTGAATATATATATATAATACTGAGTCTGAAAATGTCATAGTACACATCTTATGGGAACAAACCCACTACAAAAGATAATAATAGTGCCAAAATAAGATAGACTAACGTATCGTCTATCTAGGGAAAATATGCTCCATCTCCAGGTGAACAAGCTGCTAGGATCAGGTAGATTCTGATGGTGTCTCCTCTAGTTCTTCCTCCGTGGCATGCCTAGTCTCCTGTCCTGGACCATACACCGTGGGGTAGTAGGCCTCGTCTAAATCTGGAAGGGAACCAGGTCCTCAGTGGGACATAACAAGATACAGGAAAATAACATGCCAGGTATAAAAATACTGAATAAATAAATACAGGGTGCTAACCATCTAAGTGAATGCAAGTAAAGACCTCGTAGTATGCATGGAAAAGTGTAGGCCAGACATATGCTGACTTAATTCACCAATCGTGTTGACTGTCTAGTATATGTGTCATATGCCCCCAGAAGCATGGGCACTCTGCAATCGTCCATCTCTGAGGAGAATGGAACGAAGGTAAAACATACAAGGAGGGGGTGACCCATACAACTACTAGTTATCTTTCCCGCCCAATGTAACTAATGCCAAGTCATAATTATTCCTGAGTTTTTCTGATTTTGCTAAGCCGTGATGCGTGTCACACGTACTGGTAGCTAATCAAATACGCAGCTTGCATCCCAATATGTATTGCAACCATGTTGCGTGTTCCCGTGATAGGGTCTAGGAGGATATTAGGATACCCTCACAGATGTTGGTAGGTCTATAAAGACTAAGTTAATTATGCTACGTGTCAACGCATCTGTTGACTGTACCTGAGGCAATCTCAGGTACTCATAGTCATATGAAATTCAGGAGCAATAATATATAACAATATTTGAATTTAAACAGTAAACTTGGCAAGGTATACTTGCCTACTCCCTGATAGTGTTAAAAACCTGATTTCTCAGTCAAGTTTGAGGGTGCTTGTGACAGGGGGTCACTGACTGCTCTGAAGATATTTTCTGTTAAAATATACAGGGTTCGTAAATATCATGGGTATAATATAAAAGTATATATATACTTATGTACATATATGACAATATATATATATATATTATAGGATACACATATATATATATATAGTATATATACATATAGATATAGTATATATAGTAGTGTATATATATATATATATATATATATATATATATATATATATATATATATATATATATATATATATATATATATATATATATATATATATATATATATATATATATATTTATATAGCATATATATAGTAAAGAAAAGAAAATGCAGGAAATATAAATACATATATCTATATACTGTATATCCAGCATTATATTAGATATATAATATATATGTATATATAATACATATATCTATACACGGCGGCCTGAGGCGGTGCTGGGGGAGGTCGGGTGGTGGGGGGTAGCTGCTGTTGGCAGGGTCGGGGTGGGGTCTGTGGCAGCTGCCCACGGCGGAGCAGGCGGCCGGAGGTGGTGAGGTTTGGTCGGAGGGAAGGTGGGGGTAGGGGCGAGGGCTTCGCCGGAGTTTGGTCGGAGGCGGTGGTCGGAGGTGGTGGCTGTGAGGGTTGAAAGGGGGAGGGATAGTGTATTTATAGGGTTTTAAGGGGATGGCATAGTTATAAATAGTTGGAACTCTAGGGTTATTTAGGTAATTTTGGGTTTTAAGGATATTTATGCAGTTATTTCAGATATTTTGTGGGTCCCACATGACACGTGGATGGTCCATGTTCACCAGCCAATAGGGAGGTGACACCTCACAGGGAATTTTACAGAAAAACCCCCGAAATTTCCTATTTTAAATAGGTCCCAAAATTAGTATTTTGCGTAATTACGCAATTTGTCTGAAAAATCACCGGGTTCCTAAAATACTAAAATTCAAAGAATTGAGGGGTAAAGCTGGGGGAGTGCCTTGGGGAGTGTGGGGGTGAACCTGGGCAGGGGCAGGGTTTGGTTCTTTGGGTGATACGGGTCACCGTATTTATTAATTAATAAATACTGCGCACGGTGTTCACTAATTATTTAGGGGCAGGTAGGGTCATAATTTTTCTACGATGTTAATACACTAATTGTAGTATATTTCAAGTAGAATATTATTATATTTTTGTTTGGGCAAAACTGGTGCAGGTTGGGCCTCAAATCTCTAGGGGTACAGAGATGGGTAAAGAGCAAGAAATAAAATAGGAAATAAATACGGACTTTTGTAACGATATTTTTGCGTCTCAAACGAGGCTCAAAATAAAGCATCTGGGAGTTGCACAAAATTTAGGAAAATAGTCTAACAAGTTTAGGGCAGGTATGTGAATTTTGTTTGAGAAAAACAGCTAGTGTAAAGCTCTAATTAATTATGTAAGGTACAGGTGCACAATCAATAGGATTTGTAAACAAAATAAATTTTAAAAAGTGCAAAAATTCTAATTAGCTAAAAATAATCCTAAATTACTGAAATCTGGTCGAGGGAGTTTACAATCTACCCTCCTTAGAATATTTTGTCCTCAAAATAAAAACAGACATATAATGAGAATGAAAGATTAATTTAAAATATTAGGACATACCCTGGTTTGGAAATAGATGGGGGAAACGCTGTCGAATATCCTCCTCTCGTTCCCAGGTTGATTCACCTGGTGCATGATGTCTCCATGCAACACGAACTAGAGGGATAGTCTGGCCTCGCAACACCTTCTCGCTACGATCTAGGATCTCTACAGGTTCCTCCTGGTACGATAGGCTTGGGCCGACGGTGATCTCTGAATGGTCCAGTACATGACTTGGGTCTGGAATGTATCTCCTCAGCTGAGATACGTGGAAGACGTCATGTACTCCTTCCAGGGTCTGAGGTAGAGCTAGCTTGTAGGCAACTTCTCCGATGCGTTCTAATACATCGAAGGGTCCAATGTACCTTGGACTCAGTTTTCCTCTTCCTCCAAATCTGATAGTACCTCGGGTGGGTGAGATCTTTAAAAACACATGCTCTCCCACTTGGAACTCTAGAGGTCGTCGATGTACGTTGGTCCAATGCTTATGTCTGTCTTGTGCAGCTCGTAGGTGTCCTTGTATCTTCTTTACTTTCTCCACCGTACGAACAACCAGTTCTGGTCCCAAAATCTGTCTTTCGCCAACATCGCTCCAGCATACTGAGGAACGATATTTCCTGCCATACAATACTTCAAAAGGAGCCATTTGAATGCTCGCTTGATAGCTATTATTGTAGGAAAACTCCACCAGGTGCAAATGATCTTCCCATGATCCACTGAAATCAAGCATGCAGGCTCTCAGCATATCTTCTAGCGTCTGGATGGTGCGCTCTGATTGGCCATCTGTCTGTGGGTGGTACGAGGTGCTGAACTTGAGGCGGGTACCAAGACTTTCTTGTATACTTCGCCAAAAGTAAGATGTAAACCTCGTATCTCTGTCAGACACTATGCTGACTGGTACTCCATGCAGACGCACTATCTCCTTCATGTACATGTCTACCAAGACTTTGGTAGATTGTTCGACTCTGAAAGGTAAGAAATGAGCAGCCTTTGTGAGTCTATCTACGATCATCCATACAGCATTACGACCACTGGGACTTCTTGGGAAGCCCGTAACAAAGTTTATCATAATGTGTTCCCATTTCCACTCGGGTATTGGGAGGGGTTGAAGTAGACCTGCTGATCTATGATGTTCAGCCTTGACTTGCTGACACACCAGGCACTTTGCTACAAAGCGTGCTATCTCTCGCTTTATTCCATGCCACCAGTAGTATTATCGTAGATCTCTGTACATCTTTGTGCCACCTGGATGTATAGAGTAGGTTGACCTATGAGCTTCTGACATCAGCTCCTCACGAAGTTCTCCATTTGGAACATAAAGACGTTCTCCACATCTTAGAGTCCCATCTTCGTGTATGCGACATCCTGTCTGGATTCCAGCCTCTGTTCTTTGTCGAAGCCTCTGAAATCTTGCATCTGTTAGCAGTGCAGCCTTGATTCTTTCGACCAATGTTGATTGTAGTTGATAGTTTGAAAATTGGCCGTCAATTCCTGGCATAATGACCTTTATTCCCAAATTTTCTAGATCTCTCAATAGACCTGGTTGGGTGATCATAAAGAATGCCGAGGGTCTTCTGCTTAGTGCATCAGCTACTATATTAGCCTTTTCTGGATGGTACTGCAGATCGATCTCGAAATCCGTTATCACTTTGAGCCATCGTCTTTGTCTTAGGTTCAGGTCCTTCTGAGTGTAGACGTATTTCAGGCTCTTGTGATCGGTAAATATCTCTACTCGTTCGCCGTATAGATAATGTCTCCATAACTTCAGGGCGAAGATGACTGCGGCAAGCTCCAAGTCGTAAGTGGGGTAATTCTTCTCATGAATCCTCAGTTGTCTTGAGGCATAAGCTACAACCATCCCATGTTGCATTAAGACATAACCCAATCCTTTTCCAGATGCATCGCTATAAATTACGAAACCTCCGGATCCAGATGATATAGTCAAAATGGGGGCAGTAGTCAGACGCTTCTTTAACTCATCAAAAGCTGTCTAGTATTCCTCAGACTAGATGAACTCCTGATCCTTGCGGGTAAGACGGGTAATTGGCTCCGCGATTCTTGCAAAGTTTTCTACGAACCTCCAGTAATATCCGGCAAGTCCTACAAAGCTTCTCACCTCTGAAACGTTGGTCGGAGTTGGCCACGTCTCGACAGATGAAATCTTTGCTGGGTCCACCGAGATGCCTTCTCCTGTGATCACGTGTCCCAGAAATGCGACACGATCAAGAAAGAACTCGCACTTGCTCAGTTTAGCATAAAGGCTCTCACATCTTAGCGTCTCTAGCACTAGTCTTAAGTGCTCTTCGTGCTCCTCGTGGCTCTTTGAATACACCAAGATATCGTCGATGAAGACTACCACGAACTGGTCCAGATATTGGTGGAAGACTCTGTTCATCAGGTTCATGAATATGGCTGGTACATTAGTCAGTATAAACGCCATCACCAGGAACTCGTAATGACCATAACGAGTCCTGAATACTGTCTTTGGAATATCTTCTCGCCTTACCTTGATATGATGATAGCCTGATCTCAAGTCTATCTTTGAGAATACCACAGCTCCCGTCAGTTGGTCGAACAGATCATCAATTTGCGGCAAGGGGTACTTGTTTTTGATTGTCAAAGCGTTGAGGGCTCTGTAATTAATACACATGCGATATGTTCCATCTTTCTTGGGTACAAACAACACTGGTGCTCCCCAGGGTGATGCACTAGGACGAACAAATCCCTTGATCTACAATTCTTCCAGTTGCAGCTTCAGTTCGTCAAGTTCCTTCTTCGCCAGTCGGCACATATTTGAGGATACCGGTGCAGCTCCAGGTATCAGCTCAATAGTGAACTCTACTTCTCTGTCAGGCGGTAGGCCTGGCAATTCCTCCGGGAATACGTCTTCGAATTCTGCAACGAGTGCTGTTGAACTCCGGGTGTTCTGGTGGTCTAAAGGTGATACTACCTTTTCGGCAGTCTAGGATAGCATTGTTCTGGATTAACCAGTCCATGCCTAAGACGACGCCGAAATTTGGCATTGGGAGTACCAAAAATCGCACTCTTAGCTCTCTACTACAAACAACTATTGAACATGTTTCAATAATGTTGGTAACTGGAACAATACCTCCTCCGGTAAGAATTTTCCAGCACTTGGGTAGTGGGGAAGTGATTAGTTTGTGCATGGCTATGAAACTACTAGATCTAAATGACAGGGTAGCGCCAGAATCAAATAATATGGTTGCAGGTAATGATGCAACTAATATGGTACCTGCGATGGTTTCTCCTTCGGGTTCTTCGGCAACTGCAGCTAAAGCAAAGGCCTGCCCATGCCTTTGTCCTCCAGATTGTTGTCTGGCTTTGAACTGGCTCTCCTGAGTGGCCAGGGGTGCTCCCTTCTGATATCCTCCTGATGTAGAGGGTAGCATCTTTTGGGCAGGTATTCCTGATTTTTGCTTGTTATGAGGTACTGCATCTCTGCGTTGCGAGCAGTTCCTAGCCATATGTTGGCTAGCTCCACATACTAGGCAGAGTCCTTTCTTCTTTCTGCAGTCATTGGCAAAATGCCCCTTCTTGCCACAATAGTGACAAGTCGGGAGCTCCTTCTTCTGGTAGGGCCCCGTCGTCTGCTGCGTCTAATTTTGTGGACGACGGATAGGGCCACCTGCTCCTTGCTGGTTTTTGGCCGGGAAGATTGGATTTGAGCGTCTCGCTCCTCAGCCAATAGCTTCTTGCACCCTCGCTTCTGTAAGGACCTCCTCGTAGGAGATCCTTGACTGCGTTGTTGTATACCTCTGGAGCTCGTAGGTGAGGCCGTGGTGGAATCTTTTGGCTTTCTCCAGCTCATTCGGTATCAAGATGGTACCGAATTGACTTAGTCTGCTGAACTCCGCGTCGTAGGCGTCAACAGTCATGTTCCCTTGTTCCAGGTGCAGGAACTGGGAGTATAGGGTATTTTGGACTGTTGCAGGGAAGTACTTGGCATTGAAGTGCTCTAAATTTTTTTCCCAAGTCTGATCTTTGCCGATGCTACGCTCTATAGATTCCCACCAGTGATGGGCATTGCCTAAGAGTTGAGCTCTTACGGCGATCATCCACAGGTCAGGGGTAAGTTGTGAGCCTTCCAGCAGTATTTCTTTATTGGAGATCCAATCTAAGATCTCCTCTGGGGTTTCGCTGCCTTTAAAGGTTTTCGGGCTCATTTGTCGGAAGCCTCGGACTGTGCCCACTGGTTGGACATGTGCTGGTGCTGGGACAGTCGTCCTTTCTAAGGCCGTCATCAAAGTCTGTCTCAAGGCCTCAGTCTGTTGCCACTGAGATTGTCTCAGGGCTTCAGTCTGTTGCCATTGAGTTTGCATCATAGCTTGGAGGAACTGGAACATTTGAGTTTGTCCCTCAAGCTGAGGCATCTGGGCAGGGAAGGAGGGAGGTGGAGGCAGTGGTGTCTCCGCCTGCGGTGTTGGGGCCTGGGAGGTTTGCCCTTCATGCTGGACTGGTGTTCCTGTCTGGGCAGGATTCTGGTGGATGTACGGGGTTGGGGGGTAGACCAACATCCTTCTAGGGGATTGGTCTCTCGGGGTGGACGGGGTTCCTTGGACATCGGGCGAGGGGCCTGTTGCTTGGTCAGCCCCATCAATCGCATGTCCTCCGGGTATGTCCATATTTCTGAAGAAAATAGAATAATTAGAAAAGCACAAGGAATTAATAATTGATAATCAATCAGGATGCAAAATTTTTGATAAAGTCAGTGTGGATGAGACCTAGTATTTCTATCCTATTGCAGGCTTGCTGGGCATGTCATCATACCATTAGCAATAAACTAGACCTGTATGGGCCACCACTAAAATCATGTCATGCCCCAGTCCCAAAATCTATGGAACTAGGCCACGTGGCATTGGCCAGCTGACACGTCACTAGGGTTTTAATCCATTTTAATGGACCCAAGGGAACATGCTACGCTGTCCTAAAATATTTGAAGTCCAATACAGGTAAATCTATCTCATCCACAGAAATGTCAGGAAATAGTGCTGTATATATATATAATGCTGAGTCTGAAAATGTCATAGTACATATCTTGTGGGAACAAATCCACTATAAAAGATAATAATAGTGCCAAAATAAGATAGACTAACGTATCGTCTATCTAGGGAAGATATGCTCCATCTCCAGGTGAACAAGCTGCTAGGATCAAGTAGATTCTGATGGTGTCTCCTCTAGTTCTTCCTCCGTGGCATGCCTAGTCTCCTGTCCTGGACCATACACCGTAGTGTAGTAGGCCTCGTCTAAATCTGGAAGGGAACCAGGTCCTCAGTGGGACATAACAAGATACAGGAAAATAACATGCCAGGTATGAAAATACTGAATAAATAAATACAGGGTGCTAACCATCTAAGTGAATGCAAGTAAAGACCTCGTAGTACGCATGAGAAAGTGTAGGCCAGACATATGCTGACTTAATTCACCAATCGTGTTGACTGGCTAGTATATGTATCATATTACCCCAGACGCATGGGCACTCTGCAATCGTCCATCTCTGAGGAGAATGGAACGAAGGTAAAACATACAAGGAGGGGGTGTCCCATACAACTACTAGTTATCTTTCCCGCCCAATGTAACTAATGCCAAGTCATAATTATTCCTGAGTTTTCCTAATTTTGCTAAGCTGTGATGCGTGTCACACGTACTGGTAGCTAATCAAATACGCAGCTTGCATCCCAATATGTATTGCAACCATGTTGCGTATTCCCGTGATAGGGTCTAGGAGGATATTAGGATACCCTCACAGATGTTGGTAGGTCTGTAAAGACTAAGTTAATTATACTACGTGTCAACGCATCTGTTGACTGTACCTGAGGCAATCTCAGGTACTCACAGTCATATGAAATTCAGGAGCAATAACATATAACAATATTTGAATTTAAACAGTAAACTTGGCAATGTATACTTGTCTACTCCCTGATAGTGTTGAAAACCTGATTTCTCAGTCAAGTTTGAGGGTGCTTGTGACAGGGGGTCACTGACTGCTCTAAAGATGTTTTCTGTTAAAACATACAGGGTTCATAAATATCATGGGTATAATATAAAAGTATATATATACTTATGTACATATATAACAATATATATATATATTATAGGATACACATATATATATATATATATATATATATATAGATATATATATAGTATATATACATATAGATATAGTATAAATAGTAGTATATATATATATATATATATATATATATATATATATATATATATATATATATATATATATATATATATATATAGTAAAGAAAAGAAAATGCAGGAAATGTAAATACATATATCTATATACTGTATATCCAGTATTATATTAGATATATAATATATATGTGTATATATATATATATATATATATATATATATATATATATATATATATATATATATAAAATTATTATCCAGTATAATAGTATTTAGATAATATATATATATATATATATATATATATATATATATATATATATATATATATATATATATATATATATATATATATATATATATATATATATATATATAATAAAATGAAAAGACAGTGCAAAAATATAAATATGTATATAAATACTGTATTATCCAGTATTATGGTATATATTAGCAGTGTATATATAACCACTGATATATATATAGTAATATAATATACATACTTATATATATATATAATAACATATATATATGTATATATAATATCATATATACATATATATAAATAACAAATAAATGCATATATAATAATAAAGAAAAATGCATATTACATATACATATTATATATATACTTATATATATTTATTATACAATATACAATATACATATAGATATATACATATATAAATATATATATATAAATATACATAGATATATATATATATATATATATATATATATATATATATATATATATATATATATATATATATATATACATAAATATATATATATATATATATATACATACATAAATAATAATAATATATATACAGTATAAATATACTATATATATACAGCATATAATAATATAATATATAATATATATTTATAATATATATATACAAATATATATATAGATATACATATATATTCATATATATATATACATATATACATACATATACAATATTATACGTATATACGTATAGAGAGGGTCAGGGGTATACCTATCTGGCAGGGGGGACCCACGCGTCGTTACCGGCGGGAGGACGGCGGCGGAGCTTACGGTGGTCGGCCGGAGGGGCAGCAGCAGCAACTGTTGCTGACAGCAACAGCAGCAGCAGCTTGCAGCAGCTGTGGCGGCGGCGGAGGCGGCGGTGCAGGGTGGGGGTTCGACGGAGGGGATGTCGGCGAAGACTCCGGTGGGGGTGGCGGAGGTCAGAGGCGGTGGTAGTGGCTGTCGGGGTGGCTCAGGATGGGGGACTGACTGTGAGGGTGGCGGAGCTGCGGGGGTGAGGGCGACCGGAGGGGTGGTCGTGGGGCAGTGGGAAGGTGGTGGTCCGGTAGAGGGGGTCGGGGCGAGGCGAGTGGGGGTGGTGGTGCACGGTGGCCAGAGGCGGTGCTGGGGGAGGTCGGGTGGTGGGGGTAGCTGCTGTTGGCAGGGTCGGGGTGGGGTCTGTGGCAGTTGCCTACGGCGGAGCAGGCGGCCGGAGGTGGTGAGGTTTGGTCGGAGGGAAGGTGGGGTAGGGCGAGGGCTTCGTCGGAGTTTGGTTGGAGGCGGTGGCCGGAGGTGATGGCTGTGAGGGTTAAAAGGGGGAGGGGTAGTGTATTTATAGGGTTTTAAGGGGATGGCATAGTTGTAAATAGTTGGAACTCTAGGGTTATTTAGGTAATTTTGGGTTTTTAGGATATTTATGCAGCCATTTCAGATATTTTGTGGGTCCCACATGACACATGGAAGGTCCATGTTCACCAGCCAATAGGGAGGTGACACCTCACAGGGAATTTTGTAGAAAAACCCCTAAAATTTCCTAAATTTCAAATAGGTCCCAAAATTGGTATTTTGTGTAATTACGCAATTTTGTCTGAAAAATCACCTGGTTCCTAAAATACTAAAATTCATAGAATTAAGGGGTAAAGCTGGGGGAGTTCCTTGGAGAGTGTGGGGGTGAACCTGGGCAGAGGCAGGGTCTGGTTCTTTGGGTGATACGGGTCACCGTATTTATTAATTAATAAATACTGCGCACGGTGTTCACTAATTATTTAGGGGCAGGTAGGGTCATAATTTTTCTACGGTGTCAATACACTAATTGTAGTATATTTTAAGTAGAATATTATAGTATTTTTGTTGGGGCAAAACTGGTGCAGGTTGGGCCTCAAATCTCTAGGGGTACAGAGATGGGTAAAGAGCAAGAAATAAAATAGAAAATAAATACGGACTTTTGTAACGATATTTGTGCGTCTCAAACGAGGCTCAAAATAAAGCATCTGAGAGTTGCACAAAATTTAGGAAAATAGTCTAACAAGTCTAGGGCAGGTATATGAATTTTGTTTGAGAAAAACAGCTAGTGTAAAGCTCTAATTAATTGTGTAAGGTACAGGTGCACAATCAATAGGATATGTAAACAAAATAAATTTTAAAAAGTGCAAAAATTCTAATTAGCTAAAAATAATCCTAAATTACTAAAATCTGGTCGAGGGAGTTTACAATCTACCCTTCTTAGAATATTTCGTCCTCGAAATAAAAATAGACATATAATGAGAATGAAAGATTAATTTAAAATATTAGGACATACCCTGGTTTGGAAATAGATGGGGGAAACACTGTCGAATATCCTCCTCTCATTCCCAGGTTGATTCACCTGGTGCATGATGTCTCCATGCAACACAAACTAGAGGGATAGTCTGGCCTCGCAACACCTTCTCGCTACGATCTAGGATCTCTACAGGTTCCTCCTGGTACGATAGGCTCGGACCGACGGTGATCTCTGAATGGTCCAGTACATGACTTGGGTCTGGAATGTATCTCCTCAGCTGAGATACGTGGAAGACGTCATGTACTCCTTCCAGGGTCTGAGGTAGAGCTAGCTTGTAGGCAACTTCTCCGATGCGTTCTAATACATCGAAGGGTCCAATGTACCTTGGACTCAGTTTTCCTCTTCCTCCAAATCTGATAGTACCTCGGGTGGGTGAGATCTTTAAAAACACATGCTCTCCCACTTGGAACTCTAGAGGTCGTCGATGTACGTTGGTCCAGTGCTTATGTCTGTCTTGTGCAGCTCGTAGGTGTCCTTGTATCTTCTTTACTTTCTCCACCGTACGAACAACCAGTTCTGGTCCCAAAATCTGTCTTTCGCCAATATCGCTCCAGCATACTGGGGAACGACATTTCTTGCCATACAATGCTTCAAAGGGAGCCATTTGAATGCTCGCTTGATAGCTATTGTTGTAGGAAAACTCCACCAGGTACAAATGATCTTCCCATGATCCGCTGAAATCAAGCATGCAGGCTCTCAGCATATCTTCTAGCGTCTGGATGGTGCGCTCTGATTGGCCATCTGTCTGTGGGTGGTACGAGGTGCTGAACTTGAGGCGGATACCAAGACTTTCTTGTATATTTTGCCAAAAGTAAGATGTAAACCTTGTATCTCTGTCAGATACTATGCTGACTGGTACTCTATGCAGACGCACTATCTCCTTCATGTACATGTCTACCAAGACTTCGGTAGATTGTCCGACTCTAAAAGGTAAGAAATGAGCAGCCTTTGTGAGTCTATCTACGATCACCCATACAGCATTACGATCACTGGGACTTCTTGGTAAGCCCGTAACAAAGTCCATCATAATGTGTTCCCATTTCCACTCGGATATTGGGAGGGGTTGAAGTAGACATGCTGATCTCTGATGTTCAGCCTTGACTTGCTGACACACCAGGCACCTTGCCACAAAGCGTGCTATCTCTTGCTTCATTCCATGCCACCAGTAGTATTGTCGTAGATCTCTGTACATCTTTGTGCCACCTGGATGTATAGAGTAGGTTGAGCTGTGAGCTTCTGACATCAGCTCCTCACGAAGTTCTCCATTTGGAACATAAAGACGTTCTCCACATCTTAGAGTCCCATCTTCGTGTATGCGACATCCTGTCTGGATTCTAGCCTCTGTTCTTTGTCGAAGCCTCTAAAATCTTGCATCTGTTGGCAGTGCAGCCTTGATTCTTTCGACCAATGTTGATTGTAGTTGATAGTTTGACAATTGGCCGTCAATTCCTGGCATAATGACCTTTATTCCCAACTTTTCTAGATCTCTCAATAGACCTGGTTGGGTGATCATAAAGAATACCGAGGGTCTTCTGCTTAGTGCATCAGCTACTACATTAGCCTTTCCTGGATGGTACTACAGATCGATCTCGAAATCCGTTATCACTTCGAGCCATCATCTTTGTCTTAGGTTCAGGTCCTTCTGAGTGTAGACGTATTTCAGGCTCTTGTGATCGATGAATATCTCTACTCGTTCGCCGTATAGATAATGTCTCCATAACTTCAGGGCAAAGATGACTGCGGCAAGCTCCAAGTCGTGAGTATGGTAATTCTTCTCATGAGTCCTCAGTTGTCTTGAGGCATAAGCTACAACCTTCCCATGTTGTATTAAGACATAACCCAATCCTTTTTCGGATGCATCGCTATAAATTACGAAACCTCCGAATCCAGATGGTATAGTCAAAATGGGGGCAGTAGTCAGACACTTCTTCAACTCATCAAAAGCTGTCTGGCATTCCTCAGACCAGATGAACTCCTGATCCTTGCGGATAAGACGGGTAATTGGCTCCGCGATTCTTGCAAAGTTTTCTACGAACCTCCGGTAATATTCGGCAAGTCCTAGAAAGCTTTTCACCTCTGAAACGTTGGTCGGAGTTGGCCACGTCTCGACAGATGAGATCTTTGCTGGGTCCACCGAGATGCCTTCTCCTGTGATCACGTGTCCCAGAAAAGTGACACGATCAAGGAAGAACTCGCACTTGATCAGTTTAGCATAAAGGCTCTCACGTCTTAGCGTCTCTAGCACTAGTCTTAAGTGCTCTTCGTACTCCTCGTGGCTCTTTGAATACACCAAGATATCGTCGATGAAGACTACCACAAACTGGTCCAGATATTGGTGGAAGACTCTGTTCATCAGGTTCATGAATACAGCTGGTGCATTAGTCAGTCCAAACGACATCACCAGGAACTCGTAATGACCATAACGAGTCTTGAATGCTGCCTTTGGAATATCTTCTCGCCGTACCTTGACCTGATGATAGCCTGATCTCAAGTATATCTTTGAGAATACCACAGCTCCCGTCAGTAGGTCGAACAGATCGTCAATTCACGGCAAGGGGTACTTGTTTTTGATTGTCAAAGCGTTGAGGGCTCTGTAATCAATACACATGCGATATGTTCCATCCTTCTTGGGTACAAACAACACTGGTGCTCCCCAGGGTGATGCACTAGGACGAACAAATCCCTTGATCTACAATTCTTCCAGTTGCAGCTTCAGTTCGTCAAGTTCCTTCTTCGCCAGTCGGTACACATTTGAGGATACCGGTGCAGCTCCGGGTATCAGCTCAATAGTGAACTCTACTTCTCTGTTAGGCGGTAGGCCTGGCAATTCCTTCGGGAATACGTCTTCGAATTCTGCAACGAGTGTTGGGGGTTCTATCTCCATCGCCATGTAAGTTTTAGGAGTTTAGCCTACTCCTTGCTCGATGGTACCTCGTACGTATTCGAACTCCGGGTGTCCTGGTGGTCTAAAGGTGATACTACCTTTTCAGCAGTCTAGGATAGCATTGTTCTGGATTAACCAGTCCATGCCTAAGACGACGTCGAAATTTGGCATTGGGAGTACCAAAAATCGCGCTCTTAGCTCTCTACTACAAACAACTATTGAACATATTTCAATAATGTTGGTAACTGGAACAATACCTCCTCCGGTAAAAATTTTCCAGCACTTGGGTAGTGGAGAAGTGATTAGTTTGTGCATGGCTATGAAACTACTAGATCTAAATGACAGGGTAGTGCCAGAATCAAATAATACGGTTGCAGGTAATGATGCAACTAATATGGTACCTGCGATGGTTTCTCCTTCGGGTTCTTCGGCAACTGCAGCTAAAGCAAAGGCCTGCCCATGCCTTTGTCCTCCAGATTATTGTCTGGCTTTGAACTGGCTCTCCTGAGTGGCCAGGGGTGCTCCCTTCTGATATCCTCCTGATATGGAGGGTAGCATCTTTTGGGCAGGTGTTCATGATTTTTTCCTGTTCTGAGGTACTGTATCTCTGCGTTGCGGGCAGTCCCTAGCCATATGTTGGCTAGCTTCACATACTAGGCAGAGTCCTTTCTTCTTTCTGCAGTCATTGGCAAAATGTCCCTTCTTGCCACAATAGTGACAAGTCGGGAGATCCTTCTTCTGGTAGGGCCCCGTCGTCTGCTGCGTCTGATTTTGTGGACGACGGATAGGGCCTCCTGCTCCTTGCTAGTTTTTGGCCGGGAAGATTGGATTTGAGCGTCTCGCTCCTCGGCCAATAGCTTCTTGCACCCTCGCTTATGTAAGAACCTCCTCGTAGGAGATCCTTGACTGCGTTGTTGTATACCTCTGGAGCTCACAGGTGAGGCTGTGGTGGAATCTTTTGGCTTTCTCCAGCTCTTTCGGTATCAAGATGGTATCGAATCGACTTAGTCTGCTGAACTCCACGTCGTAGGCGTCAACAGTCATGTTCCCTTATTCCAGGTACAGGAACTGGGAGTATAGGGCATTTTCGACTGTTGCAGGGAAGTACTTGGCATTGAAGTGCTCCAAGAATTGTTTCCAAGTCTGATCTTTGCCGATGCTACGCTCTATAGATTCCCACCAGTGATGGGCTTTGCCTAAGAGTTGAGCTCTTACGGCGGTCATCCACAGGTCGGGGATAAGTTGCGAGCCTTCCAGCAGCATTTCTGTATTGGAGATCCAATCTGAGATCTTCTCTGGGGTTTCGCTGCCTTTAAAGGTTCTCGGGCTCATTTGTCTGAAGCCTCAGACTGTGCCCACTGGTTGGACAGGTGCTGGTGCTGGGACAGTCGTCCTTTCTAAGGCCGTCATCAAAGTCTGTCTCAAGGCCTCAGTCTGTTGCCACTGAGATTGTCTCAGGGCTTCAGTCTGTTGCCATTGAGTTTGTATCATAGCTTGGAGAAACTGGAACATTTGAGTTTGTCCCTTAAGCTGAGGCATCTGGGCAGGGAAGACGGGAGGTGGAGGCAGTGGTGTCTCCGCCTGCGGTGTTGGGGCCTGGGAGGTTTGCCCTTCATGCTGGGCTGGTGTTCCTGTCTGGGCAGGATTCTGGTGGATGTACGGGGTTGGGGGGTAGACCAGCATTCTTCTAGGGGATTAGTCTCTCGGGGTGGACGGGGTTCCTTGGACATCGGGCGAGGGGTCTGTTGCTTGGTCAGCCCCATCAATCGCATGTCCTCCGGGTATGTCCATATTTCTGAAGAAAATAGAATAATTAGAAAAGCACAAGGAATTAATAATTAATAATCAATCAGGATACAAAATTTTTGATAAAGTCAGTGTGGATGAGACCTAGTATTTCTATCCTATTGCAGGCTTGCTGGACATGTCATCATACCATTAGCAATAAACTAGACCTGTATGGGCCACCACTAAAACCATGTCACACCCCAGTCCCAAAATCTATGGAACTAGGCCACGTGGCATTAGCCAGCTGACACGTCACTAGGGTTTTAATCCATTTTAATGGACCCAAGGGAACGTGCTACGCTGTCCTAAAATATTTGAAGTCCAATACAGGTAAATCTATCTCATCCACAGAAATATCAGGAAATAGTACTGAATATATATATAATGCTGAGTCTGAAAATGTCATAGTACACATC
>JAYESA010000010.1:54301735-54479235 GCA_036927795.1 Iris macrosiphon
ATACCACCACGAACTTGTCAAGGTACTGGTGGAACACCTTGTTCATCAAGTTCATAAATATCGTCGGTGCATTAGTCAACCCAAACGGCATTACCATAAACTCGTACTGACCATACCGAGTTCTAAAAGTAGTCTTCGGTATGTCCACCGGCTTCACCTTCACCTGATGGTAGCCTGATCTCAAATCTATCTTAGAAAATACCTTCGCACCACTCAACTGATCGAATAGATCATCAATCCGTGGCAAATGGTACTTATTCTTGATAGTGAGATTATTCAAAGCCCTATAATCAATGCACATGATAGATCCATCCTTCTTCGGTACAAACAATACCGGGGCTCCCCACGGTAAAAAACTCAATCTGATAAACCCCTTATCCTGCAATTCGTCCACCTGCTTCTTCAGCTCGACCATCTCGCTGTTGTTTACTCTATATACATGTTACAAAATTAGATCTGTACCTGGCACCAAGTCTATAGAGAATTCAATATCTCGATCTGGCGGCAATCCTGGCAATTTCTCAGAAAATACATTCAAGAATTCTGCTATCAACGGATGCGACAACTCCTTTTCTTCCACCATAGCTCCACAAATAATGCCTTCTCCCTGCTCTACAGCTCCTCTAACAAACTCGAACTCTGGCTCTCCCGGTAGACCAAACAAAACTCTACCTCCTCTATAATCTATGCTAGCACGATGCCTACTCAACCAATCCATCCCGAGTACAATGTCGTAGCTCAAAAGTGGCATTACAAGTAGACACGCACTCAACTCCCAGCCTCCTAGAGTAACTCTCTGATCCTTGCAAATATCATTAACCATGATAATGCCTCCCCTGATCATGATCTTGTAAGTCCTAAGCAAAGACTCAGCTAACAAACCATGCTTCAGAGTAAAAGAAACAGATACAAAACTATGGGAAGCACCACTATTAAATAAAGCAAAAGCTGGAATGGAATCAAGAAGAATAGAACCTGCGATGACATCTCCGGTGGGTTCGACCTCCTCGACGGTCATAGCAAACGCTCGTTCCTGACGTGCACCTCCCTGCTGATGATGCTGGATATAACGTTGCTGCTGTGTCAGAAGTGGTCCCCTCGGCTGTACTGCAGGTGGTCTCGCCTGTGCCCTCAGAGTTGAAGCTGCTCCCTGAACTGCACGATAAAGATTGTAAGGATACTCCCTTAGCTGATGCCTTTCAGTACCATAATACAAACAAACTCCTAGCCTCCTCCTGCAAACTTCCCAGATATGGTCGGGCTTCTTGCAGTAGTGGCAGGAAGTTTGCTTTAACTGTCTCTGCTGCTGTGGTGCCTGGTAAAATGGTGCCCTAGTTGGAGTCTGGTGCTGCTGTGGCTGCTGGAAATGTCTGGACTGGAAATAAGGATGTTTGGATGATACTATACTGCTGTTGGCCCCCAGAAAAGAATCACGGTCTCTCTTGGGCTTGAAACCCAACTCTCGCTCAACCTTGTGCGCCTCCACAAGTATCTCTGAGTATGTCTCATAAAAAGACGGAATGAGGATCTTCACTTCCCAGTTTAGACCCTCACAAAAATGAATATCCCGAACCTCTGGCTCTCTCACTAAATACTCTGCAAAATAGATCAACCTGTCGAACTCCGCAGCGTACTCCTCCACAGACATGCTCCCCTGAATGAGACTCTTAAACTGCCTTTCCAAGTCTAGCCTGTCTGCCCGGCAAAAAACTTCTTCTTAAAGAGGTCCTTGAATACCTCCCAAGACTATCCCGCATCAACAAGAATTGGCTCATTCCTGAACCAAGTGCGAGCAACGTCGAACAGTTGAAGTCCTGCCGCCTCAACCTTCAGATCCCCAGAAAGATGGGACACCCTCATAAGACACTCAATGTCCTCGAGCTAATCATCAGCATAGATGATGCCCTTCGTCCCCTTGAAGACCCTAGGCTCCAGCTTCTTGAAGTCCTGAATGTTGCCTGACCGTAGCTGAGCAACCTGAGAAGCAACTTGCTGCTGGACCGGAACTCCTCTCTCGACTATGGCACGAGCAAGCTGATGAGCACTCTCGATGCCCTGCCGTAGAACGTCGGTCTGCCTCTGATATGCCTCAGACTGAGCCACCTATGCCTCAAGCATCTCACGAAATAGTGTAAACATCTGTGTCGCCTCTGCTGGCACAGGAGATGGAGGTAGAAGCCCCTCAGATACAGTTGGCACAGTCCTCTGAGTAGGTGTGGACCTCCGAAAGCAGCTGACACTCCAATCACCGGATAAGTGACTGGTGCAGGCCCTCGGGATGTTGCAGACCTCTCAGAAGCTGCTCTCCCCTGCTATGATCTATTCTTAGGCGGCATCCTGAGACAAAGCGAAAGAAAGAATCAATATGGCACAAGATGTAAGACACTCAAGGAAAGGACCGATTAAGAGATCAAGTATCAATATCAAAGGAGAATAGTTGAATCAAAAGAATTTTCCTAGATGTGATTGAGTATCTCAGCCTATATCCTATATCCTAATGCAGGCTCGCAGTAGTACAACTAAATTGTCGTACTACCATGACATCGCATAACTTCCGAAGCTTGACCTGTATGGGCCACCACTAAAAATGTGTCATGATCCACACCCGATGTAAGGATGCAAGTCAAAAATAACGCCCAGCCTACGCCGCAGAATTGACGGTAGAACGCTGTCTGGGTAATCTATCTAGCAATATAATGAACCACCAACAAAACAATATACTCAATCACAGGTCTAAGATAGAAACGAGCACGAATATGATAAAGAATAAAAATAGTCACATGAAACTCATGAGTCTAAAATAATACATCAACGAGTCTGAAAGAATACTAAAAAATAAGCTGGAGACAAATCCAATACAAGAAATACAAAGAAGATACTAATCCTGGGTCATCTGTCTCAGTCGGGATAAGTCTCTCCTGAGCCAAGGTCTCTGACTCTAAGCCCACAATATCCTGAGGTCCATAATGTGTAAGGTACCAGTCCTTAGTGTCATCTGGAAAAAATATATACAGTCAGGAAAGGATCAGAGTACATCTCCAACAACAGTTCTAATCAATGATAAAAACTATGTAACAGTAAATATATGTGAATGTACAAGATACACAATAGATACGAGAGATATACAATAAGAAAATACTGGAATGAATACAATAATGAATAATATGTTAATGAACAAGAATACTAATGACTAAGTGTGTGAGTACTAGCTTTAACATGTGATCAGCTTGGAAACATGATACAAGATTTATGGCCTGGCTAATCATACGTGCGGTGTATGATTAACATTATTCAATGCAAGACTTGATACAAGGAGGGTATGATCACATATCTACACTAAAATACTCCCCACCCTCGACTGGTATAATAGTTCCAACCATGGTACGCTATGGCACCAGATTCCCCAAGAAGATAACTAGTCTTTCCGAGAATTAGTGTCTGTACATGTACAAGATAATCAATGAAACAAGGCTTGTACAAGATACACCATATACCAAGGAATAATATCTTATGACGAGATTCGGATATACCAATCCGTGTAACCATAGTGTCAAGAGAACATGGATATCTACACTAGATATAATGAACATAGAGGATATCATAAATGAGAAACTATCAGAGAATGTACTCGCCTGAAGTCCAAAGAATAGTCTCACAGATATCTGATACGGTGTCTCAAAGACCTAGATATGAAATACAACATCAATACAAGGTTCTAGAAAGAAAATAAGTTAAACTAGTCAACTTCTAGGTCAACAAGTCAATTCTAAGTCAAAAGTCAAACTAAGTCAACTCTAAGGTCAAATATGTTCAACTACCTATTTCTAGGTTGCACAAGTCTAACACAAAGATATTGGATTTAAATACTAAAGTCTTGGTCACAAAGCCCATATCTTAAATACTAGGATACCGTATCTCCGGATATGTAAATCAATAGGTAAAATATTACATATATAAGGCAAACAATTAGTAATAATATAAAATCCTAATTACAAATATTAAATATATACCTTGGTTTTGAACCAACTAGGTATCACAACATTAATTTGGTTTTGAACCAACTAGGTATCACAACATTAACTCATAATCTTGATACCCAAATCCAATACCTTGGGTATCCCCAATTACCTTGGTACTTACCTTGGTATCACAAGGTAATACCCCAAAACTTGTGTATACTAACTACCCGTAATTATATACATGCTATACTAATTATTATACATATAGTATACTATAAATACTATTAGCAATTTAGGAATATATATATATATATATATATATATATATATATATATAAAATAGGAAATTTGCTAAACTGTCACTAATGACCGCTGTTGACTGTCGCTGAAGCCACTGATACTCTGCTGTTTTAGCGACGGTTCTGCTGCCGTCGCTAAACTGCTATCGCTGCTGCTGCTGTATGCTATTGATGTTGCTGCTGCTTTGTTGCTACACTGCTGCTGTCGCTGCTGCTGCTGTATGCTTTTGCAGCTGCTGCTTTGTAGCTACGCTGCTGTCGTCGCCTTTGCTGCTATCGCTGCTGCTGCTATATGCTTTTGCGGCTGCTGCTTTGTAGCTATGCTGCTGTCGTCGCCTTTGCTGTTGTCGTATAAATAATATATATACCTATACATACATACCACTATATAATTTATACATACATCCTATAATTACTAATACATGAAATTACTACATATGAATATACATACACCCATACATATATACTAATATATATATATATATATATATATATATATATATATATATATATATATATATATATATATATATATATATAACTACACATACATGTATATGTATATATAACTATAGAATAATATGTATACATGTATTATATAAGTATATACATATAATATAACAACTTATATATATATTAATACATAATACATTACCACAACATATATACACTATAATATATATATATATATATATATATATATATATATATATATATATATATATATATATATATATATATATATATATATATATATATATATATATATATATACATACACTACACTATTAAATAGTTCGTACATATGTAGAATAATAGCTACATACAATATACATAAATATATACTTAGATCTATAGATCTATGATATTTAATACATCCATATATGTAACAACAATATATAATACATATATACAATTACACAATACCAAGAACACAAGAAAATATATCTACATATAATTTGAACATCTCATGGAACGTATCACTCTGTATCCCACTAGATTTAGGATACGCATGCGACACGAGTCCACCAGACATCCAAACGTACCCCGAAGGACACGAACAAGTCATATATATTATTTATGAACAATACGAAGAGTCAAATACAAATCTACGTGTCCGTGTCAAAATGTGATATGTACAAAGTCCTATGTCGGAGGAAAAACTCCCAAATCAACACATATCACCAAATTGATGGGATACGACCTACACGTACCCAATTGTGGATACGACACTAGCCCCAAACACATAAGAACTAGCCCAATTGATCTATAGGACCAATTGACACACACAATAAATGTCAATCTCGAAATTTCTCCAAAATTGAAACAAAAAGTACCATAACTTTCTCAATAGGCCTCCTATGAACAAAAAACTAAATCCTATGGGTAGCCTATGCATATGGGTTGATTTCTCATGGTTAAAACTCAGATTTAGAACCTAAATTAAGGTAAAAAACTAAATTATACCTATTGGGAGATGGATTTCTAATCCAACCTCCAAATATGATAAAATTAGCCTCTAACTTGTAGATCCTTGCTCATCTTTGTAGATCCTTGCTTCCTCATTCTAGATCCTTGCCCCACTAGCCTCCAATGATGATTTGGAAAAGAATTAGGATTGAATTTTGGTAGGAAAATGAAGTTAGAATGAAGAAATTTGGTTGAGGAAATTTCTATATCTAGTTTCCAAATGAAAAGATGAGAGAGAATAATTTTTCCCCTCTCTATATAGGTCGGCCCCCCTTTCCCCTTCCTTAAGCTACTATGAATTATCCAATTATCCCTTGGGGCCTCTCATGAAGAAATAATTAAGGAGGGAAGCTTCTAGTCTAATAGTTTAATTAATTTAATCTATCTCCTAATCAATGGGCTTTCTAAATTGGCTAAATTTTATCAATTAATTCATGTTGGTCCATGAGTCTAAACTAAACTAGTTAGGTCTACTAACACAAGTCCAAAATAAATAACTAACATCTAACAATAATTAAATAATACAATAAATAATTATTTATCATGCATAATATTTAATTAAATATGAAATTACTAAAATACCTTTTCCTAGAAAATGTGGTAGTAACATCAGAGAAGCTACCCATAAGTCCAATTTGGACACATGGACAAAAATGACAGTTCGAGTCCAAAAAGGTTCCACAAGTGGGCTACCCTTGCACCAAAAAATGTGCCAAAACTAAAGTATCTACATTTAGCAAATTAAAGGTCAAACAAGTCCTAAATAATGATACAAACTCAACGATATGCCCATATTTGGATTTCGATTAGCATATCACAAAAATGCTTGTTAAATTGGGTCGTGAGGCCTGTCACGATCCGTACCCAAAAATTGTGTATAAGTCGTGGGTACGTCCAGCCTACGCCGCAGCATCGATGGTAGAACGATGTCTAGGTCTAACATAACTATCTATCAATGATATTATAACCTGTCAACATATCTAAACTCCAAACAGAGGACAATGGATATGCATATGATCATCAATTCATAATGTACTCAATCATAATAACTATAAAGAAGGTAAATGGCAAGATAAAGATGTAAAGAAATATGAGATGTAAACCAAAATATATCTCAATAAGACAGAGTCTAGCTACCTCAACACAAATAAGTCTCAACATAATATAACTCAAGTCTATGAATCTGGAACAATCCAATACATAAAGATAAGATAAGTGCTGACTAAACAACTGCGGGTGATGTCTCCTATATATGGAGTGGCTCCTCTGGAATCTCTAAGATATAACCACCATCTACTCCTGGACCATAATAGGTAGGACAGAAGTCCTCAAGATCCTCTAAAAAATGTTATCTAGTCAGGAATGGAGCGAAGCACAAACACTAACATCAATTTTAATTATATTGATAAAAACTATAAAATAATGTAAGAAAATACATGATAAAAAAAATACTAGAAGATAAGGAATACTGGAGAGACATTTAATCATCATATAGAACTAACTAGAAGTGAACATATATATATAAATGCTAGCAATGAATGTACTGGAACAAGAAATAAAATACAGGCTAAGTGCCGTAAAATATTAGTTTTCTATGTGATCGGCTTGAGACTAGATCAAGCTTGCTATATATGATTAGCTATGATACATGTGAGGTCAGGCTAACCATCTGGTTAGCTATGATGCGAGCAATAGTCAGGCTAATCATATATAATAGGCTATGAGGTATGTAAATGGTCAGGCTACACCCTACGTGATATGTGGGGTGAGCTATGATGTATGTAAGGTGGGGTATGATCACATAACTTGCTAATATTTTCCTGTCCCTAGCTAGTATGATGGATTCCAATTATGACTCTTCATGACATGTATCTATGATACTAGTCCGTTTATCCACTGTGTCAGAATCAAGTATACACTACAACTAGAATCATAGTAATGATGAAAATAATAAAAATTGTCAGATAATATACTCACCTGTGGTCGTGAGCAACAAATGAGGATCGATGTCCTAGATGGAATCACGAAGACCTAAATATCAAATATTAATGTTAAAATTGGTATTCTTAAAGGATAATTAAGTCAACCTAGGTGAACTTGTGATTTCTAGGTTCAAACTAGGTCTTAGAAGTCAACTAGGTCAATTAGTCTCTACTAGTTAATACCTAGTTTATACTAGTTAGTACAAAGGTCTACTAGTTATATTAGTTAATATCTAATAATACTAGTTAATACCTTAACATAACCTTACTATATAACCATATCCTATCCCAACTAATAAATCCCATATCTAACTAACTCATTATCTAATACCATTAGATATTACCTATATATGATATTATACCACCTTAATTAATTATCTCGACTAACACTTATCACTTATACTTGACACCAATTGATATCAGTGATTTTTCATAACTAATACTCAAAACTGCCACACTTGATTTCCAGGTACCCCCTTCAATATCTGCCACTCCTTTTGGTCCCATCCTACATTGTACTGATACACTCTGGGTACTACACACACATCTGATATGCTCACAATACTAGGTTACTCACACCCATGCACACCTGTACCCTCACTGTTCACTCTCCTCTACATACACGCACATGCACACTTGTACATGGATCTGGCTCCTATCCCTATTGCTGTTGTTACACTTTCCCTCATTAGAGCTGATACTAAGTATTAGTCTCCCTCCCCCAAGTACACACCAATATTTGTTCAGATGTTGTATAAAAACTCAACATCAAAACCCAAACTCCAACCCTCATCATAGAATTCTCTACATACCCGACCAACTATTCTAACCCAAAACCTGATACACTCACCAAAACCCCCCTACACAGACACCTATACTATCTAATGATACCTATTGATACTCTAATTCTGCAGTGAACCATACACGTGGACTGCAGATATCTCACTTATATTGTTGCCTGCTCTAACAGTGTACTGATACTCCCTGTATTAGTGCCACTCTCCAAGTCGAGCACCTCTCATCACAAGATTCCTCAACCTTCACACACACTCCCCTTATCACTTTATTGAACCAAATTTCCCCCTCTCCAAAACCTGTGCACTCAAGTGCCAAGTCTATAATACACAGCAACTTTAAACACCACATTGGTGCATGAGAACACTCACACACCCGCCTGTGTATGCCACCCTGTGTATGAACTCAATACTTACCACACACACCCAGTCACTGTACTAACAACAAGTATCCAGTACTTGCTCGAGCAGTGCTCACCCCCAAGTGCATCTACCCACACTCACTATCATATGCACAAACACTCACACAAAATCAGTCCAACCCAATCCTAAACACCGTGACACAGTGTCACAGATACTGAAAACTCCTCATAAAAATGAACTGAAGTTCCCCCTCCCTCGTATTTCCTGATACACATGATCCAACACAGCTAACACACTAGCATGTGCACCCACACTAACTTCCAGGTAACCCCAATCTATATGCATACAGAGGTTACACATCCAACATAAAAAAAATTTAAACCCCAGACACGAGCACACAATTACACCAACTAGCTAGACTCAACACACATGGGTATACTCACTGATGTATCAGAGATAATCGACCTATGATACTATGCACATGACCTTCACTTCGAGGAAAACTGCTGCACAAAGAAGTGCATCTGCACTTGCGGTCAATCCAACTCCTAGTGTGAAGTGCACATTCCCCTCTTCAATGCTACTCACTGCAGTTTCCCACAGTGCACTCAGTGTACACAGTACCCAACTGCCCTCCCTGCTCATATACCTATGTATCTATACTTATACACTATTATATATATGAACTATATATATGAACTATATATATATATATATATATATATATATATATGAACTATATATATATATATGAACTATATATATATATATATATATATATATATATATATATATATATATATATATACATACACACACACACATGCATAATATCATGTGAACAACACATTCTATATAAATACACCTATACTAGTCAATTCATCATACACTTTGAGTGCACCAAGGTGATATTCTATGATACACCACCAATCTTTATGACAAAACCCCCAATACTCTATTAAATATACAAATACATATTAAATAAATCTATTTATAACTATTATAATTAGTTATAATGAGGAATAGAGAAAACACACCCATTATCACAAAACCCCTAAACTATGAACACAACTTCATGAAGAAAATACTATGGAGCATTTAGGGACTCACTCTCTCCCCTTGTGGGTATTCCTAAACCATGAGTGGGCTCCTAATGGTCCTCAAAATAATGAAAACAGAATTTAAAAGAGAGATTTTAGAATTTTACCTCTTGGGAGTTGGATTTCTAATGCAACCAAGGATTCTCTAGCCAACCTTTTTCTCCTCCAATGCTCCTTGAGACCCTAGCTTCTATGCTTCTTAGATGAGGGAAATGAGAGGGATTGGGGATTGATTTTCTGAAATTTGGTAGAGAAATGAAAGGGTTTGGGGAAGAACTCAAACTAGGATTTTCATGAACATTAAATGAAGCTTGAGGGAGGCTCCCCCCTCCGTATAGGGTCGACCACTAGAGACCTAGGGTTTGCTAAGGCATAATGACCAAAATTTTCTCTAGGACTTTCATGAAGAGTTTTAATCTAGTATTGAGTCTAATGGTCACATCAAGTCTAGCCCACTAACCCATATTATTAATAACAATAATATATATACTATACACATTATATAAACTATAAATAATATATATTTAAATATTACAAATGACAAAAATGTTCCTATTCTAGAAATATGGTAGTGACAAGGCCCGTAAAACAAAAATCCATTAAATTGTCTTAAAATCATACCAAACTTAGGTCATACGACCAGTTTAACATTGCGAGTCCGACACAAGTTTCGTTGCGATACAATGAGCATGTACAAAATAATTAATTTTTTTTTAAAAGTCACAATAGGGTGACTATCAAAGGATACGGGTCAAATTTGTTGTGCACACACGACTAAATTGGATTTCATCAAAGCCCATACATAAAAAAAATACTATACACACCTTTCGGTGCAATTGATTCGTGACAAGATTGTCCAGTTTAATGGGACTAACTCCATATCGCAATTTTTTTCTAATTTTGAAAACTGATTTTTCTGTGATTTTCCAAACTAATATATCTTGGAATCAAAATCAAAATAAATAAATCTATTTGAAGGGTTTGAAAAGGGTTAGCTTGCGTTCTAATATGCAAAGATGGATCATAAAACGATTGAGATACGAGGGAGAAACAAATTCGTGAAGTTGGCACCACAAAACTGTCAAAATAAATTCAGTTTGAACGCACAACTTTGCCACAAGTTTTGAACATGAAGTACACGATAATTAATATCCGATGCACACGATGAAATACATGTGAAGGAGTACCCGCTGAACACGGTAAGGGAATAATATCTCCTAACAAGATCTATTTAGTACCAGTCCGTGTAGCCACTGTGTCGGAACCAAGTAAACAGTTCTAGAACATGCGATATATACAATATCATGAAATAAAAACTAACAGAGAGATGTACTCGCCTCTGGTCCTGAGCAAAGGGTGTCTCTCGATGCTCAAGATGGTGTCACACAGTCCTATTTAGGAAATAACTAGTTAAATAGGATAATAAAGCAATAAAATACTAGAATGAGCTAAAACATGCTTTCTTGGCTAGATCTAGGTCCAACTAAGTTGTACTAGCTTTTACCTAGGTTCCTAGGTTGATAACAAGACTATACAAGTGATTGCTAGGTTATGGTTGGGTCTCTAGGTCAAAATGTTAAGATACTAGCCAAATTAGCTAATAACACTAATAGCACTAATATACATATATACTAGATAATATAATACTCCATATATCTTAATATACTATTAAACTCATGTGTGCATGTACTATATATATAATATCATAGTATTTAGTTACTAACTAATATCCACCCTTACTAACTAATACTCAATAATTGATATCATACCTACACTAACTTATCTTATAATGCTAACCAACTAGTACTTAACTTATACTAATGGCAACTGATACCACATACTAACTAACTAATATACGTAACACTAACAACTATTGCTCTTATAAATACATATCTCAAACAACTCAATATATGATACACTAGCTTTAGTCTTCAGTTATGAACTGGTGATACTGCACTCATAAGCTAAACTACCCCCTACTGACACAACAACTGATGCCTATTTGTCAATACTGCTAATTACATTAATGTCACCATATAATATTCCCAATACCCCAACTTGACAACTGAATCCCCCTTGCTAGGACTAGAATACACACTGATACATGTGTATCTTTAAATTGCTGCCTGAAGCTGTGTCTGGTATGGATACACTACCCCTTACTGACCTCACCTTGGTTTGTTGTTAGCTGCTGCTATTACCTCAATTGTTTTTGCTACACTTTGGCTTATTACCATTTGATACATGTTACTTGCTGGTTTGATACATGCTTGTGCAGACATTATTGCTCTTACTTGTATTACTTAAACTCGATCCCCATAACAGCACACCCTGCCAGGTCTGTAACAGACCTTAAATCCCCCCTTCCTTGCTGTCAATACCACCACCAACAACAACTTTAACCCTATTGTGGTTAGCAGCAAGCACCCAAGCACCTTTACCTCACTCCCTTGCTGCTACTGGATTCTGCTGCTGCCTGTATAACTTCTAGTTGTTGCTGTAACTGCCACTGCTCTGATACTCTCGAGTATCAAAGATGCTCAAGCCTCCTCACTGCACTTATACCTACACACACACACACACACACACACACACACACATGGACACAGGCAACCCCCCTTCATTGCCTCACTTGGCATGAACACTCATACTCAAATACCCGATACTCACAAGGTTGCTCTCCACCTCACATACCACAGATTACCCAACACTCATACACACACAACTATGTATCATATATATATATATATATATATATATATATATATATATATATATATATATATATCATATATTAGAGACATTAAAATAAACACCTAGAGTGTGTATTTGAGAAAATTCATGATACACACCCAAATGAGAAGCAAGTAATCCAATTTCTCCACAATAATTATTTAAATATATATAATACATCATAATATAACTAAAGTAACTTGTTAAAATGAGAATCGAAGAGTAATTGTACAAAACCCCCAAAATAGGGCTCTGTATCACAAAGTATTATACCGTATTATGATACGGCCTACTCGTGTCCAATTATGGACACGTACCTAGTTCCACAATCCCGATCTAAGTCTAATTAGATCTAATTGGTCTTATAACACATAATTAATGTGTCAATCTCGTATTTCTCCTAAAATACACACAAAATACCATATAGAATTCACAATACGTAACCAATTGATCTAGAACTTGTTCCTATAGGTAGTACTATGCCATGGGGTAATTCTTAAGGGTTAAATGCATGATTTAGAAGCTACAATGAAGATAAATTCAAAAAACATCAATTGGAAGATGGTTTTCCAATAAATTGTTTCTACGGACACGATCCGGACATGAACTCTCCACCAAAGCTCCTTCTTCTTGTGCTCCTTGCTTCTCCAAGCTCCAAAGCTCCTTGAGTGATGGGAATGAGAGGGAATGGAAGTGAATTAAGAGAGAATTTGATGAAGAAAATGATAAAAAATTGGGGATCTAATTTCTAGATCTAAAATGAATGCAAATGAGAGAAGAGAGAGAGAGAAGATCCCCCTCTAGTAGTGGTCGGCTCCCTTTCCCCTTCCCAAGTCACATATAAATGTCCCATGTACCCCTCCATGATGTATTATAAAGAAATAATTTGGGAGGGCTGTTTAGGTAGTTTCTAACTAATTATAATTAAACTAATTCTCCTTAATTAATTAGTGAGAATGGTCTAATGAGCTTGGGTCCAAGTTAGACTCACTAGTTGTCATGACAAGTCTAATTGGGCTTACAAGTGACGAGTCTAACTATTGTACTAGCCTCCTAACTAAAAATAAATAATACAAGTCACAAATAATTCATAGCTTACTAATAATTAAATAATTAATACAAGCATCAAATAAATACTATAACACACTAATATTAATATTTATTCCTAAAATTATTTACCCATGCCAAATTACCAAACTACCCCTAATTAAAAAGTGACGGTGACAATCCTACCTACCTTAGAAAATTTTTATCCTCAAAATTTAAGGAAGAACTAATTACCAACAACAATCAATATAAGCAAGAAAGAATTATACCTCCCGGCTCAAACAGATAAGGATATCGCTCGCGCATCTTAGCCTCTTACTCCCAGGTACTCTCTCGTGGAGAGTGATGTCTCTACGCGACGCATACCAAAGGAATTGTCTGGTTTCACAGCACCTTCTTCCTGTGATCTAGAATCTCCACGGGATGCTCTGTGTAGCTGAGAGTCGGACCAACCTCGATCTCCGAGTGATGTAGTACATGGCTATGAACTGCCATGTACCGTCTTATCTGCGACATGTGGAACACGTTGTGCACTCCCTCTAGTGCAGACGACAAGTCTAGTCGGTAGGCCACTGCACCGACCCTCTCTAAAACACCGAAGGGTCCGATGTACCGTAGACTAAGCTTCCCTCCTCCACCAAAGCGAATTATGCCCCATGTAGAAGAAATCCTCAGGAATACTAGATCACCAACCTAGAATAATACACAGACTTAGCACTTTATCTAAAATAAGGCAAACATAAGCATCACAGCTAAAATCTATACCTCAAACTCCAACGGTCTCCGGTGGCTATCAGCCCAATGTCGCTGTCTGTCCTGTGCCACCCAAAGCCTATCTCTAATAAGCTTCACCTTCTCATCTGCATCCACAACCATCTCTGGTCCCAATAAGGCTCTCTCACCAATATTATCCCAAGATAATAGAGTACGACATCTTCGTCCATACAATACCTCAAATGGTGACATATCGATACTGGTCTGGTAGCTATTATTATAAGCAAACTCCACCAAGTGAAGATAATCCTCCCAAGAGCCTCCAAAATCTAAAACACAGGTGTGTAGCATTTCTTCGAGAGTCTGGATAGTCCTCTTCGACTGCCCGTCAGTCTGAGGGTGGTATGCGGTACTAAACTTGAGCTGGGTGCCCAAGCTAGCCTACAAATTCCTTCCGAAGTGGGATATGAAGCGAATATCCCAATCTGAGACTATGCTCACAGGAACTCCATGCAATCTGACTATCTGACGCACATACATCTCCGCGAGCTTCTCCGTAGATGTATCAACTTTGAATGTAAAAAATTAGGCCAATTTGGTCAACTTATCCACGATGACCCAAATCACGTCTTTTTCTCCTGGAGAACGCGAAAGCCCCGATACAAAGTCCATCTTCACATGCACCCACTTTTACTCTGGAATGGGTAAAGGCTGAAGAAATCCACCCGGCCTCTGTTTCTCCGCCTTTACCTGCTGGCATACTAGACATCTGGATACGAAGCTCACCACCTCCTGCTTCATACCATACCACCAAACATACTCTCTTATGTTTCTATACAGGAGCAAACCGACTGAGCCTATAAAACTTTGCTACGTAGCCTTCGACGGTCCTACTTATCTTCTTAAGGTTGTTAAACCTTTGCTGCAGGTTATAATGTGACACCGCATTGTAGTACTGAGTCTAAAATCTTTCACTAAAATTCGCCCATGGTATCAGCGCCGTAAGTGAAACCTCCTGACCTGTCCACCCATCGTGGGCCAAATCTAACAACTACAGCCTAACCACTACCACTCGTTCCCGAGCCGAAACTCCTACTACCTCGAGTATGGTGTCGGTATCCTTGAGCCACGCATCAGACACAATCGCATCCTCAGTATCATAAAAATATGGGGGAAGGAGATGCCTGAAGCTGTTCACAGAATTATAGATCTGAGAACCTCCTCGCTCCATGACCGTCTATACTGACTGAGAGAACGTCACTCTGCCACTGATGATTCACAATAAACCCTGTCAGAACATCTATTAGTGCTTGAACAATATTTGGCTGCTCTGTCTGATCTGGGTGCACTAGTACTGCCAGTGGATCGGGCTGAACGTACTACTTTGCCCCAGGATCTATCCTCAACTCTACTCCTGAATGTTGAGGCTGAACCCAAGGTATCGGCTGATCATCATAACGCTGACCTTTTATCGTATGAACTCAATCGATATGGTCAGAAGGACCAGAAACAGTGCCCCTGAAAGTCAAAGGACAGAAGAATCAAAATCGAGGAACATGATAGAATAAGGATGAAAGAAGATAACTGGTCAAAGATTAGAGATATATGATAGTCCGAAAAGAGATCCAGAAAGAATGATTTAGAATTGAGAAATCTATACTGATAAGTCCCACACGTCTGAATACCAGACCTGTATGGGCCACCACTAAAACCTTGTCAGGCCCAGGGCCCCGAATACTGGATAGTGGAGGCCAACAAAGTCAGCTACGTATACTAGAGTATTATAGTACTCTGAGATATGGTCACGATTGTGAATAGACATGGGAGGTTAAAAACATAAGCCATCTGTCAACCTAAGTCAATCAATCCTAGTGTCTCAATCATAAGGAGAAATCCTCAATATACAAAGAAATATGATCATCAAAAGAAAAAATTTAAAGCATCCCAAACCATATATACATAGCTGATCATGTAGCTAGTAATACAAAATAAAGAACTAGCAAGAGTGTAATTCAAACATGATCAAACTCTAGCTATAGTTTAGAATATGCTAATCAAGTCATGCCCAGTCGACGATATAACAAGTCCAAAATTCGAGCTAACAGGTGCCCGGGGTTAAACATCATTAAAGAATATGTACAATAAGTGGGAGAACTAAATAGAAACCCACTCAATCGGTCTAGTGCTCCGTGTGGTCACCATCCTCAGAAAGAAATAAAATATCCTCTAGCACCGCTACCTGATTTGGCCCAGATAAACCAATGGGGTCAGACCCCAAATAGCAGGTACTACAAAGGAGACCAAACTAATAAACTAAAACCAGCAGTACAACAAAGAGCTACAATATCCTAAGCAACATGTAACTGTTCGCCATTAAATTCGAAAGCCTAAAAGAGCTTGATTTAATCAACAAACTAAATAAAGTACAAAGAGGTCCTAGACAGACAATCTAAGTCCAATGAATTGATCTGGGTAGTGATGATGGAAAAGAGCATTGTGGCGGCTCCTTTACTCCGGTGACGATCCAATGAGGGAATGAGAATGCTCTCCTTTTTTCTCTCTCTTAAGCTTGTGTGCACGTATGTAGCTGTCCAGGGGGGGTACTCTATCTCTCTTTGAAACAGAAAAAGGTTAACCATTGGGACATCCAAGTTGCTCATATTTATATCCATCAGGCTGATAGGTTATAGGTGCCATATATGCATCTGTTTGGTAGACGCAGGTTGTTCATTCAACAGAATATGGTTGCAAATATGGGCGCATAGGGTGGGTTTAATCCAGGGCAAGCTGCCATATGGACATTTTATTAGGATTTTGCTGTTACTGGAGATCCTGGCGGTTCTTGTCCTTTGTGTGCGTAACTTAGTCAGCATGACACATGGTTCATAATTGTTCGGAGAGAATTATTTCAGTTGTAACAATAAGATTTGGTATACATAGAGTTTGGGACACATGTAGCCAGAGACGCATGGGATGCATGGAGTCTGGGACGCATGGGGACAAAGACGCATAGAACGCATGGAGTCTAGGACGTAAGGTGCCAGAGACTCATGGAACGCATAAAGTTTAGGGCGCATAGGGCCAGAGATGCATAAGACTCATGGAGTTTGGGACGCATGGAGTCAGAGATGCAAGGGATCTTAGTTGTGTTGTATACGTGGTGCTGCACACCCATCAAGAGTAAAGTTTATGCTAACGTGAGACTCCTGTCGTTTAGCGTATTCATGTCCTTCGAGGCATTCAAAAAATTATTTTTGTCAGCATTCTGTGTCAGAGATGATCTGTTGTCAGGATGCCACGTCAAGTCCATCTGCGGCCAAAGTTGCTTCGGTTGATTGGGACGCATGGATGTCGTCTTTTTGGGCCGCAGGGTGACTCTGTAGCCCGATCTCTTCTGATCTTTACTTTGGGGAATAAGGTTGTTAGATACATAGATCCATATTTTTTATGCTTCTATAAGACCCCCTTCAAAGTTTTCAAACTGACAAGTTTAAAATACTTTGAATAAGAAGCATGGACATGATGCACTTAGGATGCATGGATGTTGGCCGCATAGGTGAGAAATTCCACGTTGTCAAATCTTCATTTAATACAGGATTTGGCTCGATCCTTGAGTAGATTTCTTAGGATTTTGTGCTGTCTCCTGATACGTGGTTTTGAGATGTCGGTTTCTGAGGAGATTAAAGAGGATCACGCGGATCAAGTATCAGGTTTATCCCATTAATGCTAGGTTTGTTGTCTTGATCCCTTCACGTGGTTTTGGGACCTATAAATAGGCAGTCAGGGGAGAGAGAAGAACCTTTATCTCTCTTTTTTTCTTTCTACTTTTCTTGTAAAGGATGGCGCGATTTGTCTTCCTTCTCGCCGAGTAGTTTGTCAAGGGCGGCCTTGACCCATGGCCCCCTATCTTCGCAGTTCTTTCTAGTGGTGGGGAGCACCCCACTTTTCGTATCGGACTGCCAAGGATAGAGAGACACTAGTACACAGTCGTACTGCGTGTATAAGAAGTCATCTAGAATACGCACAAACTCTTTACACAGCCTTGCCACATGGATGAGAGATTATCACGAACATGCACGGGCTTTGCCTATGAGTCAATCGCATAGAAGGGTGGCCATCCTGCATCAGTTAAGACTCTGCCGCTTGGATGAGGGCTTGACCTGGACATGAAACAACCATGGCTCTGTCGCATGGATGATACCTTATGCGTCGGCTAGGCTCTGCCGCATGGACTTCATATTTTCTTTGTTTGCTAATGCCATATGTTCTCCTTGTGCAGGCTCCTTGTGCAGGCTCCTTGTGCAGGCTTTGTTCTCTCTCATGTGACTCGTGATGGAGCATAAAAGGATATCATAACACCCGTTGTTCAGGATGAAGACAAACTTTATGCAGCGGTTCACCAAGAACTGCTCCCGGAGACAAGGATAATTCGATAAAAACTAATCCAGGAGACAAGGATGAGCATCCTACATCACACGTTGAGATATCCTTGTTCATGCAGCATGCCATCTGTGTTTCTCCCCTTTATGTGGTTCACTACTGGCCGGGAGACTGCGGGGTCGATGACATAATTTGGATTAATTGACATTTCTGTCGTCGGTCTTCCCTCATGATTATAGAGTGCCTGCTCCTGCTCATTCCTTGCTATCCTTCAGTATAGATTTTTTTTGCCATATACTGAGGTTTGCACTGTGGAGGGATTATCCAGAAAGCATTGAGTTTTGCTATGGGCTTTGCTGGTGTCAATAGCTCGAAGGGGCGACTGGATGGAGAAAATTCTGATTGTAGAGTTTTTTATCAGCTGTACTCATGATCTTGAATATTAATAAAAAATTCTTAAAATATAATATATTTCTATCGTGTGTACTTAAGATCTTGAATATTAATGAAAAGTTTATCTTTTTCCAGAACTTCTCTGTCGTGTTAAATATTGTAGACTTTAGGTATTTGTACTAGACATAATATGGACGTAGTACAATACCGTAGCCTTTTAAAGATATCCCACTGGGAGATCTTTGGTGGACTTATTACTTCTTGTGTATGAGAGCACTCTTAATAAGTTTAAAATAGGCCTTGCCATAGATGATATGGACGTGGCAAGTTTGGTGGACTTAACACCATTGACGCACTTAAATTTAAGTATATGTGATAAGTTTAGATGACGATCGATATCAGAGCACTATGGACATGATAATCTATAGTCGATCCTGGAATGTTTGCTCAGGGGTACGAAGGACATGGCAAACCCTACCGGTGAAGATGTGAGGACGATAGCTCAGAGGTGACGTAGACGTGATTCGATCGATATTCGTACCGAGAGGGTAGGTATGATCCCGGTATTTTTGGTAGAAGGAAAAAGGAAGCGATCCAGAAGTAATATGGACGTGGTTGTTTTCTTTGATTGGAGAACATGAGTAGCTCATTGTTCAAAGATAATATGAACGTGAACTGTTTGCTTCCATTGAGGATATCCCGCTGGGATTTTTGGTGGACCTATTACTTCTTGCGCATGAGAGTGCAAGTAATAAGTTCGAGATAAAACCCTATTAGAGGTAATATGAACATGATAAGTTTTGTGGACTTAGTACCACTGGCGTACTTTGGGTTAAGTACGGATGATAAGTTAAGATGACAACTGATATCAGAGGTAATATGAACATGATGATCGATAGCCAAATCTGAAAGGTTGGCTCAGAGGTAGTATGGACATGGCAAACACGGTTGGAGAGAAATGTTAGAACGATAGTTCAGAGATAATATAGATGTGAACCAATATCCAAAAAATTCACTGAGGAGTGATTTGCTGATTGTGGTCTATTCGGGAATATAGATAAACCTAAGGGTTGCTCTGTCACGACCCGCACCCGGAAGTTCGGGCACGAGTACGTGGGTACGTCCAGCCTACGCCGCAGAGTCGGCGGTAGTACGCTGTCTAGGTCAATCCATCTAAACTAGTCTAACTCATTCACAATTAACATAGGCAAGATAATAATGAGAAATAAAACTTAAGATTGCAACTGAAAATAAATGTGACAACAGATTCAAATGTTTAATACAGGAATTCCAAAATGAAATCGGGGACAAACCCGATTAAATAAGATAAGAAACAGAATAAAAGATAGCTACTACTAGCTACTCTGCAGCAGGGGTCTCCTGAGTGGGTTCTGGCTCCTCATAGGTATCATCTGTACCCTCATAAGGACCATAATAAGTAGGGGCAAGATCCTCATCATCGCCTAAATCAACAGATCCAGTCAGGAAAGGAGCAAAGTACACAGTGCACAACAACGTTAAACTAAATATTTATGACAATTAAACATTGAATATCATGTTAAGGAAATTGCATAAAAGAATGTTAATATCTCAGAGTCAAAACTATAAACAGGAATATGAGAAAACAGAAGTAAACGAGCAGGAAAAGAAACTACACAGTCAGCAAGAATATAACATGACCTGAAGTTATCTGTATGAAACTTGTGTTTGTTTTTAGAATACTTAGTTGGCATGCAGGGGTTTATAAGGCTAATCCGGCCGTCATGAACGGCTATTAGTCACGAATAATCGAGATCCGGCTGATGGACAGTCGTGTACCAACAGCTATTATTCACGGCAAGGGGAAGGGTAAACTACATGCCTTTCAGTATTCTCCCACCCGACATGAAAAACAAGACATGAATTCCAATATTCAAGACATGAAATATAGTATTCTAACACTACGTGTAATCAGCAAGAGTACTAGTGGAGCAGGAAATTTAATTATCACGATATAAAGATTAACTTGAAGTGCAGGTACTTGCCTGTTGTTTGGATCTGTTTAATTTGGTTCTTGGAAGAAATTTCCACAGATGAGTCCAAAAGCTGAAATAGACATTACCATCATGCTCAGAAGATGTCAAATAGATGGAAACGCCTATCCTTGGGTCCAATTTGGAGACAAAGGCAAAAATGGTAATTTCGGGTCAAAACGGGGTCCGCCGGTGGGCCCACTTTGCACCGAAAAACGTGTCCGGGTCAATGGTCTCCAAATTCACCAAACTTAGTGTTAACAGGTCAGGAACGCTGAAACGAACCCAACGGAACTTTCAGATTTGAATTCCGATGAGCCGATCACGAAATCGCCCGTCGAGCGGGGCCTGTGGGGCCCACGACACGCGATTTCGTCAACGTTCTCAGAATCGAACCAAACTTGACCCACAGGACCAGCGTATCGCTACGAGTCCGATGGCGCAAGTTTCGTCTCGATCCGACGAGCGTACAAGAAGTTAGGGTGAATTACAGAAATTGCGGATACGGGGCGATGTCCGCGGATACGCGTTGATTCCGGTGTGCACGCACACCCGAATCAGCTTTCGCGAAAACTCACACGTCCGTATCGACGCTGCGCACGTATCTGTGAAGACCGTGCGCGACCAAGTCGTCCCGTTTGGCGGGGCATACTCAGTTCCGGGGTGAAACAGGGTCTGGTTTTTCCTGTTTTTGGATCGCGGTGTGCGATCACCACAGGACGCGGCGTCCCGAACAGTTTGTCCGGACACCGAGAGGGTCATACAGGCTTCACAACGCAATTTGCGGAATCGAAAAAGGAGCTACGAGGCGAAAGTTACACATACCTGAAGGGGACCTGAAAATCAGGGTCGCGTCGTGTCCGAGTCGTGTCGGACACTGTGTCCTGTGTCCGACACAGGAACAGAGATTTAGGGTTAGGGTTTCGATGGTTTTCCGGCGGCACACGGCGGAGGGCGGCCGGAGGGACGTCGGCGAGGGCGGGGGGCTGTTCGCCGGAGCGAGGCGCGTCGTCCACGGGGCGGCGGTGGCGCTAGGCGGCCGGCAGCGACGGCTGCGGCTGCTGCTGCTGCTGCTGGGTTGCTGTCGGGGTCGGGGACGGCGGAGCGGGGCGCCGGAGGGGAGAAGACGGGAGGAGGAGGCGCGGTGAGCTAAGGCGGAGCCGGTCGGCGGAGCTTTGGGAGGCGGCGGCGGCGTCTAGGGTTACGGCGAGGGAGTGGGGGAGACGGCCGGGGTCGGGGGGTTTTTATAAGGGGGCGAGGCGGTTGCAGGGGGTCGGCCAAGGCGGAGGGCGAGGCGACGTGGCGCGGAGCGCGGCGAGCGGGGCGCGGGACGCGCGGCGCTGCGCGCGGCGGCCGGCGGGGGAATCGGGCGTCGTGGCTGGGGGAGAGAACGTGCGGGTCGGGTCGGGCTAACGGGTCTGGGCAGACCCGCCCGACCCGCGGAGGAGACGGGCTGGGTTGGGGCTACGGGCCGGGCCGCGGCCCAACGGGCCGTGGGCCGGAAAAGAAGAAAAAAAATAAAATAATAATAATAAAAAATTATTAATAAATAATAATAATAATAATAATAAATAGTTAATTAATTAATTAATTAGAAAATTGTTTTTAGGCATTTTAAAATAGTTCTGAGGCCCAGAAAAATCCAGAAAAATTACCCTAAGTCCAGTTTTCTATTTTACACCCAAAAATGTTATTTTCATGATATTTTAATATTATTTATTGCCAACTAAAAATCATTTATTAATTAAAAGCCTTGATTTTAATTACAGAAAATTCACAGAAAAATCCAGAAAATCGGGAAAAATCCAAGATTTAATAATTTGAAAATTCAGGGGGTTTACATGCTCCATTGGGGAGAACGTTAGGACGATAGCTCAGAGATAATGTGAATATGGCTAGCACCTAATAACATTGGTTTAAGTGGTCACTGGGGGAGTGTGCAAGTGGACCTAAGGATTGCTCCACTGGGAAACTTTTTGAGGATCCATTATTCGTTGCATATCCAGGACACCTGAATACCGATAATAGCTTCTATAATGATTTTTTTAGGAAGGGCAAGGCCATACATAGGCACTTGCTGGAAAAAAAACTAAGAGCATAAACACTGTACATCTTGGTTGTCTTTGATGTGGATAGGGAAGTACCGGCCTAGCTTTAGACGTAGTACTTTTTTAGGAACTTGTCGTTAATGGGCATCATAAGCAAGTCTCTATTTGGTTACGCCAGTCGCTAGGCACCATTGGAGAATACTGATTCTACGATAAACATGCCTTCCCATTTGGGTTGGAACTTGTCGGCCGTCTTTTGGGTCTTAACCATCGGCCTTCTTACTGTCAGGATGAGGTCACCCACTTGGTAAATCCTCTTCTTCACCCCTTTGTTGAAGGCTCTCAAGAGATACGTTTGGTATAACTCAATATGCTATTGAGCTAAAAGATATTTCTCATCGAGTGCTTCTAACTCCTGTAGCCGTTGGCAGTGATTATCTTTGATGGTTAGCCGGTTGGAGAGAGCTACTCGGAGAGAGAGAATTTGGACCTCGAGGGTGAGGACCAAGGAGAATAGTGTGCTACCAGTTAGCGTCCAGACCATTGTATGATAGGACCAGAGTTATTCACCCAGCTTCTCATTCTAGTCGCGTTTATTGGACGACACAATTTTTTTGAGAAGCTTTATGATAGTCTTATTGAAGGCTTCTGCTAGACCATTTTCTACTGGGTTATAGGCAGTTGAGGATACATTCTGAATTTGGTTCTTGTCACATACCCGATAAAAAGTATGACTTGCAAAATGTGGACCATTGTCATGGATGATCCTTTGTGGCAAGTCGAAGCGGTATATGACGTGATGCTTGACGAAGCTGATCACTTTGATGTCTTGACTTCAGCGAGTGGTATGGCTTTCGCCCACTTGTAGAAGTAGCCGGTAATGGCGAGGATAAACTGATATCCCTTAGACGAAGGCGGGCTAATCAGCCCTATGATATCCATACCCCATGTTTCGAACGACCAGAATGCAACAGTCGAGTGTAGAAACTCTGAGGGTTGGTTGATGAAGTCCGTATAGATTTGGCACGGTTGACACTTTCTTGTGTAGTAAACGATGTCTGCTACCATTATATGCCAATAGTAACCCATTCTCCGGAGGCGGTCTTGTAGCTTGTGCCCTGGATGATGGCACCACAAACCCCGTTGTGGGCCTCACAGAGAGCCTGCTTCACTTCTACATTCGATAGGCATCGTAACAAAAGACCATCATAAGAGCGGCGATACAATATTTTAATAGCCGTATCATAATAGAACTGGAGGGACTGTCTTCTGATGGAAGTAGCTTCCTTTGGGCTCTCGAAAAGAATTCTATAGACTGCGTAGTCGATGAATAGGAGTCTTTAGTCTTGGGAGTCGGTGCTTATCTCCATTAAGTAGCTCAAAAAATCATAGAGGTTGTTCTTCGGGCAGACTAGTATTCGACCGACCACGGTGATCTGTTCATGAGTATTGACTGGAACAATTAAAGAGGCTACTAGGCCATTGAGGGCGTCAGTCTCAATATTTTATTGTTGAGGGACATGCTCAATGAAGAACCCCACGAAGGTAGAGATTATTCCAAGAACGGCTTGGTATAAGAGAGTAGGTCTTCATTCTGGACTTCGTACTCACCTCGGACTTTATTGACTATCAGCTTGGAATCGCCGTAGGCTTCTAGGTAGTCCATTCCTACTTGTTTGGCTAGTTAGAGCCCAATGACGAGGGCGTTATACTCTGCCACATTATTGGAGCATGGCTCAATGAGAGAGTAGGTGCGGTTGATGACCAGATCGGGACAGAGGATCAGTACTATCATGACACCAGCGACATTATCGCCTTTGGGCCCTGTTCTTGAAGCACCTTCGAAGAATATTTGCCAAATGGCTTCTACGCTCGTAGTAAGGTTTGAGTCTGCGACCTCATTTGGGATCTTCTCATAGAGCTTCGAGGTTTCCTGTACCGGATAGGTAGCAAGGAAATTTGCCAATGCCTGACCTTTGACCGTCTTCTATGGGATGAATACCTTGTCATATAGTGACAACAGTATTTCTCATATGGCTAGGCGAGAGTTGAGCACTCCAGGTTTCGTCATAAGGAACCCAAGGGAATTAAATTGTGAGATCACGTGGATGGTTTATCCTGCCACGTAATGCCCGGTCTTCTAGATGGCGAAGACGAGAGCAAGGTCCTCCTTCTCGATAGGGTTGTACCTGTGCTCTGCGCCGGCCATCATCATACTGAGATATTATTTGGCCTACTCGTGACCTGCATCGCTTGTCTGGGCTAGCAGAGCATCGAGGGAGTGATCCATTTCTCGCATATATAGAAGGAAGGGTCTTCCTACCACGGGGGCCACAAATACTGGAAGATTCATGAGGTACTCCTTGATGTCGTCAAAAATGTGTTGGCATTCTTTATTCCCGAAAAAGGAGACTCCCTTCTTCAAAAGCTGAGTGAACGTCTGACAACGTCTAAAGAGGTTTGATATTAACCTCCTAATGTAGGCCAATCTTCCTTGAAGGCCATAAAGTTCTCTGAGGTTCTTCGGTGGGCGTATTTCAAGTATTGCTTTAGTCTTGTCGGGGTTCACATAGATACCCTTCAAAGTTTTAACGAAACCCAAAAATTTGCCGCTGGAGACTCCTAGGAAAGATTTTGTAGGATTTATCTTGAGCTGGTGTGTATACATGAGGTCGAACACAGTCTTCAAATCCTAGAGGTGATCTTCTTTGGAGCGACTCTTGACGGCGATGTCATCAACGTAACACTCGACCATCTTGAGTAGATGCTCATGGAAGATGGTGCTCATCACTCGCTGGTATATAGCACCGACGTTCTTTAGACCGAAGGGCATGAATGTGTAGTTGTATACTCCTATCGATGTTCGAAACGATGTTTGCTTCTCATCGTCAGGAGACATCTTGATTTAATTATAGCATGAGAATCCATCCTTGAAGGATATGCACTCGAAGCCATATGTGTTGTCGATCATTATGTCTGTGATCGGAAGGGGGAACTCGTCCTTAGGGCAGGCTAAATTTAGATCACATAAGTCGATGCAAATTCGAATCTTTCCATTCTTTTTGACGACGAGCACGATACTGGCTACCCAATCTGGATGTTGTTCTTTGCGGACGAAGCCACTAACTATAAGTTTGTTGACTTCATCTTCGATAACGTTCATGATATCTGGCCGGAACTGCCATTGTTGTTTCTTGACAGGTTTAACGTTCTGCAAAATATTGAGTTTGTGGACCACGATTTGGGGGTCCAGTCCCGGCATATCTTTGTAACTCCATGCAAAGTCATCCATGTATTCTCTGACGTGCTGTAGCAGGAATTTTAGGGGAGAATTCTTCGCCAAGATTGACTTGTACGACTTCCTTCTCAGTGGAAGATTTTTGTTGTACGAACCGCATCTTCCATTGTCCGTCTAGGCGTTGGTCCCACGGTTATACTTCAGAGATTTTCAGAGGATCCTCGTCGTCTTCCTCAGGGTCAGCTGACACCATTTTGGCAGACAATGTTTGTTTGAGCATCCCTCCGATACTGATATCGGAGTCCCAAAAGGAAGACTCTGAAAAGTGAGAGTGTAACTCATCTTTTTTATCCGATCCTTTGATAGTTATGGGAGGCGTGACATACCCAAAGCCATGCTTAGTCTTATGGTAGTAATCCTCGGACTTTCTTGCCGGTGCAGGAAGGCGCAAGGGCAATAGTCGACCTTTGTCGTTATTCAGACCTTGGTTGCTTTTAAGATCATAACCCATCTTCTGGATAAGGTGTTTGGCTTGACCACTAAACCGTAGAGTTGTATTTTCCCGGTATCGGGTTCTAGATCTTGTTCCTTCGGGATGAAGGACCGAGGGCATTCAACCCAGCCGAAGATGATGGAATTGTCTCCCCTCCTCCTTGCTAGAACCGTGAAGTAGAAACATTGGTTAGGGAGGATTTGGTTTACTACATAGGTAGCAGTTACCTGTGTATGCAATTGCAGGCCTATACCATATTCTAGAGAGTACAATATGCTCAAGTGAGCGACATCGGAGTAGTTACAAGATAACCCTTTATTCATAAAGTAGGAGATATTTTCCAGGAGAATTACGTCCTCTAGGGATGGAGCTTTAAAATGAGTCGCTATGTACTTTTCTAGTTTATCTTCCTCGGGATTTGTCTCCAATATGAGCGAGGACTTTGGAAGCCTCCTACGAGGCTTGACCACCAAGGGTTCGAAGGCAGAAGTTGGCACTGGGTCTTTCTTTCGACTTGGCAATCATACTGTCAGAGGTTGTGGTGCCCTCCTCTGTATCTTTACAATAAGGGGAGGGGTTGTGTCACGAGCACATCCCTTGAGGTAGACCATCAAAGGTTTGCCTGATATTACGTTGATTTCTGCTTCGTCGTCGGCGTCGTTCCCTCCTCCTCTTGGCGGACTTGCTTGTACAGGAGTGAATCAGAGTAGTAAGCCTCTACCCCTTTGAAAGGATCCACTTTGGCAAATTCAGTCTTGACGACGTTGTGATCGTCTACGTACTTCAACTACTGGTGCAAGGTTGAAGGTAAGAACATGTATTGATGTAACCATGGACATCCTAGGAGAACGCTTTAGGATACGTTTACGTCTATGATGTAGCAGGTGACTTATGTTTTTAAATAGTCAATTTGGTACTTTAAGTGAATCTTACCCAGAGGGTAGCTTCTTTCTGCATTAAAGCCACTGATGGCAGTGTTGGTCGCTGCTAGGTGATGCATCGGGATGCCCAACGTCTAAAGCAGACTCCACGGGATAATGCTAATTGACGAACCAGGGTCGATGTGCATCCGATCCACTTTGAGGGTGCCAATGTTTCCTGTGTAGCACAGAGGATAATCGTGCCAAATTTTCTTTAGTAATATGTCTTATTGTGAGAACATAATATTGGGTATCTCCTCTATCACATTGTTGCAGTGGGGGCATGCGACGAGATTCTCAGCTGGCAGATTGACCTGCGCTAGGTAGGTGTCGACATTTTGTAATGCCTCGCTAAAAGCAGCCCGAGTTTCTTTACAGAGTCGAAGAAGTTAGAATAAAGACAACTTCGCTGGAGTATTGATGAGTTGCGCCAAGATATCAAAGTTGTAGGGCTTCTCCAGCCCTTAGGCTGTATCTTTGCGCAGCGGTCTGTCAAAGCGAGTTTCTTTCTGCATGGACTTGTCCGCTTTCTGAGGCTAGGATGGACACAGATCTGATATTGCAGGTGCAACAATTGGGAGTGTACCATCGTTAGGGGTGTCATACTCGCGTTGGTACGCCAGGCCTTATCTTGTTATTCCACCTATAGCTTCTGCGTTAAAGAGAGAAACCGTGTAGAAGGACTTGGACTTATTGCCATTGGTCTTAGTGGAAAAAGGTGTTGTCTGCTGCATCAATTCTGGAGCAATGTCTGGATGGACCCACATAACCTCTCCACGTGGCGTAGTGAGAGGTATCAACCCGACTGTTTAGTTATGAGCCGGCGAAAGATTGACAACTTCCATTGTTGCCTTGGAATTAGGATTACTCCATCTTGGGCTTTTGTGGTGGAGAAGTTGCCGAACTGGAGCAATACCATGTTAGCGGCAACCATCTTGTCATCAATGTCAAGGTGAGGGCCTTGGTTTCGAGCAGACGCTGGATATACTGCTTTAGCGTGTAGCAGTCCCGCGTCACATAATGGATATAACGATGGTAATAGCAGTACTTTAGATTATTCACCTCTGTTGCCTCAACAGGGTGTTTGATGTCAGGGAGCCGATGCTTGTTCTCCTGCATCATCATGTCAAATATTGCCATGATGTCATCGTCTTTAAAAGAGTACGTTTATTTCGGCTTTGGAGCTTCTGTCGGCTTATACTCGAGCTTCTTGGTCAAGTTAGAGATAAGGGCTTGCTTTACCTTGCCATCACGGCTATTGTTGTCGCTGTTGTTATTGATGTTGTAGGGGCATTTTCCTTTATCCTCAGCGACATGGATCAGTACTCCCAAGAGACGGGCATCCTTCACATTCTTCTCAGCGCCGACGACATTTATGATGAACGCCATCCAGTCTTTGAATTGGGTATCACCCATCAATAGCCTGACTGTCAAAAGTATGTTCTTCTAACATATGTCTATCAGAGTGGATTCAGGATTACCCGGGGGTAGCTTCAGTGCAGCTTGCCTGTAGCGTTCGAGGTATTCCCGTACAGGCTATTTTTCTTTTTGTATAATGTCCAGCAAGGAGGACATCGTCATATCATATCCCCCGTCATAGAATAGAACGAGGAAGAGAATTTTAAGATCGTCGAATGATGATATACAGTTGTCTTGGAGGTTGCAGAACCAATCGAAGGCGACCCCCAATAATTCTCCGACAAAGAGCTTGGTGAGGACAACATCACTGATGCCCTGTTGCTGTCTCAAAGTAGCTCATGTACTGGCGAGGAGACATCTTCCTTTAAAATAGATTTAAGTTGAAGGGATTATATTTAGGTGGATAGGGCACGTCTCTCCACTCGAGGGGATATGGTTGTCGAATTTCGAGTTCCCATAGTGAGTCTCGGTTTTCCTTTAAGTCCAAGCGGGCTCGCAGTTCTCGTACCTCCGGCATCGCTTCCCGAGTCTCATCTATTGTGGAAGGAGTAGATGATCCAGGCCTAATGCGATTGCCATTGATGGGTGGAGCGGTAGCGTTTGAGTCTCCATTTTCCCCGGGATCTTGATTAGCTTATCCTGAGGTTTTTGGTGGTTGTGAGGCCATGTTTGCCTTGACCTCTAGAATCGTCCGGGACAGGGCTTGCGTCGATGCACTCATGGTATGCATCATAGCCTCGAGATTTTTGAGGCACTGTCGATCGCTGGTGTCCTTGTGATCGTCCCCAGCCATATACATTGTTCTTACATGGGAAGCAGTAGATAGAACACAGGACGTCGTACTTTCCGCCTCAGACTCTTGCATTGAACAATCCTCAGGAAAAGTTTTTAGCATCGCATCCTCTTCGGACTCCAAGAGAACACTACCCCCAATATAGGAAGATGCGTCTTCCTGGTGAGGGTGACTACCCCCAGAAATCTCGACATCAGTTCCTTAGAAATTACTGTCCCCTCGAAATTCTGGGTTATCGTGGAGTTCTGGGGGATTGCTACCCCCAGCTTGCAGAACCACTAGGGGTCCTGAGGAAGAACAACCCCCAACAGCTGATAGTTTCTTCTTAAAGCAAGTGTCCTGGAAATCTCCTTTTGTAGGTACTGTCGTCTGTCCTTCTTGGGTCTGCCTTCTCAACACGCTGGCCGAAAGCGAAGGATTTGAGGGGCGAGACTTTCGATCTCTCCTTGTGGAGGGAGACTTCCAAGCGGAATAGAACGAGGCAAATGGCAGCTCCTCCTCCTCTGGTAATTATACTTATTTTTTGGGACATTGTCGGGCAGTTGCCTTTGCTTGCAGCCATTGGAACGTCGATTGCCTGTCTGTTGGTACTACTATTTTAGCACATCAACAGTTAATAATGATGTTGGCACAGGGGTGTCCTGGAGATGACACATCATATTTTGTGGTTGCTTCCCTCGCTTTGCGCCTGTGGTTGATCATATTGAAAATCAAGTGAGGGCTGACCCACCTTTACACCCTTATTATGAGCCTGGATAGACCGAGCACATGGGTGTGTAGGTGTTGTCTTTGCTTCCTGTCTTAGGGTTCATACAAGAACTCTCCCTAAGTCATTAATGGAAGACTTTCGAGACTGACCCAGTCTATTTTCCACTACGGGCCAGACACATGGGTCGATCTCGTATAACTTTCCGTTAGGGGCCTACAAAACAACTAGCAGAGCATGCTATCGGTCGGCCGTATAAGCAGTTGCTTGAGCTCGGTGAGCTCGCACTGCCCTGGACTTATTCGATCTAGCACGTACCGATGGGTAGTATGAAGAGTCCAAGTTCACATCCTCCCCTTTTTAGCAAGGCACATGGTCAGACCCCAAATAACATGTACCACAAAAGAGGCCAAACTAATGAACTAAAACCAACAATATAACAAAGCGCTACAATATCCTAAGCAACATGTAACTGTTCACCATTAAATTCAAAAGCCTAAAAGTGCTTGATTTAATCAACAAACTAAAGAATGTACAAAGAGGTCCTAGACAGACAATCTAAGTATAATATTTTGATCTGGGTAGTGATGATGGACAAAGAGCACTGTGGCGGCTCCTTTACTCCGTTGACGGTCCGATGAGGGAATGAGGATGCTCTCATTTCTTCTCTCTTTTGAGCTTGTGTGCCCGCATATAGCTGGTCGGGGCGGGTATGCTCTCTCAATTTGAATTAAAAAAAAAGATGACTATTGGGACATCCAAGTTGCTCATATTTATAGCCATCATACTGATGAGTTATAGGTGACGCATTTGCCTCACTTTGGTGGCTGCAGGGGCTCCTTCAACAAAATACGGTTGCAACTGCGGGCGGATAGTGTGGGTTGAATCCCGGGTAAGCTGCTACGTGAATGTTTTGTTGAAATTTTGTTGTTGCTGGAGATCTTGGCAGTTCTTGTCCTTTGTGTGGATGACTTGGTCAGCTTGACACGTGGTCCGCACTTGGTTAGAGAGAATTACTTCAGTTGTAACAACAAGATTTGGTCTACATAGAGTCTGGGATACATGTGGCCAGAGACGCATGGGACACATGGAGTCTGTGATACATGTGGCCAGAGACGCATGGAATACATTGAGTTTGGGACGCATGGGGCCAGAGATGCATGGAACGCATGGACTTTAGGGCACATGGAGCCAAAGACGCATGGGACGTATGGAGTCTAGGAAGCATGGGATCAGAGACATATGAGATCTTTGTTGTGTTGTATACGTGGTGATGCACACCCATCAAGAGTAAAGTTTATGCTGACATGAGACTTCTATCGTTTAGCGTGTTCACATCCTTCGAGGCATTCAGAAAATCTTTTTTGTCAGAATTCTGTGTCAGAGATGATCCTGTTGTTAGGATGCCATATCAAGTCCATCTGCGGCCAAAGCTGCTTCGGCTGATTGGGACACATGGATGTCGCCGGGTCACAAGATTACTTTGCGGCCCGATCTCTTCTGGGCTTAACTTTGGGGCGCATGGTTGTTAGACGTAAGGATCCATATTTTTTTTGCGTCTAAAGTAACTACTAGGTAATATATAAAGTGAAATAGAAAAAAAGAAAATAAACTGGAAATATATAAAAAAACTGGACGGGGACATATACGGGATCTTGCAAGGTGAAAATAATCATATAAGTAAACTGGAAGAGAAAAGTAACGAGAAAAGAACTAGTACAGTGTTGGGATCATGGCAAGGGAAGTATGTAAGAACAGTACATATAAAGTAAAATGGCATACAAGACAATAGATATGAGTGCACCATGCTGGGTCACTATTAGGCAAGCAAGGCAATATAAGACAAGATAATAAATAGACTCCATCCATCAATCACGGCCAAGCAAGAAGTACAGCTTGCTACATTATCTAACTAGGGTTATCACAAGTCCTCATTATTAACAAATATAATTTCGAATTTTAGTATGGTCGCATGCCCTGCAGACTATCCAAGCTACACAAACGTAGGATGACAGTAAGGTAAATAATAGTAGATATGCCACCCCCACGAGTGATGTGCACCTAGTCCAAGTCACACAAAGGTAAACTTGAGTAAGTCAGTACAATATTTCCTACACGACGGTGAGCTAAAAATGTGCACAACTTGATAGCATGCTACAAGTCCATCAATCAGTAAAATATTATCGGGGCACGGGACTGCATGCAACTAGGAGATCCTTCTTCAATGCTCTAATAATTTAAGCTAGTTATTAACCTTAGTAGTTTGTTTCAGGATTCTGGGTATGGCATTCCGCAGAATCCATCCTAGATATGATGCTTCCTGCAGGGATAAACTAGACAAGACAATATTTTGATAAGCACAAGCACAAGACTATACGAGAATACAACCAAATAGTTATAGGCATGACGAGCATGCACTATAAAAAACCACAAAAGATTATACAGGATGGGTGTATAATGGGTAGGTGGCCCAAAATATACCTGTACTGGTACGAGAAAGATGTATAATGGGTAGGTGCCCCCAAAGCTATACACGATAGGTGTATAACAGGTAAGTAGCTCCAAAATTATACATGATGTCAAGCCAAGACTGGTACAAAATAGTGAACAAGAGTGCACCATGTCGGGTCACTATCAAGAATATACAAGATAAGTATATAATGGGTAGGTGTCCCATACTATACATGAAGTCGGGACTGGGTATAATTGGTAGGTGTCCCAAACTATACATAAATCTGGGACGGGTCGTGTAAACACAATAGACAAGTGGAGCCGGGAAAACAAGAAAATGTATACATAAAATATCGCACAAGCGCCAATCAAAAAACAATAAAAAGTATAATGAAAAATAAAATGCATGGAAAAGAGTACATGACCGATATACTGTCGGTATTCTAAAGTATACCGTCGGTATGTCGTCCAAGGCAAATCTAGGAAGATAGGAAGGACGAGTCAGGAAAATTGATATACCATCAGTATACTCCAATATACAGTCGACATGTCGGTCTAGATATAGCAAAAACACAACAAGTTTTGGATTCCAACAAATCAGTATACCTTCGATATACTACAGTATACCGTCGGTATGCCAGTCCAAGTCACGACATGTTCTAGGATTTCAAGTCGGTCTAAATCGTATACCGTCAGCATACACCAGTATACCGTCGGTATGCTGGTCCCTATAGGCAATTTTAAGAAAGGTCTAGTCATGATGGATATTTTGGAACAGAAATCACGTTCCGAAACTTAACAGAAACTGGTCCGACAAAGTGTCAAGTATAATGGTAAGCCTCATATAGCATATATACAAAGTCACATGAAAATCACTCCGGTTATCATTTTTGACACTGAGTTACCTAACTAGAAAATATCAGGATTTCTACCAAAAAAAGTCAAAAAAGCTCAAACCAATTTCTGAAACAACCCCATGACAGAAATTTACTAGAGAAAGATATTTAACAAAACCACTAGCATAAAATTCTAAGCATAAACTACCAAGGTAATCAAAAACTGCAATAAAGTAAAGTCGTTCATGATTTTGACAAGATGTACTTACCTCAAGTCAAGCTCCCAGCCTTAACCTTCAACTCCACCACCAAGAGTGGTTCAGAAACCATACTCTTAGGCCTCAAGACCAAGCTCCTAGCTCTCACGAGAAAAGAAGAGGAAATAAATAAGTGAAGAAAGAAATAAAGAAAAGAGAGATGAGAGAGAAAATTAATTCTTATATATATCAAAGGTGATTTAATCATGACCGTCTGATCTGCCTCATTAGTGATATAAGTCACGAGATCAAATCAATCTCGATCATTTAAAACAAAACCAAGAAACCAATGGATAATAGAAAGTATCTAATAATATTCACGAAAATATCTCACAAAAATATCTCAAAAATAAAATAAATATCTGCCGAACGGTATACCGGAGTATACCGCCATTATGCTGGTCAGTAGTAAAGTTTCGATTTTGAGAAAATTATGATATTCCATGAGATCCAATAAAGCACATTACATAATATAAAATACGTATCCATATACCAATGCGGATACAGTGAGATAAGTCTCACAAGAGTAATATTCTTGTCTCTTGAAAAATTGTCTTTAAAAAAATTTGCATCTCGAGACTCAATGATATGATTTGGTCCAATATCAAAGGATCTTTGAGTATTGCTTTCAACAGCATATCCCAAAAATATGGTCTTCATAGTCCTTGTTCCCAGCTTCTGAATCTTGATATCCGGAAGTTTCATATACGCCAGACACCCCCACACTCGAATGATATTCAAGTTAGGTCTTACCGTGAACTCAGTTCATAAGGAGTAATGTCAGATATGGCAAACGATACTTTATTTAGAATAAATGTAGCCATAAGCGCAATCTCTCCCCAAAACATTTGGAAGATACACAACATATATTTTATCATCTCTGTTAGCGTCATGTTCTTCCTTTCTGTAACTCCATTGGATTGGAGAGAATATGGAGCAGACATTTCATTGACAATTCCATGTTCTTTGCAGAACGATGCTAATTCTAGATAACGATATTCTCCGCCTTGATCACTTTTGAGTTTCTTGAGTTATTGACCATTTTGACCCTCATCTTCTGCCTAGAGGTCCTTGACCTTCTCGAACGCTTCATCTTTCGATATACGAATGCATGCTTTGAGAAGTTGTTGATGGAAGTAACAAAACCTTTATCCCGATCTTTGTGGAGAATTTCTAGAAGTCATGGATATCTGAGTGCACCAACAATAGAAGATATGTACTTCGATTTAATCGTCTAAGCAACTTTCTGACAATCTTCATCTGTGCACAGACTTCACATACCTCCACCTTATTTACCACTAAATTTGGATATAAGACTTAGACTAAACATTTATAATGCTATTACATTGCACATGTTCTAGTCTATTATGCCACAACTCAATAAAGAAGTTACATTGACATTATCAGAAGGAGTTATAAGCAGAAGTTTTAACATCTCTTCAATGTTGAAAGGTTTTAAGAATTTTCCCTGCCATGTCATCACCATCTGTACAACATGGATGTCCATCGTCAAGCTTGATATTGGGTCCTTGGAAATCACTGGTACGTGCTATACACACTCCAATGTCAGTGACTTCCCAAAATTCAATTCTAATACCACTATCTCGATCCCAAATTTTCCACTTTAGACTTGTTCGCCATCGATACCTTCTTTAAAGATAGGATCGTCCTTGGTGAACAACTCTTTTTTAGAGCACACGTGGCCAGATGCACCAGTATCCACCCACCAGTCATCAACCATACTAGATGACTCAACCTGCGTTATCAAAGCAACAAAGTTAAGTAATCATAGCAACCAAGTTAAGCTTTACCTTGCTGTTTTAGTTTGGAGTGGATTCACAATCCTCCTTCAAGTGGTCCTTTATGCCATAACAAACCTCGTCAAGTACATGCTTAATAGCTGACTTCATGATGGGCTAATACACTCATGTAGAACCTATACGCCTATACAGTAGAATCCATGCGCATGGTTAGAGAAGAACCTATGTACCAATCGAAGCAGATCCCATGCATATAATCCAAATAGAGCCCATACATATAATTAAAACAGATCCAATGCCATCATCTGAGCAGACCTATGCACATAATCAAATAAAACATATACAAAAAATTTGAACAAAACCCATATAATCTGAACAGATCCTATACGCATCATCTGCTGCAAATCTCCTGCCGAGCAGAGACTATGTGCACTACAGTGTATCAGCTATGCACAGATACTACCACACAGATATTAGCGCGTAGAGGCTGCCCGCATAATGAGTCAAGTGCACAAATCCCTTAATCTTCTTCTTATCTGACTTGAGATTCTTCTTGAGAAACTCCTCGTTCTCTTATTGCATAAGTTGTAATCTTCATGCAGTATCGACGTATCCTATCTGCCATGTTCTATGCATCATCCCTTCTGGATAGGTTGGCCCAACACTCATCCGACATTTGACAAAGAGTTTCTTCCTCAACCAAATGTCGAAGTTCTGGCCATCAATCTTCTTAAGTTTGTTAAACTAGTACCAAAAATGATTGTACGGTAGTTCTCCATCTTACTCGAATCTTGCTTTGAGATTGTTAATCCCGATGCTTAATCAAAGATGGTAGAATAAAGACCAGGAATAGAGGTTCACGCAAACTTTACAGTCTACCATTTGTTTGAACCTGAAATTATAGTCGAGACTCAGAAGTTCACGTAAACAAGTTTACCCTCTAAAGAACTCGATGCCAACGATATATATATATATATATATATATATATATATATATATATATATATATATATATATATATATATATAAGCCGATTATAACTCCTTCTGGATCAGAACTCAAGAACCAAAATATGTTCTTCCTTGCAAACGAAGTTGCAATTGGGACATAAGGTTTATAACAAAAATAGAACTCGTTCTTCCTTGCAAACGCAATTCCAATTGGGATGGGATAGGACGTTAACAACTAGAAGAAGAGAGGAGAAGAAGATAGAATAAAAATTATTCTTGCTAGGGTAGTGAAGACCACCGTTGCTCAAAGCAAGATTCGTCCTCTATCGACGATCTACTCCCACGAGACAGTAGGTTCACAAGAGAACTTCTAGACGCTCGTAGTCACCTCTGTGTGTCACTCTAATGGACTCTCTGGACTCCTTTTATTTCATTTTTTGGTGTGTCTCTAAAAGGAGGCCTGAGGACTCTATTTATAGAGAATGGTGGAAATCCATCTCTACTCCTACTCGATGTGGGACTAAAATAGCAACTTCCAAAATAGGGATTGATATTCCAAATCGCACAATCAATGGAGTCACGTGCAATCTACGCATCCTGCGCATGCGCACAACAGCTCAGCAGCGCATGCGTGCAGACTCGCAGAGACGCAGCTGCGTATAGCGGCATATGCCGCACATGCACATTATGCGCATAACAGCACATAACCGTGCATACGCAGCAACCACGCATGCAACCTGTGCATAGCTCGCACATGCACCAACGCTAGCAACTCGCGCATAAAACGACCGCACAAACACCATGCTAAGTGCAAAGTGCGCCATCAAAGCGCCACTTTGCGTCCGAGTCCGAGTCTCTAAGCTCCTAAGAAATTTTTTTCCAAAAAAATGACAAAAAACATAAATGCTTTCTTGAGAAGTTTAGCCTTAATTCTATTAGAAAAATATCCCACATGGCACCCACTTGGACTATCATCCCATGTACATACCTCATCACCAAGCATAATATTATATTGAGATACCCACTTGGAATATTTTCAATGTGGAAAATCTTTCTAACCTTGCTAGAGGAGAACCTCCCACAAGCATATAGAAAAACTCCCACAAAATTGTCTGAGCAGTGCTTGATAAGTCAATATATAGGGGCAGTCAAGGACGAAGTGGGATTTGAAGTTCAATTTGCAAATCCTGTTAGTTTACCAGCTGCCATGCAGCTAGCCAAAAGATACATGAAGCAAAACTCCTGGCAGTTGGGAAGAATTACATGCCTAATGTGTATCCTAAAAAGAACTCTGGTTTACACCAGCAATAGTTCATCTGGGAATAATGAAGCCTCAAGGAGAATTCCTCTACAGAGTTTGCACTCACAATACCAAAACTACACCAAAAATGGCTCTTCCCGTGTCAAATCCCAACCACCCCCTAAGAATCCAAGGGTTGTGGGCTGCAGACTTCCATCATCGAGATTGCGTGTAAAATGTTATTCCCATGCAATGATCAAATCCCCAACCAACCAACCAACCATCAGGTTTGTGGGCTGTGGATTTCTCTCTTCTACTCTCCCGTGAGGAGAGAATTTTAATCCAAATATAACAGCCATAGATATCTATTAACTAAACATCTAAACTTACCTGAAGTGCTTGCTTGCCCTGTTTTATCACATGAAAGTGGGAGTTAGCATTCGGTTTATTCGATTTTAATCGAATCGAAATTGTCAAATTCGAATAAATCGAAATTCTAAAAATCTAAAACCGAAATCGAATCGAAATTAACCAAAACCGAAGTCGAACCGAACAAAATAAGCTATTCGGTTATTTAGTTTATTCGTTTTGTTCGATTGGACTATTGTTATTGTTTAATTAATCGAATCCAAAGTTGAAATCGTGGTTAAATTATATTAAAAATTATAATTTTATACACATATTTGTTGTATTAGAACGGTGTCAAAAGTTAGATTTCAAAAAATATATATAAATTATTTTTTTCAAAATATACACATTTTTAATCACAAAATATGCATAGAATAAATGTATTTACATAATTATATATTCGGTTTTCGGTTTTAGGTCGAAATCGAAATAAAAAATCGAAACCGAAACCGAATAATTTTTTTTGCTATTTTCAAAACCAAAATTGAATAAATTTTTTTTTAACTAAATCAGTTCGATTTGATTCGATTTTCGATTAAAAATCGAATAATGCTCATCCCTACCTGAAAGATTCTTCTACCACGGAGGTACTGTACTTAATTGCATACATACAAGACAGCATATAGTACACCCTTTCAATCACACCCCCGTGATACATAGCTAGGACCAAAAAACTTGAAATTATTCGATCACAAAGTTCATCACAGAGAGCACACCATGTGGAAGTAATACCTATACATGACACACCACTTTCTCAGTCCCTTTCCATTTGGATGTCCCACAAAATCAATTCAAAGTTAAGGACACAGCAAGCCAGCACTTCGCTCCCTGGCCTCTTTTGCCAACAATCAGATTCCCTATATGGCTTTTGCTCCGAACTCCAGCTCAGGTTATTTAATAACTTGCTCTCCCTTCTCATTTCAGGTTAAAAATTTATGGCGGGCTCACTGTGGAGAGGTCCTCTTGGTGAGCTGTGTTCATGTTTTTAGTTTCACACAACATGTCAACATCTCCCTCCTTCCCACATGCTCTGCTACCACTAGAAAATCCCTACTTTCTTTACTCTTCTGTACCCTTTCCCTAAGTTTCTTCTTGTTCTTTGCACATGGACCCCTTTCACGACGTTACTTTTCAGGCATGAGTATCGTCCGGACAAATAGTGTTAACATAAATTACAACCAGTGACTTCAAAAAGTAAAGAGATGACATCAATTTGTGAGATTTTGAATCTCTTCTTTGATTAATAATCTCCTATAATCATGTAGCTGATAATTAGACTATCTACAATGGAGGTTTTTAAAATTGAGTTTCTATCTAATTGTATTTTAAGAAAATTTCTATACTAGTCGTCTTTTTACCTAAAAATTATATCCAAAAAATACTCTCCAATGATTCTCAATTTCTATACTATGTGGAAGAAAATAAATGGTCAATTTAATTATTTATTTTGAAAGTAGGGTCCAATATTAATTTCTATATATGAGAGACGGATAATTTTTATGAGTTTTTACATATAGAAATTCTCATAGAAATTCTTCATCCTACATCAACGCCATGTATGATGAAAATTAGGATATAAACCACTGTTGGAAGAAAATTTTTTCTAAAAAAAATATTTCAACCATAGAAATAGGGTTGATAGAAACTCCTATTGGAGATGGCCTTACAATGTATTTGACAAATGTCCTATAATGACAAAATTTCTATAATCATAAAGGATATAAATTGGTAAATCACATATTTTAAATCTCTTGGTTGTCATCTTGCACCCGCCCACAAGCTGAAGTAGAAACAAAATAAGCATTAAGCTTGGAACGAAGAGAGAGAAAATGCGTGAGACACTCCTTTGGTAAAGAGATCAACAAGTTATTCATCTCTTGGAATATGTCTAATTGTAAGGGTGATAGAAGCAAACTTTTTCTAATGAAGTGCACATCTATTTCGATGTGCCTCGTGCTAGCATTGAAGACAGGGTTAGATGCCATATATTCAACACTCACATTATCAAAAATAATTACATGAGCACATGAAGCTCGAAGATGAACAGAACAAATAAAGAAGCCACAAAAGCTCTGCCCTTAGAGTGGCAATAGCTCGATATTCTGCTCAAGGGCTATAATGAGACATAGTTGCTTTCTTGTTAGCACCCCATACAATAATGTTTGGTTCATGAAAGATGCAATACCTATTGGTAGAACGACGACCATCCGAATCGTCCACCCAATCGGCATCACAAAAGACTTGTAGATGAAAATTAGCAGAGGAAGAAAAATGAACGCCATACTCAAGTGTGCCCTTATTCTGGTAGTGATGCTCTACGATGTTTAGCGACGCAACATTACTAAATTAGCGACGTATTGTGTGTCTCTGTATGACACTAATTTTTTCTATTTAGCGACATTTTGTGACACATTTAGCGACGTTATATTGACCTGCCAAATACTGCCATATCAGCAGTTTAGTGACATTCATCGACGTAATTAGCGACGTATTTAGCGACATAATTAGCGACAATCAGCGACGTACTTAGTGCCGTATTTAACAACTATAAACATCACTAAACGTAATTAGCGACGTATTTAGCGACAATCTGCGATAATCAGCGACATACTTAGCGATATATATAAACGTCGCTAAACGTCGCTAAAAACGTCCCTAAAGATTCAGTGAAAAAATAAAAATAAAAAATTTAATTGTTTCCAAACCAAATCTTCCTGCAGTTTATGAATTCACAATGTATATAAATAGACCTGGAGCAACCCTCCGTTGAATTTTTTGGGTTCGTCGACCCCTTCAGTTGAACACTCAATACCGATAATTTAACATACATTTAATATGAATAATATAGTAAAATTTGAAGAAAACAAAATATTGGGATTATAAACTGAGTCAGGAGAAAATCTTGTCGTAAAGAATACAATAAATATCCACACAATTGAGTGCAAGAAATAAAGTCTGAAAGCCTCAAAAAAAAAAAAAATCATAAATGACCAAATATCATAGGTCAAAACCCAAATAATCAGTAAACTATCCTAATTAGGACTACTGCGGATCTGCAGGAGGATGACCACCGGCGCGCATCAGGGATAAGAACAAATCATACTGTTCCCGTAAAATCAACACCGATGTCGATGGAGAAGGCAGTGACGTCGATGGAGTCTGTGTCGATGAAGGCGCACCAAGAGGACGTATCTGCTCCAACTCTGCTAGTCGATGGTTGTATGAATCCATGGTAGATAACAGCCTCGTACTGCTATGAACCATTGAATCCTGCATCATCGTCAGCCTCTCGCCCATGGACAGCTGTGATGCCTGCAGCTCCATCACACTACGCTCTGTCAACGCTCTAAGATCAGCTATCATATCCATGAGCTCCATGATGCTGTGCTCGAGCGTATCAAATTATGCGATGATCGTCGCATCATCCGCCTGCAGCTGGGACAGGGGCTCCTCCTCCATCCTTTACAGTAACTCACCACGGAGAGACGCAATCTGACGATCAACGGTCTCCTGAACTTGGGCCGACGCCTGCGAGGGCTGTGGGGAATGTGCACTTTTCGTGAAGGCCCTAGATGACTGCGTCATAACAAGGGCACCATAGGATCCAATACCGTAGTACGTACCCCTCTGGAGACCACCAACGGTGGTCACCCACAACTCGTCCACTGTCGGAGCTGGAGAGAGCTGCGAGAAAGTACCAGCCTCTCCCACTGTAGGTGCACTAGTAGTCCCCCGTTCACGAAGCCTAAGATACTTGGCCTAGAAAAGTTTGGATACTCGATAATTGCTAATGTGTCTAAGGTACTTATTACTAACTACATGGATATTTATTTGCATCTTTCTTAAGTTATATTAAAATTAACACAAAGTAAAGTAATACTTACTTAGGTCTGCGAGGCCCTCTCATCAATGAGATTCCCGCCCTTTCGATGGGTGGCCAAGAAGACGGTCACCATGTTGGCATCCTCACCCCTTTGTACTTGTTAAAAATATATTATTGAGTACTAAAATTAAATATTTTATCCTACTACCATTTAATCATACTTGTATTAAAATAATATATCTGAAATAAAAAATATACCAAACGACGAAAATATTCCGTCATCGGAATCGAGCCACTACACCACTTTACTGCCTTCTGCCTAGCCGCCTTGACCTTTTCAGACTTTTTTTGTACCTCGGATCATCGAATCTAGCCCTCATCGCAGTCCACTACTCAGGCGTGATCCAACCTTGGATCGATTTTCCTTCGCGATCATGAGCCTTCTGGTCTTCCAGAATATCACGGATCAGCCTGGAGACAACGGCAGGTGTCACCCCCACTTTTCATATTAAGGGTATTTTCGTCTTTTCGTAATTAACGAGTAAATGATTGCATGATAATTAATTTTATCTAAATAATTATGATTGCTAATTGATTGTTGTACTTTACCGTTGTTCGATAATTAGAGCGCCACAGTAGCCATTGTCTTCCAATAGATTCACACCCTTGCCCTAGACGTACCAGTCTGTTAATTGATGCTTGTGTCCCACTTAAAATAAGTCCTTTGTACTTCTATTTAATTGTAGAACACCTACTTGCATTTAATTTTAATTAATTAAATAATAAATCTATTTTGTGCAATTTTCTAATTATTGGGCATTTTATGCAAAAGTGCATTAGGTGTACACCCGTTGGGTACTACACGTGATATAAACCCATTTCTCTTTCATTATATTTTCCCATGATTTTTGGGAGTGTGTAATTTAACATAAACTCCTTGAAACCATGGCCTCCAAACCCTTAGACCGATGCAATTCTCGCAATTTCATTAAACCCATTCGAACCCTAGCCCATTGAAATATCTCCATAGCAAGCCAAGGCCTTTTTCCTAGTGTTGACCAAGGTCAATATATTCTAGGTCAAACCCAACACCAACATATATATATATACATATTCCTTTTCCTTTTTCTATTCCTAAAACCTAAGGAGCAGCCGACTATTTCCCCCATCCTTACTGTTCACCCATCTCTTTTTCGTTTTCTCGCCGATCACTCGCCGGAGTTCGCCTGAATGCCTGGACTCGCCTGGACCAGACTGAACTGAAGCACCCCTGCACCAGACTGAAACAAAGCCGGAGACCCGCTGCTGAAGCCGATCATCCCGCGCCGACTGCGTTCGCCGGAGCCTCGTCGCCAAACCACCTGGACGACCGCCAGAACCCGTCGTCCTTTATCCTACGACGACCGGAGCCAACAGCACCCTGCTGCCATCCCGTCAACGACCCCGTCGACGACCCCGACTACCCTCGACCGACCCACGCCTGCACTACCGTCTGAAACTCGCCGGAGACGACACCGTGACCTGCTGCGGACGACCTCGACATCGAACCCTTCACTTTCACGTATACAGGTTCGAATACCTCGCATGCATGAACACGTATACGTATACACATATTCCTCGTAGTATTTTATACGTATTAGCAGTGGTGTATTTAAGTATATGATAATATGTCGGTATATGATTGGTGCGTATGTAATTGCATATGTATTTGTATATGTTAAACGCATTTTGGTATATATATATATATACATATACATATACATATAGTGTATCTCCATTTGCATATATACATATATGTCTTGTATATATATATATATATATATATATATATATATATATATATATATATACATATATGTCTTGTATATATATATATATATATATATATCCCTAAAATATGTTTAATATGTATATATATAGGTACCAGTATTAATTCTCAATTGGTATAATACATACGTGTATGTATTGTACATGCATCCCTAGTACATGTTTAATATATGTATATATGTACATAGTATAAATTCTATTAAGTATGTATAAACATGTATCTTTTATAATTGTAATTAGTTAGCATTTATGAATATGATAGATAATATATATATTATAGGCCTAGGTACCAGAGGACCGAGTATAACCACGGATACCCCGTAGTTATATCGACCTGTGACCATGTAGCGTGATAGAAGACTGCCATATGTACATTGACGTACTGTCAAAACCGTATCATTGACTGTCTGTTATGCACAGTAACGACAGATGTGACCACCCCTAGCGTAGTCCCTAAGATCATGGTGTTTGATTGTGTATTAGTGTAATGTCTGATACAGTATTGTGTTTATGATATATCTATAGGACTGTTGGATCACTCAGACGATACCTTGGAACCCGGACATTGGTATTGCCAGCTAAGGACCACAGGCGAGTACATTCTCTGACAGTTTCCATTATGTTGATTATCTCTATAACTCTTGTTGTATAGCGTACATGACTCTGACACTGTTCTTTACACGAGTTGGCATCATTGAGACCTATCACGAGGAGTCGTGATTTGGAATCCATCGTGCTAGCTGGGGAAAATAGGGAAATATTAGTAGCTTATGTGATCATACCCAATTTTACATGCATCATAGCTCACCCACACCTCACGTCGGTGCATCCTCACCATTACATGCCTCATCGCTGTTATATGTGGTTAGCCTGACCTGTTAGGGATGATCGCTAATCAATGTAATGAGTCATATAGTCCCAAGCCGATCATATGATATGCTGATGTTTCACACACTTGGTTAGATGATTCTTGACATGTATCTTAGTATATTGATCTTGCATTTCCACATGTTCTAGTTATTGATCTTGTACACACTTACATACTAGTTCATTGTTCTTGCATGTACTTGTAGTTCTATTCATGGCTAGATGTATATTGATGATGATGTTCCAGTATTCATTTATTCCAGTATTCCGGTTATTCCAGCATTTTTTTATTCCTTATTTCCAGTATTTCTTATTGCCAGTATTTCTATCTGTCTTATATTTCTTTACACTGTGTTATAGTTTTTGTCAATATATGTGGAACTGCTGTTAGTGCTTGTACTTCGTTCCAATCCTGACTGGATATTTTTTCCAGAGGATCTTGAGGAGTTCTGTACCACACACTACAGACCAGGTATAGACGCAGACTACGCACCAGAGATATTAGAGGAGACTATGCCTTTAGATGCGACATTACCTGCAGCTATCTAGATAGTATTTACATTATGCATTTGAGACTTATTGAGGTTATTTCAGTTTATGTTAGACTTATGTTAAGTTTAATTTGAGACTTATGGAGGCTTTATGTTGGACAGCTAGACTGTGAGTTATCTTTAAGTTTCCTCTTATCTTTTATCGTGCCTTATACTTTATAGTTGTTGTGATTGAGTTTACATTGTGAGATGTATATTGAACTCCTTAAGGAGATGGATATTATTGACACGTATTTAGTTATATAGTATTACTGTGACCTAGACAGCGTTCTACCGTCGATGCTGCGGTGTAGGCTCGCTCTCGTGCCCCTATACCGGGTGCGGGTCGTGACAGCAGAAAACATCTGTTCGATTAACTCAGCCTGGTGCGATGGATATAAATACGTTTGCTATAAGAAGTAATTTAGTAAGTTATATAATATGTATAAATTAGATGATTGATATAATATATTTTTACATTGAAGTGCGCAAACCAGAACACCTTCCTCTCATCCGGAGCATCAGAGTAGTTGATCCAAGGGCCACCATAGTTGTACCTTAAAAAGTGGCACCGGCATCTCTGTACCAACGAGGGACGATATCTATACAGAGATAATTATTTTTATTAAAAAAATGAATATATGATGAATAAAGAAATACACGATATATATGATGCTAAACTAACTAATTGAATTACTTTGTACTGTCGGCCCAAATCTCTGTCCTCGTCTTGTCCGGAGGTACGCATGGAGGATCTAGCTGATGCTGGGACGATGTCAGCTCAACCTCCACCATATGCTCATCTGTCTCCCTGGTTCCATCAGCAGGATGAACGCTGGATGAGGGAGTAGTCTTTGGCCTGGAACTACTCGTCCCAGGAATGCTACCACGTAACGTCGTCGCAATCGGAGATGTGACTGGTCGATATACTGGAGTAATTGGCGCCGAGGATCCAGAACCAATAGTAGGTAGTACCAGAGGAGCACTCTGTCTACCTCGGGACCTGCTGAACGCTCCGCATTGTCCTGTCATACCTGATAACAACATATGATGATAGAATAAATAAATAAATACGTAGTACATTATACAGTCAAAATGTTATGCATATCTCATAGCATTAATAGAATTGTACAGTAAATAACTAGTAGTGTCACAAGTCTAAATGGATAGTACATTCTACAGTCAAAATATAGTACATTCTACAGGCAAAATATTTTATTTTCAATCATCTTCAAAAAATTTATCTTGTTCGCCTTCCTCTTCCTCTTCCTCAACTTCACTTTCATCTACTTCATCTTCGTCTTCGTCTTCCTCTTTGGATAATTCTACCTCTTCTACATTATTAGTCGTGTAATGAGTAACTTCAGTTGAGTCTATATCTACAATATTTATTACAAGAGGTAGCTCGTCCTCCTGATAAGCTATTTTGTCAATATCAAAGGTATTTCTTGCTTTAGTCTGGCATACTGCCCACCAATCCGACCTCACTGTCCTCCGTCTAGGATAATTTGTGAAGTACACGAGCTTAGCCTGACTTGATAGGACAAATGGTTCGTAGCCTTAATATCTACGCTTGTAGTTTATATCTACAAGACATTGCTTGTCAATTTTCTAACCTTGATCTTGAATCGGATCAAACTATTCACACCTGAATAGCACGATCTTAGCAGGTTCTGTGCTATAATTATATATCAACTCCATAATCTCTCATAAGATGACAAAGAATTTATTGTCTGGATCGACATCTTTGTAGTTCAAAGATTTGATACACAAACAACTATTTTTTGTGGAATGAAGATCCAGAAAGCTGTCTCTGATCGAAGCATTTGTTGACTTGAACCTAAACTCATTCACATAGTAACTTGGCCATATTTTGACGACAGTAATTGATCCCTTGGCTAGAGTTCTAATAGATTCAGTCTCGGGTATTATTAGACGATCGACCTAAATACCAAAGTAGCGATAGTAAGTTATTTATTGTGCAAGTGCATACAGAAAAAGTAATTATCGAGCTCCTTACATATGCGCTCAACCAAGAAGGAAAATGATGTCTCATTTCTTGTTCTACTTCTTCATCTGTTATGTAGGGTCTAACCGACCTCAGCTCATCATTATATATGCTAAAAAACAACGAAGCAACCGCTGATTAGTAGCATAATATTAGCTTATATTATTATATTGAGATGACGTAAACATTGACGTATTAATTACTTACCCCTCTAGCTTCTTTACTTCATCCTCGTCGCAATTGAGTAATATATACAACTGAGCAACCCTTAACTCGTCGTCATTCAAATATCTCTTCTTCATTTTTCCCGAAGGCTTTTCGGACGCATTGAATACTTTCAATATTGCATTATTAGATTCCTAATGTTTGTCGTCGTTTCTCGGAGCTCTCCTTCTATTAGTAGCAACATGAGGTTTGAAAATGTCGAGCAAAAGTTTGTAATCTCTTCGAGAACATAAACTTCATAAACATAGCCCTCAACCCGTGCCTTATTTTTTACCTTTTTTTTTAGGTGATTCAGATGCCACTCGAACGGGTACATCCATCGATAACCGACAGGATCACCAACATATGCCTCATAGGAAAGATAAATTAGCAAATGCTCCATGGAGTCAAAGAATCCAGAAGGAAATACCTTCTCGAGCTTGTGCAGTATTACTGCAATGTCCTTCTCTTATTTTCTAGACGATCGACGAGCAACTTAGTAGAGCAAAGATCTCTGAAGAATATGCTGAGCTCTGTCAATGGATCCCAAACGACATGCGATAAGAATTCCTAAATATAATCGAAATTAACTTCTCAATGAATACGTGACAATCGTGGATCTTCATACCCTCTAGTTTGTTCTCCTTGAGGTTAACACATCTTCTCAAGTTCGATACGTACCCATCTAAAAATTCTAGACCCTGAATCCACCTACATAGTCTTCCTTTATCCTCCTTCTCCACTGAGAAAATTGACTTAGGCTGCATTAACTTTCCATTTTCCTCATATATCAAATGCAACATAGGACATCTACATATTTCTTCTAAGTCCAAACTGGCCTTCGGATTGTCTTTCATCTTCTCCTTTACCTCTATTACAGTATTAATTATGTTATTAAACATATTCTTCTCGATATGCATGACATCAAGGTTATGTCTGATCAGATTGGTGCTCCAATATGGCAGATCCCAGAATATACTTCTCTTCGTCCAGTTATGGGTGTGACCAAATCTTTCACACTTGTACCCCTTAGCAGGCTCTTCGATAACACTTGATAAATCTTTTACCTCTTTCCATATCGTATATCTGGGCCACCTTGGCGGTGGATTGGCCTTCTCCATAATGCCCGCACGAAAAGCATTTATGTTCCTCTGATACGGATGATCCTTCGACAAAAATTATCGATGACAATCGAAGAAGCACGATTTACCTCCGTGTTTTAAACAGAAAGCCTTAGTGTGGTCCATACAATACGAACATAAGATACGACCATGAGTGCTCCATCCCGATAATATTCCATAGGCCAAAAAATCATTAATGGTCAACATAAGTGCTGCCCTCATCTGAAAATTCTGCTTTCTAGAAATATCGTACGTGTTGGTACCTACTTTCCACAGCTGATTCAACTCTTCTATAAAAGGATGTAAATACACATTGATGTTCCTCTTCGGATTGTTTGGACTCGCGATAATAACGATTAGAAATATATACGGAGTCTTCATGCACATACAAGATGGTAGATTGTACGGAGTGACAATCACAGGCCAACATGAATACTTGGAGCCCGAAAGTCCGAATGGGGTAAAATCGTCGGAGGAGAGCACCAATCTGACATTACGCGGATCCAAAGCAAAATCTGGATACTCTCGATCAAAGTGCTTTCATGCTTCTCCATCGGATGAATGATCCAATACTCCTTTGATTTGTTTTCGCCTGTGCCAACTCATATTTTTTGCAGTCTCATTCACCATAAACAACCTCTGCAACCGCGAAGTCAAAGGCAAGTAGTGCATCGAATCGGTAGGCTTTCTTGCATCGACAGACTTTCCTCTACTAGTGGCCTTGTAGCAATTAGTACCACAGAATCTACACGCATCTTCATCCTTGTCATCTTTGTAGTACAATATGCACTCGTTGCGATATGCATCAATTTTCAAGTATCCCATCCAGAGTGATCTCACTATCCTCTTAGATCGGTAGAAGTCTTTAGGAAACTTTGCACCCTCTGGAAAGATCTCTATAATCAAATCCATCAGTCGGTTATAGCATTCTTATGACATGTTAAAATCATACTTGATGCTTAACAATCTTATAACCACCTCCAACGGTGAATAATCCTCACAACTAGGATAATGGAGTCCTTGTATTCTCCAGCAACTCCATAAACTTTGCAGCATCGACATTCGGTGCCTCCTCAGTTGCATCATGATTGTCCGGATCGAAACTAGGCCCCGCCGCATCAAAAACCATGTTCACCCACCCAACGTAGTAAGCAGCGTGGTCATGGACATCCATATACGGCTCCACATAAGGCTTTGACTCCGATGCTAAAGACACAAGTTCTCCGTGTGCGGTCTACTGATAATAATTCGGCGTGAAATCCTTCGTGTACAAATGATATGTGACTTCCACTTTTGGATGATATTTTAAGTTGCGACATCTCACACACGGACACTTAATTTTGGTATCATCCATGTACTGAGGGAATGCCTTGGCGAACTACATGAACTGTTGTACACCCTCAATGAATTTATTTCACACACCACACATATTATCATGATGATGGTTGTTCTACGAACGATGACATAGATAGTAATTTATATCAATTTCTAGATACTTCCACAAAGATGAATAAATATCGTTCAAGTATATACTCATGTAAATATTTGGTAGTGTATATTATCCAAATGACACTCAATCCAGATATGCAAAGATGAATAGACATCATTCAAGAAAATAGTTTAAATTACAGTACATGTGACAAGTCTAAATGGATTTCATATTGATATTTTTAATCCTCTTCTAAAAATTTATCTTCTTCATTTAAATACAATACATGCACTGATACTCCTAGTCCTAGCCTTGATACTCAGGAATACCAAATTATATTATACACCTACTCGTTACACACACATAAGAATACTCAGGAATACAATACATGCACTGATACACCTAGTCCTAACACTTATACTTCTTCGTTCAACTCTGTATCGTGGATACTCATATTACAGTGTATCAGTGAGTGTCAACTCTGTATCCTGGATATCCACACTTGATATTTGTTTAGGACATAACTTTTTAATTGAAAAGTCAAGTCATGGATATCTAGTGTCAATTATTTTTGGTCCAGGATACATACTTGACACTCACTGATACACTCTTGGATATCCACACTTGACATGTATGCGTGTGTCTGTGTCCGATAAAATGCTTACAACTTTATCGTCGATATCCTGTCCTAACCTTTTATATCCATGTGTCCTACAATTTTACCATACGTATCATGAGATGACATGATACAAACATGTGTGTGTGTTCATGTCCGTGTTAGGGTTAGTGTATGCGTGTTAGTGTGTCATCATTTTCGAGTTTGGGTTAGTGTTAGTGTCTGCATGTGTGTGTGTGTCCGAGTTAGGATTAGGATAGGGGAAGAAAGGGATATTTGATTAAATTATTAGTTTCAATGTATAAGTTAAAAATAACTCAAGATTTCTTCAAGTAGGAAGAAGTGCTAACACATTCACTATTATAATAATGTAAAAAAGACCATACTTATAACCATATTCTCATTCTATTTTTACATTCCCTCTTAGTTTGATTGCTTGTGGAACACTTTGGGCAATACTAATACTATTCATCGCATTTAGGATGTGTGTCCTATAGATGTGAAGCATGCAGTACTCAACATATACAACAGAAGGTATTAGAACCAAATATTTATACATGAGAAGAGGTAAATTTTATAAAGACATAAAACTTTGCACCACTAATAATTAAGTAAATTATAAAATAAATGAAATTGAAAACTTGTATTCCTAAAATGCTACTCGGTAAAGCCTAATTTATATTTAATTATTATATTCCTAATGTGGACTAGACAATATCACACACCCAGTGCCTGCACCTATCTCATTTATGACTGAATATTCTCACAAAAATACTTGAGATGTCGGGTATTTATGAAAAGTATTTCTTTATACAATGTAGGACACTAACATGATAATAAGTCGTGTGATTAGTTTAAAAAATACACCATGATCTACTTAAAATGGAAACCTATATGCCTAACAGTCCCTACTTAGGAAAATTCCTAGACTGGCCTATACTAATCAAATGCATGATTTTCAAGCACTCGTAAACACATAATGTACTCTAGTAATAATACCATAAAAACTAACAAATTTTATGCTTTTATCAACAAAGTGAGAATAATTTTAGCAATAGATGATGCTCTATAATAAGCAACTTAATAAGTAAGTTGTTCCCATCTACATAAGTTGGGTTATGGAACACCGTCTAATAGTGGATTGTGTTTTGGTAAAAATTATTCTGATAAGTTGTTGGTAACAATAGTCAGTGTATGTATCTATGTCGTATCCTGTGTCATGTCTATGTCTATGTATGTGTCTTGTCCGCTATCAAATATCATGTCCGTATCTGTGAGAGAGAGAGAGAGAGAGAGAGAGAGAGAGAGAGAGAGGGTTAGGCTTATGGTTTGGGTTTACACCCTCTGTGACAGTGTCTGTGTCATGTCTGTGTCAATGTGTGTGTGTCGTATCTGTGTCAGTATCATATCGTGTCTGCATCTGTGAGAGAGAGAGAGAGAGAGAGAGAGAGAGAGATAGGGTTAGGGTTTACCTAGAGGAGGAGGAGGAGAAGGAGAAGTCCGAGGTCGTCGGAGGGGAGGAGACACGCCGGAAGGGAGAAGCCGTGCGGGAGGGGGGCACTCGGGGGGTGGGGAGCCGGAGTAGGGGAGTTGTGGAGGAGCCGATGGGGGGGGGTAAGGGATGGGGTGACGCCAGAGTAGGGGGGCTGTGGAGGACGGCAGAGAAGGATTCTTTGCCGGAGAGGGGGGTTCAAAAATTTGGGGGAAGAGTTCGACAGAATGGGGGAAAATAAAATTCTGAACCCTATATTAAAAATTTTAGCGACGTTTAGCGACGTCTACTTATGACTTCGTTAATAAAAAAATTAGCAACATCATAAATAGACGTCACTAAACATCGCTAATTCAAAAGCTTGCGACGTTATAGAAGTTGCTAAAATCGTCGCTAAAAATCAAAAAAATTAACGTCGCTAAACGTCGCTAAATAAAAAAACTCAGTGACGTTTAGCGACCTTAAAGAAGCTTATAGCGACTATTCTTTTAAAAAACTGAAGTACAGTCGCTAAACGTCGCTATGTGTTGCCAATAGCGACGTATAGCGACGTTTATTTTTGGAGTCGCTCAAGTCTTTAATATTAGTGACATTTTATTATGACATCGCTAAAAATATCTCTATTTCATCATATTTTGGTTGCATGCATATATTCATACCTTATTCCTTGTAAAGGAGATATTTAGACGCGTGAGAGTAAGGTTCTATAAGGCACCAACTATTTCACGATACTCACTAGCATCAACTGCAGGAGGGTTATCAATGAGACTTGGTTGAAAAGATGAAGCATTAGGAGTGGCAACAGGTTTGGCACCCTCCATACCGAAGCGATATAAAAGCTCAAGGGCATATCGCATCAGAAAAAAAGATTTTGGATGTTGTCCGCTATACTTGGATGCCCAAGAAAAAATAGAAATCACCAAGTGGTTTCAACTCAAACTATTGGCCAAGTTGGGTAACTAGTTGTTGGATATGCATAGAATAATTTCAGTTAAAATAATATTATCACCATTAATGAGAAGAAGGATCAAGTCAGAACCACTAGACTAGATGATAAGGATGCATCATAGGAATACCCCATAAAACCAACTTGCTTGAGACAATTTCTAAAAGTCTGATACCAAGCACGATGTACTTGCTTAAGACCATATAAATATTTTTGTTGTTTACATGCATAGTTCGAGTAAGCTTTATCAGTAAATCCAAAAGTCTAGTTCATATATATTTTTTTCCTTAAGAGCTCCATAAAGAAATATTTTTTGACATCTAATTTGAATAGAGGCCAATAAGAGACACTGCCATTGAAGAACAAGACGGGTAATACCATGCTTGACAACGGGACTGAATGTGTCAAAATAATCTATCTCGACTTGTTAATGGAAACCTTTTGCGACTAAGCATGCTTTATAACGCTCAATGGTTCAATTAGAGTGCATTTTAATTCAATAAACTCATTTATGGCCTTGTATATTTTATGACGGTGATGGAGGTATAAGAGTCCAAGTTTTGTTTTTGACCAAGGCATTAGACTGATTAGCCATTGCTTCCCCCATTGTGGATGTTCATAAGCTTATGTGTAAAAGCAAGGTTCAGTTTCTTGTATAAAAAGAAGGAGAATAGGGTGAGATGTTTAGTGGGGAGAGAAAAACTTTAGGTCATCGAGTACCATCCATAGCTCGGTTAGTCATAAGATGAATACGCGATGAAGGTTATAAATTCGAAAAAGGAGTAGGAGGAAAATAATCTGGTTGGTCAATATGTTGTGAGATAGAGAGAAGGTTTATTGGAATAATGATAGGAGAATCAATAGAGAAAGAAATTGGTTGAGGGTTAGCAGGTGGGTTATTGATAGGTAGTAATTGGATGTAGGTTGGGTAAGAGGTTGGTAATTAATGGCTTAGAGGTGAAGGATAGTGCATGTGCGTGGGATGGTAGGTGAAGAGAACTAGACATACAAACATATGGATAAAAGAGTTCATCAAATAAAACATGGAAGGAGATGATAATTTTACGAGTAGTTAGATTGAGGCACTAGCTTGTAACCTTTGTGAGCTCCATTATATCCCATAAAACACATTGTGTTGATTTGAATACCAATTTGGATTGGCCAAAGATTGTAAGCCATGGATAGCAGTTGCAATCGAACACCCAAAAAAATCTATAATTAGGTGGTTTTATGAAAAACTCGATCAAATAGAGTCTAAAGATCAAGTAGAAGAGCAGGCAGTCGATTGATAATATAAACAATAGTATGTTGGCATGCTGTGGTCACAATCCAACTTGATTATGATAATCGACATTACCAGACTTAACATAAATGGACTGCTAAAAAGTACAATGGCGCTACATCTACCTAAAGACACCTGCTACAGTCGTCTGTATTTGCTTAGTATTTTATTCTATTCTGTATTTTGTACTTTATTTGAGTCTAGGACTAATGTAAATCGAGTCGCACATGGAAACCAGATGGCACTCAATCCACTCAAATAAGCCTACCCAAAACCCAGTCCAAACACAACACAAACTAGACCTAAACTTGCAAAACTAGGTTCTAGAACATGGGTGACAGAACTCGACCAAAGTTCGGATCAAAATCGGACCGAATTCGGTCAAACCAAATTCTAGTCCCCTAGTCTTCAGCTTATCCCACGAGTTTAAGGTACAATGTTCTAATTTATGAACGTTAGAGCAACAGAACTCTGCTTGAACTCGGTCAGAAAAAATGCTATAAATAGACAATAAATTTTACCATTTTAATTCACTCATTCACTCAAGCTCTTACCTTCATATATTTATCATCTGAGCCTTAGATTTTTCCATCACCAAGATAACTATCCCACAAACTTTCTAATTGCCAGTGCATTTTCGATTAAAAGTTTATTCGAGTTAAAAAGCTTAAAATTCGGCTATAAATTCTCAAGTGTAGAAGTCATCGCGCACTTCACATCAAAGCACATGAATCTGAAGTTGGCGAGTAATTTGGATTAAAGCTCGTATCTGTAAGAAGTTTGTATGTCTTTGGATCAAATCTTGTGTTGTACGCTATTTCACAAATAGTTGATTTAACTCCAAGCAAGAGTTCTCGGGATTGGACTAGTCCTCCACGAGGAAAACAAGTATAAAATTTTGGTATTTGTGTTTGATTTATTAACTCTATTTAGTTTACCTTACTTATACTCTATGTATACTCTGATCTTAATCTTACTCATTATATTTTTTGACAAGAGAAGTACTACAACTATCTTTGGCTAGTTCTGGAAACCAAGGGACAGAACAAGGACCGAGTTCTGACCGAGTTCAGGCCAAACTTTCTTGGCATTGCGTATTCATACCTTTCTTGCCACTGTATGAACTGCTTGGCCTGACAAGCATGGTCGTTGCTGAAGAGCTTTATCCTGAGGATGCACTGACAACAAGAATTTTATCTTGGTAGCATGGGTGAGGCTGTCCCCGGACACACATCTGAACCAATCGCTGAGAACTGATGCGCGGCCACGTTGTAGAGGCATATTCGCCCATTCATGGTGAAGGTCGCCTTTGAACTCTAGCGACGTTGTGCCTGTATTGTGGGACTTGATGGCTATGTATTGCATTTCTAAGCGCATTTGAAAGCTGGTCCGCTGAATTGCGTATGACACTGATGCGCGCTTTTGTATTATTTTACAATTATTTTGACTTTGGTACATCTATTTTTGCAGGAACTATCTTGAATTTCTCTGGTTATGATAGAGGATGGAAGGATATCATAGTCACCATTGTGCATGGTGAACAAACACATTACCCGGAGGATTGTTTGTGATCTTCCAACCTAGCTCTGTCACACCCAGAACTAGAATACTAGAGAGCGGGGGCAGACAAAGCTAGCTACATATACCATAGTACTCTATATCCCGAGATACTGTCACGGCTGTCTAGACGTGTGAGATTTTACTCTATAATCCATCATGCATTCCTGGGTCAAGAATCCTAGGTGTCTCAATCTCAAGCAAGTAATAAGTTACAAGATGTATGATCACCAAACATATAATAGTAAGGCGTCCTAAACTATACATACCCAGATAATCATGAAGCTAGTACAAAAAATAATGAACTAGCAGTGTACAATATTATATGATCAGCTATAGTTATAGTCTAGAATATGGTTTACATATAGCCCCGCATGCTAGAATGTCAAGTTTCAAAACACGAGCTAAACACGTGCTCGGTGGCTAAATGCCTCAAAAGTAATCGGTACAAGATCAAGTGGGTGTTGAAGAAGAAAATCCACTCATATCCTCGGGTGCTTCTGGTGTTCACCATCTTGAGGTAGGAAATACGAGAGATCATGCAGAACTGCTCCAAAATCTGGCCATACGAAACCATTGCGGTCAGACCCCAAAATAGAAAATACCACAAAGGAGCCAAAATTATGAACTAAAACCAACATGCAGACAAATCAGTAAGAAATAACATGTAAGGTAATAGTTAAATAAGTGCAACGGGTAAGATAACAGTTAAGCAGTTCAGGAGTAATTAAACAAGGGCATCTAAAATCATTACTCCGGTTACTATCTATGGATCTGCTATTAATGAAATCAGGTTAGGACTAGACTAAACAATAAATTTAGCGATCATGATTAATTATGCCCTACAGTTTGCTATCATTAGCTAACTAGGTTTATCATAGTCCTAGTTACTAATACATGTAATTTGAGATTCCTTATAACCACATGCCCTACATACTATCCGGGTTATCCAGACGAACATGTACATAGTATAGATATATCAGGTAGAATTATTTCTTATTTTTTTTGGAAGTGCAACACTCGATTGTATGCGGAAAGTTTGCCCCTCACGACGGAGAGTTCCTAATCCATCAGATATCGCTGGGATACCGAGATTTAATGTAGCCAGGAAATCTCTCTAGATACTTTCTAGATTATTATTCTAGTTATTAGCCGAGAAAATTATCAAGAATTCTCAACCGTGGTGCTAAGAAATCTGCCTTAGACATAATACAAGATAGGATAGTAACTTAACGAGTACTGTTAACCCCCTCAGCCAAAATAGGTATTTTGTGTGTATTTTATATTATTATATTTATTATAGATGTTGAATTTCTTTAGAGTATTCTCTTAGTTAATTAGAAAATAAATTTCTTGATATATTTACTTATATAAATATTTATTTAGAATTATTTTAGGTTATTTTAGATTTTGGAGATTTTCTAGAATTTTTGGTAATTAAAACTTAGGAAACATAAATTTTTAGGACTTACATGATTTACTATGAGACCATACTTGAATGTTGTTACTACCAAACATTTATTTTAGAGTTAAAATATTTAAATATTTTTTTTGTAATTTATTTAGAATTTTAAGTAATTAATGAATTTTTGGAATTATTGAGGATTTATTTGGATATATAAAGTCTTAATATTAGATAGAGCTAATTTAGTGTTAATAGATATTAATAAGATTATATATAAATTATTTATATTATCTTTATTCTATTTAAGATTATAAATTATTGAAATGAACTCAAACTCTATTTTAAATTAATTCAAATCCTGAGCCTACTAGAAAAACAACTTCATGCATATCCTATCTTTATTTAAACTGATCCTAATCATATCCAAATTAGCCAATCCTAGTCTTATTCAATTAAACAATCTTCACCATTATAAATACCTATTAGACTTATGGAATAAACTCCTCTTTCATATTTTTTATCCCCAAACTCCTATCTTTTTCGTCCAAAAATAGTCAAAATTTGTCATAAATTCATCCTCATTTTCTAGTAGTTATGACGACTTAAAAAGACGATATCTCCTAGCTCCGGACTCCAAACGCGCTCCAGTTTTTTTTGTTAGAATCATATCAAGGTTAGTTTTTTGAATATATAAATTATTTCAGTAATTTCAGAACCTATTTTTCCAAAATATTCCGAAAGTGCCAGTTGTCCGAAATCAGATGCATTTTTGTATTTTCGAGATTTTGGGAGATCCCAAACTCAGAATTATGAAACGTTTGAAGTTTCGGAAAGCTGACATGATAAAATTTCAGAAAATTATTTTTCCATAATTTAATATATAATTTTATTCTACTGTAAAATTCATGCAACGTAGACGTAAATAGAAAACCACCAAAAACTGTCATCTGTGCGCCCTTGTGGCCATAACTCTTTACCGACTTATGATTTTATGAAATTGTCGATTCTAGCATTCATGTAGGGTTAAAATCTATAGAACTCCATACACAAATCCAGGATTTGAGTTGGTTGACTTTTTGGTCAACGGATTGCCTCGATTTGCGTACCATGGATCATAAATCCGTAAAGTTGACTTTCTTTGGACCAAAATTAGGATTTAACAATAAAATAAGATTATAATAAGATTAAAATACTATTTTAGGTTATTTATTCAGAATTAAAAATTAATTCAAATGGAGGAACCTATTCACCCACATTTGTAACCTAACTTGTTTAATTTATGTGACGGGTAGATCGGACGACGCCTTGAGTTATGACTTCATCCTTTTTCAGAGCAGGCAAGTATACCTTGCCATTGTACTATTATTTATATTCCATATGTTGCATGCATCTTTATTTTCTGTCTTTAGTTCATATATTTTAACTGTATATAAAATGCGCGTCCAAGGAAACTTGGGTGCAACGACGGTGTCGTCGCGATATATTTTTATTTATGTATTTGCATTGACCTTATTTATGAGACTATCCCATTATCATGTAGTATCATTAGGTTCATTGGCCGTGACACAGTTGTTACACGAGTGTGAGTCTCATATAGATCACGGACTGCGTGACAGGTCTGGCCTCCTGTACGTATGGGCCGTGCGTTAGGGATAACTGCCGTAGAAACTTTGTATGCTAGCAGACCTGGCAGTTATTAGAGGTATTGTCGTATCATGAATGTGACATGCTTAGAGCATGGGATAGGGAGAACAACAAATACCGCATTTGAGCTCCTTTGCACTTTTCTCCTGTGCGCCCGGATTCTCCGCCGGAGATACGGGTGGTGATGACCATTATATATTATGTACTATCAGGCGGGCCATCGGCGTTCAAAAGATAACGTGCCTTTTAGGCCCCTGGATCTCCAAAAAAGAACCATGCTAAATCCCAGTTTTCAGCCAGATAGCTCACTTGTGGGGAAAGTTATTCTTAACTACATTCACTTAGATGGTTAGGCGACCCCATTGGATATTTATTTCAGTACTTTATTGGCATGTGTTTTATGTATCTTGTTATGTCCCTCTGAGGACCTGGCCCCTTCCAGGTTTTTCTGTTCTTAAATGTTTGCAGGAGCGCATATTCGGTTGGTTACCTATGTTTCGAGGAGGTCTTCTCTTCTAGCCGTGATTGATAGCTGGTGATCTTATATGGTGTTGGTTGTGTTGTCCTTATATTGTATTTGCTCTTATATTCGAGTTTGTAGTGGATTTGTCTCCACCCAACTATCATCCTTAGATACTTCTTATTGAGATCTAGTTTCATAGATACTGGTTATTTATTTATATTTGATTTTTGTGGATGAGATTTAGATTATACCCTGTGACTTGTGATAGATTTATACCACTTGTGGATTTGATATTCATATTACAGCGTACGTGTGGATTTTGGTTTCCATATATTGGTGTTGCCATATCCATGCGGCTGGCATGCTTACGTGTCCTAGTCCTACGTATTTTTGGGACTGGGGCGTGACATGTTTTTAGTGGTGGCCCATGCAGGTCGAGGGCATATTGTCTCGGTTACGTTACTGTACCGAGCAAGCCTGCACCTAGGAATAGAGTATATGATCTCATCCATAATTGACTATGATTCATCTTCAACCTATCTGTTCTATTTGAATAATTGCCTCCTTCTTGATCCCTGTACTTCCCTAATAGTTCCTTGAGTATGGTATTCTCCTAGAATATAGAAATCCTTGTTGTAGATGATAATTAGGATAACACACCTATTAAGAATACGACTAGAGTATTAACACATCATTAAATTAGAATACCTAATGAACCCTAGCATCCCTTATCTATAAATTGGTTTACCATTACCCCTTGATATATTTATGAAGACTTGAGAGTAGTATAAATACTACTAGAGTTAGTTAGAAGTTTACCATAATGTTTGACCCTAGTATTGAGGAACTAATAGAAAACCAAAATTGAATATTAGGACTGAACCTAACCTTCGCAGTTAGATAAGTATTGAAGAACTATAAATTTAGATTCTTGTCTTGAGATAAGCAGATAATACCTTAGAAAGCCAAGAGCAATGCATAAAATATTTTCCTAATCATACCTCAAACATAGCAACTAGCATACCACTTTCCCTTAGAAAACTATGATGCTATCTAGAGCCCCCTATTTTAATTTCATATGTTGATCCACTGCGACTTTAACGTTCGTTAATTGTGCGACGACTAAATTATGTTCTTCTTTTCTTCATATTTTAACTCGTGCCACCTGACACCTCTGATTATAAACCAAGTGATTTTATTCTATGTTAGGATATATAGCTTGCTAGGGTTTTGGTTGTTACTCTTAAAATTTTTATGTGCTTGGTAATTAGAACCTGACAGTTTAAGTTATTCTTGTAGATTGCAACCTGATGATTATCCCTTAGTTTTCAAATTGCGTAACATGTACCCTCACCTCGATACGAGTTAGATCCCTTTCCCCTTTAGGGCTAGTAACCTTTCCATTCTTGCTATTGACACTTGTTCTATAAGCCCTATGATTAAGACTTAAGATGACCATTACCAATATAATGCAATAGGATACCCTAATAAGTACCAAGACATTTTCTCGTAAACCCTAACAGGAGTTTCTACTTTATCCTTAAGGCAGTACAGTATTAGTTAATTCTTTTAAGTTGGGTAGTATGCCTCATAACCTAGTAATGCGTAGTCCTTTTTGACTCATTAATGAAATATAACCGAATGACATTACTGTATGCTAGCATAAGACGATAGTGTTTATTCAGACTGTAGAACTTAAAGGCCCATACCCCTATTTGGTCGACTAGCAACTTAGACAAGGAGTTAGCATGACAACTATAGGGATTATAGAGTCTTATCTTCTTTGTGAACTTGAATTATTATGTACCTTCTTTCATCATAATCTAGTGTATTTATATTTGCTGTACTACCTTGACTTATGCTGCTATTATAGCCTAGATTTGCGAGCTTATTCTTTATCGAGCTTGTTCATGACATATGTATTATTGGGGGCCCACACTAATACAATTGTCTAATCAGAATTAGTGTATTATGGTCTGGACAACCATAGAACGCTTGGTTCACTCTTCACATGACTACTTTACGTGGATTGAGATACATAGTTGACTAGTAGACGAATATACTTGCCCCTAGACATGTCTGACATATCGTAACAGTTACATAACTGTACTGATATGAGCATGTGAATAGGAATTACTAAAATAGGATTTTAATCCACAACAGCCTTGACAATTCTCTTTTGAATTCTCTAATCGCCTTGAACCCCATACTTGTATTCTATTACCTCCCCCTTGAACTCTTTATTATTGTTTTCTGTCTTTCCCTATTTCGGAAAGATGAATCTTGTGCTTGGTATGAGTTGATACACAAAGAGTACTAGATATACCCATAGGCCAATCATATTACTAGATGACTATCTTTTATAATTGATTAAGGGCATATCATATGTGATATACTTGGTGTTAAAGTTTTGAGGATTGAATAACATGATTAAATAATTTGAGGAATATCTTTCTTAAACGTATAGCCTTATGTGATAGATGGGTAAATTCTAAGTTGGGTAGAAGTTGTATTGTCAACTTGAGAGGAATTTCTTTTAGATTGTGATCAAGTAAGATTAGATTGGGAGATTCAAGTCATTTTAATTTTGAGAAATTTTAAAAGAAGGATTAAGATAATGAGGATTTAACGATTTTAAAATCTTGATATTGCGGACCAAATATTTATACTTTGAGCACATAATTTAAATCTTGAATATTGAAGGTTGAATCATCGATTTAAATTTTGAGGATAAATATAGAATTTTAGACTTGAACAATTGGTGAATTAGATTTAAATTTTATAATTTGAATTAAAAGTTTAATTTTGATTGTTGGTCACCTATTTGAAATATTGAGGATGTAAATTGAGTTTAAATATTTGAAGAGTACAAAATTCTTAAGTTGAGAATAGGAATAAGATTTGATTAAAATTGTTTATTGTTCAAAGTCTAGAGGAGATTATGATAGTTGGAAATTGTGATATAAATTTTGATGTGGGATGTCATATAGATTTGAGTTAGATTTGGATGTTGATTATTTAAAAATCGAGAAGAGATTACGACAAGTTAAATTTTGATTTAAACAGTGGTTATTTTAATTTTGAAGTGATTGCGATGGATTTGAATATATTTTGTTATTTAAAATTTTGGAAGAGATTGCGATTGACTTGCCTTATGTAAGAATGTGAATAATTTAGCAAACTATGCCTTATTTTTAATTTCCAGGATAAAATTCTTTTAAGTTGGGTAGATTGTAAACCCCCTCACCCAAAATAGGTATTTTGTGTATATTTTATATTATTATATTTATTATAGATGTTGAATTTCTTTAGAGTATTCTCTTAGTTAATTAAAAAATAAATTTCTTGATATATTTACTTATATAAATATTTATTTAGAATTATTTTAGGTTATTTTAGATTTTGGAGATTTTCTAGAATTTTTGGTAATTAAAACTTAGGAAACATAAATTTTTAGGACTTTCATGATTTACTATGAGACCATACTTGAATGTTGTTACTACCAAACATTTATTTTAGAGTTAAAATATTTAAATATTTTTTTCTATAATTTATTTAGAATTTTAAGTAATTATTGGATTTTTGGAATTATTGAGGATTTATTTGGATATATAAAGTCTTAATATTAGATAGAGCTAATTTAGTGTTAATAGATATTAATAAGATTATATATAAATTATTTGTATTATCTTTAATTCTATTTAAGATTATAAATTATTGAGATGAACTCAAACTCTATTTTAAATTAATTCAAATCCTGAGCCTACTAGGAAAACAACTTCATGCATATCCTATCCTTATTTAAACTGATCCTAATCATATCCAAATTAGCCAATCCTAGTCTTATTCAATTAAAAAATCTCTAAATTCAGCCTCATTTTCTAGTAGTTATGACGACTTAAAAAGACGATATCTCCTAGCTCCAGACTCCAAACGCGCTCCAATTTTTTTGTTAGAATCATATCAAGGTTAGTTTTCTAAATATATAAATTATTTCAGTAATTTCAGAACCTATTTGTCCAAAATATCCCGAAAGTGCCAGTTGTCCGAAATCAGACGCGTTTTTGTATTTTTGAGATTTTGGGAGATCCCAAACTCAGAATTATGAACCGTTTAAAGTTTCGGAAAGCTGACATGATGAAATTCCAGAAAAGTATTTTTCCATAACTTAAAATATAATTTTATTCTACTGTAAAATTCGTGCAACGTAGACGTAAATAGGAAACTACCAAAAACTGTCATCTGTGCGCCCTTGTGGCCATAACTCTTTACCGACTTATAATTTTATGAAAATGTCGATTCCAACATTCATGTAGCATTGAAATCTTTAGGATTCCACACACAAATCTAGGATTTGAGTTGGTTGACTTTTTGGTCAACAGATTGCCTCGATTTGCGTACCATGGATCACAAATCCGTAAAGTTGACTTTCTTTGGACCAAAATTAGGATTTAACAATAAAATTAGATTATAATAAGATTAAAATAAGATTAAAATACTATTTTAGGTTATTTATTTAGAATTAAAAATTAATTCAAATGGAGGAACCTATTCACCCACTTTTGTAACCTAACTTGTTTAATTTATGTGACGGGTAGATCGGACGACGCCTTGAGTTGTGACTTCATCCTTTTTCAGAGCAGGCAAGTATACCTTGCCATTGTACTATTATTCATATTCCATATATTGCATGCATCTTTATTTTCTGTCTTTAGTTCATATATTTTAACTGTATATAAAATGCGCGTCCAAGGAAACTTGGGTGCAACGACGGTGTCGTCGCAATATGTTTTTATTTATGTATTTACATTGACCTTGTTTATGAGACTACCCCATTATCATGTAGCATCATTAGGTTTATTGGCCGTGACACAGTTGTTACACGAGTGTGAGTCTCATATAGATCACGGACTGCGTGACAGGTCTGGCCTCCTGTACGTATGGACCGTGCGTTAGGGATAACTGCCGTAGAAACTTTGTATGCTAGCAGACCTGGCAGTTATTAGAGGTATTATCGTGTCATGAATGTGACATGCTTAGAGCATGGGATGGAAAGAACAACAAGTACCGCATTTGAGCTCCTTTGCACTTTTCTCCTGTGCGCCCGAATTCTCCGCCGGAGATACGGGTGGTGATGACCAATATATATTATGTACTATCAGGCGGGCCACCGGCATTCAAAAGACGACGTACCTTTTAGGCCCCTGGATCTCCCATAGAGAACCATGCCAAATCCCAGTTTTCAGCCAGATAGCTCACTTGTGGGGAAAGTTGTTCTTAACTACATTCACTTAGATGGTTAGGCGACCCCATTGGATATTTATTTCAGTACTTTATTGGCATGTGTTTTATGTATCTTGTTATGTCCCTCTGAGGACCTGGCCCCTTCCAGGTTTTTCTGTTCTTGAGTGTTCGCAGGAGCGCAGATTCGGATGGTTACCTATGTTTCGAGGAGGTCTTTTCTTCAAGCCGTGATTGATAGCTGGTGATCTTATATGGTGTTGGTTGTGTTGTCCTTATATTGTATTTGCTCTTATATTCGAGTTGGTAGTAGATTTGTCTCCACCCAACTATCATCCTTAGATACTTCTTATTGAGATATAGTTTCATAGATACTGGTTATTTATTTATATTTGATTTTTGTGGATGAGATTTAGATTATATCCTGTGACTTGTGATAGATTTATACCACTTGTGGATTTGATATTCATATTACAACATACGTATAGATTTTGGTTTCCATATATTGGAGTTGCCATATCCATGCGGCTGGCATGCTTACGTGTCCTAGTCCTACGTATTTTTGGGACTGCGGCGTGACAAGTACAATCAAAACTAACCACGGGGATACATGTCATGCAATATAGGTGTTACTAAAAGCCTTGATCAGGACACTTACAGGAATTCTCAAGCCAGTAGTGTGCTATGTCGAGCCACAATCAGGATTATTAGGATGGTGTGCTACTTTGAGCCACTAACAGGATTATCAGGATCAGGAGTTTCAGGACTATCAGTACAGGATCAGGATTATTAGTATAGGATCAAAATTATCAGTATTATTAATTTCATGTCAAGATTTAGGAGTTTATTTATAATATACAATCACTAGATCATGTCAAGAAATCGTGATCAATATCAAGAATGTCATGTTCATAAAATAACACGGATTAACTAAAATAACAGAACAAAAGAGAACCAACGAATCATCAAGAGTTAAGCATATAAAAGAGAATTCTGGCATGCAGGCGCATAAATCATTAATTCAGGTTTGGCGCATAAAATTAGGCAAAAAAATAAAATCCACGCACAATGGGTCAAAAACCACTATTGACGCACAAATAGCCAAAACGGACAATTATACATAAATGGCCAAAAACAGTTTTGGCACACAAATCACTAATCCAGGCAGTTCTGGCACACTTTTATACAAAAGTGCTCCGAGAAAAGATGGCGCACAATCATACTAAAGCGCACTTCTAGGATCTTGGCGCACAATGATAGAAATAAGCAATCTAGGAGCTTGGCGCATAAATCTATCATTGGCGCACAAATAAAAATATCCAAGCTACGAATTTGGCACACTTTCATCAAGTATGCCAATAGTGAGGTTAGCGCACAAACAAGCGCAGGAAGGTCTACTAAAAGACAAACACAAGTTCCAAGACATAGTACAACAGTCGAGACGACCCTGCAGTCAAGAATACAATTCTCGAGAATGATTAGAAGTCTTTGCTTAGTCATTAAGTAATTACTAAGGGCTATAAAGTGCGTCGTCTCTGGAGAATGTCACATAGTGTGCCACATAACAAAGTGCACCATTTTCTAGAAGAGACAAATTATGCCGGTAAGAAAAGTTCACCAAAGCGCACCAACTCTGCAATATCTGCAAAGTGCGCCGACTTGGCTTTTAAGTAGTGGCGTACATTCTTGATGACTTGTAGATCCATTCAAAAGTGCACCAAGTAGGATTGACGTATTTTTGAAGGAATTGCCTTAGTACAAAACTACTTAGGAGTAGAGAAGTGCGCCCAAAGTACATAAAATATCTTGGCACATTTTTTAAGGAATTTGTAAAACACACACAAGTGCAATCTCTAGAACTTCGCTTATGCGACAAGGGTTCCCTGCGTATTTTTTGCATGTATTCTCAGGCCAGCTTGCATTCTCCGACCTCCTGTTCTCAGGCTCCAAGAGCAATCTAATTTAAGAAAAACAAAATCATCAATGAGGCAAGTTTTAAGTATTACCCAAAAGTAAAATCGGTCAAATGATAAAAATAAGTTATACTAAGAATCAAAACAAGATCCAAGGTTATTCCTTTGGTTGGAAAGATGTACTTGCCTACGGTTAAGTTCTAGCCTATTACCAACACTACCAAGATCAAGGGATTGATTATAGGTCATTGGATCATAATCCATGCCTCTCACCCGGGTTTATCACAGCCAACCACCATAAAAACTAAGGGACCAACTGTCCAAAGTATGCAATTAAGAGAAACTTACAAAAATAACCTAAATAATGCATGAATGGCATAAGGCAAGATATAAGCAATTAAACAATAAGCAAGCTATACATGTATAATAAGTGTATATTGGGTACGGATACTAGAACAGTGAGACGAGTCTCACCAGATCACTGTAGCTTCCTTCCGTATGCAGTCAGGATGTGTTGGTTAGATCTCGGGTCGAGTCCTGACGGCCTATCTGAGTGGCAGCGTCGGGGCTAGTTATCCCAGCAAGGATTTCTAATTGCGTCCTTTCACACGACAGAGTTGGGTCTGTAGCGGCTCAGCTCTGAGTTGCAAGCTCCCTTTTTATCCATCAATATGGATTCTTTTCTCGTCCTGTGGCTTGCACTATGGGGTCTTGCTGAAGTGATGACCCATAATGCGTTGAGTTGTCAGCTTCACACGTGCTGGTACCAAAAACAACACAGAGGGGTCTTTTTTTTACGTGTACGTAAGATCTTGAATATTAATAAAATTTCTTGAATGTAATGGACCTCCATATGTACTCATGATCCTGAATATTAATAATTTTTTTTACTTCTTTCCCGTTTGAAATATTTTTTGTTGTTATGGCTATCTTGGGAGTATTATACCAAAGGTAATATGATATAGTATAAAATTATAACGATGATAACGTTAAGCCCTATCAGAGGTAAAATATGGATGTGATAGGTTTATATTGGTTCCATTAAGGAGGTCCTATGGAGACATCATCTGCGATGGTGGAGATACTTTGATGTAGAACCGAGAGTCAAGCACATCTGTTTGTAGCTTAGCACGATCATGGCGGGATATTTTATGATGAATGAAAAGAAAATGAGTCAGAGGTAATATGGATGTGACTGCTTTCTTGGACAACTCGTAGTTCAGAGGTAATATGGACAAGAAATACTTGTTTTATATGGATTTTTTTTGTGGGAATAACACTAAAAGGGACGAGTCAGAGGTAATATAGACGTGACTATTTTTTTTAGTGGGTAAGATGACTCATAGTTCAGAGGTAATATTGACATGAACCATTTGTCTACAAAAAAAGTTTTTTTAAGGATCCATTACCCGTTGCATACTCGGGACTCCTGAGTACGGATAACAGATTTGTCCGCTTACTACGGACGGTATATAGAGGTAACATGCTGAGGGGGGTGCTAACTGTAAGCATTATCCTCGTATTTCCCTCTGCTAGTGTCATGCCCCAGAACCAGAATAATGGTGAACGTGGGCAGACAAAGAAAACCACGTATACTAGAGTACTTTATACCCCGAGATACGATCATGGCTGTCTAGACATGTGAGGATTTACTCTACAATCCATCGGGCAATCTTAGGTCAAGAATCCTAGGTGTCTAAATCTCAAGCAAGCAACAAATTTATAAGACGTATGATCACCAACATATAATAATAAGGCATCCCAAACTATATATTCCCAGATAATCATGAAGCTAGTACAAAAATAAAGAACTAGCATAATACAATATTACATGATCAGATCTAGCTATAGTCTAGAATATGCTTTACATGTAGGTCTGCATACTAGAATGTCAAGTTCCAAAACATGACCTAAATACATGTTTGGTGGCTAAATACCTCCAAATTATAAGTAAAAAATTAAGTGGGTGATGAAGAAGAAACTCACTCATATCCTCGGGTGCTCCTAGTGTTCACCATCTTGAGGCGGGAAAATGGTAGATCCTGCGATCCTGCTCTAAAATTTAACCATAAAAAACCATTAGGGTTAGACCCTAAAACAACAAGTACCACAAGGGAGCCAAACTTAGTAACTAAAACTAACATCCAGACAAATCAGTAAGAATAGCTCAAGGAATAGTTACATAAGTGCAGCAGGTAAAATAATAGTTAAACAGTTCTGGAGCATTTAAACAAGATATATGGAATTAGTACTCAGGTTACAATTTCTTGATCAGTTGTTAAACATATCAGGACAGGACTAGACTAGACTTGAAATTAAAAAATTATGACAAATCATGTCCTACGGCTTATTATCATTAGCTAACTAGTTTTATCACAGTTCTAATTACTAACACATGTAGTTTTAGATTTCTTACAGCCGCATATCCTGCAGACTATCCGGATTAACCAGATGAACAGGTACATAATATAGATTTATCAGGTATAGTCATTTTTTATCTTTTCTGGTAGTACAATACTCGTCGGTGTGCTGGAAGTGTGCCCCTAACGGCGGAGAGCTTCAAATCCATTAGGTGTCCCTGGGATACCGGGATTGCATATATCCATAAAATCTCTCTAAATGCTTTTCTAGATTATTATTCTAGTTATTAGCATGGACAATTTTCAAGAATTTTTGAACGTGGTGCTCAAGAATCTACCTTAGACATGATGCAAGATAGGATAGTAACTTGACGAGTATAATCAAAATCAACCATGGGGATACAGGTCATGTGGTACATGTGTTACAAATCGTCTTGATTACGACAGTTACAGAATTCTCAAGTTAGGAGTGTGCTACGTCGAGACATTATCAGGAGTATCAGGATGGTGCTACGTCAAGCCACTATCAGGATTATCAGGATCAGAAGTATCAGGGTTATCAGTACAATTTCAGGATTATCAATACAGGATCAAGATTATCAAGATTCAGGAGTTTATTTATAATTTATAATTTATAATTTACAATCATTATATAATGTCAGAAAATTAAGATCAATATCAAGAATGTCACGCTCAGGAATAATCAAGATTAACTAAAATAATGGGATAAAAAAGAAGTAGAGAATCATAAAGAGTTAAGCATGTTAAAGAAAATGTTGGCATACATGCACATAAATTAATAATTCAGGGTTGGCGCATAAAATCAGGCAAGAAAATGACATCCGCACACAATGGGTCAAAAACCACCATCGGCACACAAATGGCCAAAATAGGTATTAGCGCACAAATGGCCAAAAAATAGTTTTGGCTCACAAATCAATAATCTGGGCAGTTCTGGCACTTTGATACAAAAGTGCTCCGAGCAAAGATTGCACAAAATCATACTAAAGTACATTTCTAGGATCTTGGTGCACAACGATAGAAGTGTGCGAACTAGGAGCTTGGCACATAAATTTATCATTAGCGCACAAATGAATGTGCCCAAGCTACGACTTTGGAGAACTTTCATCAAGTATGCCAGTAGTGAGGTTAGAGCACAAACAAGAGCAGGAAGGCCTACTAAAAGATAAAACACAAGTTCCATGACATGGCACAGCAGTCGAGACGACTCTGCAGTCGAGAACATAATTTTCGAGAATGGTCAGAAGTCTTTGCTTAGTCATTAAGTAATACGAAAGGCTATAAAGTACGACGTCTCTGGAGAATGTCACATAGTGCGCCAAGTAGCAAAATGCTCCATTCTTCAGAAGGGACAAAGTTCGTCGGTCAAGAAAGTTTTACCAAAGTAAACTCTGCAATATATGCAAAGTGCGCTAACATAGCTTTTAAAGCAGTAGCATACATTCTTGATGACTTGGAGACCCATTTAAAAGTGCGCCAAGTAGGATTGGCATACTTTTGAAGGAATTGCCTTAGTACAAAATGTACATAGGATTAGAGAAGTACGTCTAGAGTACTTAACATATCTTGGCATATTTTCTAATAGATTTGTGAAACACACACAAGTGCGCTCACTTGAACTTCACTTATGCAACAAGGGTTCCCTGCGTACTTTTTATATTCATTCTTAGGCCAACTTTGCATTCTCCGACGTGTTGTCGTTGGGCTCCAAGAGCAATCCAATCCAAGGAAAATAAAATTATCAAAGAGATAAGTTCTAAGTGTTAACCAAAAATAAAATTGATCAAATGATAAAAATAAGTTATACAAAGAATCAAATTAAGATCCAAGATTTTTCCTTTGGTTGACAAGATGTACTTGCTTACGGTCAAGATCTAGCCTAATACCAACACTAGCAAGGTCACCCACGGCTAAGGCCAAGCTCGTATAATGCTCTCTGCTGGGAAAGAAATAAAGAAGGAAAGAGAATGAAAGGAAAGAAAAGTGAAGGAAAGATAATGAGATTGCTTATATAGCCAAGGAATTGATTTTAGGCCATTGGATCATAATCCATGCCTCTCATCCGGGTTCATCATAGCCACCCACCAAAAAAACCAAAGGACCAATGGTCCAAAGCATGCAACTAAGGGAAACTTACAAAAATAACCTAAATAATGCATGAATGGCATAAAGCAAGATATAAAAATTAAATAATAAGCAAGGTATACATGTATAATATGTGTATACCGGGTACGAATACTAGAATAGCGAGATGAGTCTCATAACTCTTTACTCCTTAGAAAATTTTGTCTTCGAAATTTTAATAAGGCACAGGGTCTAGCAAGAAACTCTGGGGACATGCAATCAGGGTAAACAAGGGCATACAGGAATCAAGCACAATCCTAGAACACGATAAGCATGCACAAAAAAAGAATAGGGTACGAGATATACAAACAAGTATACCTCACGAGTTAAAAAATATGGGTATCGAGCACGGATATTATCCTCTCGCTCCCAAGTTGTCTCGCTCGGTGATTAATGCCCCCAAGCAACTCGGACATACCGAATAGTACAGTTCTTGAGAATCTTCTCTCTCCGATCAAAAATGGATACATGCCTATCCATATACAAAAGGTCGGTACCAATTATCGACATCATAAAAAAAAAGTATGTATATTTTTTTCGATGAAGGTATACAATTCTTATTTATTTTAAATTGACAAAGAGTATAAGAGAAACCCTATACAAAAGAATCTAAGTACAAAAGACCTGGGCTAAGTTTGACGGTGGAGATCGAGCACTACAGCGGCTGCTTTACGTCGTTGACAATCCAGGACCAGGAGGGTCGACGAGGCTTTCATGGCGCTCTGTCTCATTCTTTTGTAGAGGTGGCTAGCTCTGCTTCCTCTTTCTTTTACGTGTGGGTGTTTGGATCTTTTGATAATGTGCATGGGGGAGAAACATCCACTATTTGTAGCCTTCAATATGGCATTATGCAGGTGCGTGTACGTGAATTGTATGGCGCATGATACTGCTGGCGCATAAGAGTTGGCAGGATCATAACGGCGCATGGCACTATGGACGCATGACACACTTAGATACATAGGTGCACATGGCACTGCGAGCACATGAGACACATAGATGTAGGAGGGCGCATGGCACTGTGGGCGCTTGAAAATCTACTTAGACTATTGGCACATTGGACCAAATCCTTGAGGCACAAGGAGTTCGACTACTGAGGCATATCTTTATGGTGCATGGAGCAAGGTCTTTTGGAAACATGGAGCAGATTTTTCATGCTTTTATACTAATGACCAATTCTGAATGATCTAGGACATGGCTTGAATCCGACATATATTGTCATAACTGAGATACATGGAAAACGTTATGTATCTTGCGAAGCGACGGTGGAAGAGGAAGGCAATAAGAAATAACTCCAACTCGCTCGAGGATATCGAACGGACCAATATACCATGGACAAAGATTTCTCCGTACACCGAATCTGATGACTCCTCGGGATGGCAAAATTCGAAGGAATACATGGTCGCCGACAGAGAACTCAAGAGGTCCCCGATACGAATCGACCCAATGACGTCGACGATCTTGAGCTACCTTAAGATGCTTTCGGACTTGTTTGACTACCTCAACTATCTGGGCTATCATCTCTGGACCAAGTAATTATCTCTTACTAATGTCATCCCAAGCTACATAGGATCTGCATTTTCTTCCATACAGTGCCTCGAAGGGTGACATCTGGATACTTGCTTGCGTCACGCCCGGGGGACGACTATCGATTCCATATAATTAGGGCGTGACATATTGGTATCAGAGTAAAGTTTCAAGTTCCTTTGACCCTCATGTCAAAAAAGTTCCTTTAACTATCTATTCCCTGTGCTAGTTCTTAAACTCGTTGGGCCAAAATGAGATACGTTCCATACAATGAGTCCATAATACATTATGAACCTGATACAAGTTACCTTCTTTTGAAGGGATGATTCAAACGCAAGCATCAGTGCTAGCACCGGGTGAGGTACAAACACAAGAAAGTAGTTCCGACACTGTCACTACCACATTTTCTAGGAAAGTATATTTTAGTAATTTCATATTTAATTAAATATTGTGCTTGATAAATAATTAATTTTTGTATTATTTAATTATTGTTAGATGTTAGTTATTTATTTTAGACTTGTGTTAGTGGACCTAATTAGTTTAGTTTAGACTCATGGACCAACATGTATTAATTTTTATATTTTAGCCCATTTAGAAAGCCCATTGATTAGGAGGATGATTAATTTAATTAAACCATTAGACTAGAAGCTTCTCCTTAATTATTTCTTCATGAGAGGCCCCAAGAGGTATAATAGATATTATATAGTGACTTGAGGAAGGGGTAAGGGGGAGGCTGGCTTATTAAAGAGGAGGAAAATAGTTTCTCTCTCCTCTTCTCATTTGCAAACTAGATCTAGAATTTTCCTCAACCAAATTCCTTTATTCCCACTTCATTTTCTTACTAAATTTTATCCTAATTCTTTTTCAAATTACCATTGGAGGCTAGTGGAGCAAGGATCTAGAAGGAGGAAGCAAGGATCTACAAAGAGGAGCAAGGATCTACAAGTTGGAGGCCAATTTTATCATATTTGGAGGTTTTATTGGGAATCCATCTCCTAATAGGTACAATTCAGTTTTTTCTCTTAATTTAGGCTCTAAATCTGAGATTTAACCATGAGAAATCAACCCATATGTATAGGCTACCTATAGAATTTGGTTTTGTGTTCACATGAGGCCTATTAAAAAAGTTTTGGTGCTTTTTGTGTCAATTTTGGGAGAATTCCGAGATTGACATTTGTTGTATGCGTTAATTGGTCCTATAGATCAATTTGACATGTGCTTGTGTATTTGGGGCTAGTGGTATGTCCATAATTGGTAGGTATAGGTTGTATCCCAATAATTTGGTGATAAGTGTTGATTTGGGAGTTTTTCCTCCGACACGGGACTTTGTGCATGTCACATTTTGATACGGACACGTAGATTTATGTTTGACTTTTCGTATTGTTCATAAATAATATATTAGACTTGCTCGTGTGATGGACCCATGTCTCAAGCGTATCCTAGATCTAGTGGGATACGGGGTGATACGTTCCATGTGTTTGTGCAATTTAATTTCTAGATCTATTTCTTTTGTGTTCTTAATCATGGTGATGTGTAATTATATGTATGTATATATATATAGTTGTTATATATATATATATATATATATATATATATATATATATATTAGAATGTCATAGATCTATGTATCTATTTATGTATATATATATATATATATATATATATATATATATATATATATATATATATATATATATATATATATATATATATGTATGTAGCTATTATTCTACTTTTGTAAGAGCTATTTAATATTGGAGTGTAAGTATGTATATTGTAGTATATATATAGTGTAAATGTTATATGTATATATATTGTGTACGTATATATGTAGTTTATATATATATATATATATATATGTATGTTATTGTTATATGTATTTATTATGTACATATATCCTATATAGTTGTAACTATGTATATATATGATACTATATTGTTATACGTATTATTGTGTACATATATATTTTTATATAGTTGTAAGCTATATTTATGTAATTAGATATTGTATTATATATATTATATATTATGTTATATTTATATATATAAGAGATAGGAGAGGCGGCAACAAATTAGTGATATTTTACCGTCACAAAAAGGAAAACAGCAGCAGCAGCAAAAGCAACAGCAGCGGCAGCAATAGCGACAACAGCCACAGCAGCAATAGCAACAGCAGCAGCAGTAGCGACGGCCGCAGCAGCAATGACGACAACAGCAGCTCAGCATCAGCAACGACAGTTGAAAACTGTCGCTATAGCAGCAGTATCGGCAGCATATCAGATGCTATAGCGACGACAGCTAAGGGTTTTTAGTGACACTTCTGCAGATATAATAGTATTATGTATTTAATTATATATATATATATGTGTGTGTGTGTGTGTATGTGTGTGTGTGTGTGTGTGTGTGTGTGATATTAATATATACGTATATATGTTCGTAATTGCTAATTGTGTTTAACTATACTATGTGTATAATAATTAGTTATTAGTATATATTATTTATGAGTAGTTAGTATAAACAAGGTATTGGATATTACCTTGAAATGCCAAGGTAAGTATCAAGGTATTTAGGATAACCTAAGGTATTGGGTTTGGGTATCAAGTTTGAGGTTTAGTGTTGTGATACCAAGTTGGTTCAAAACCAATGTATCCAATTAATGTTTATAAATTAGGATTTTATATATTTAATATTGTTTGATATGTATATGTGATGTTTTACTTGTTGTTTTACGTATCTTGAGATACAATATCCTAGTATCCTAAGATGTAGCTAGTATGACCTAGATTCATAATGTTTGAACCCAATATCTTTGAGATAGACTCATGCAACCTAGAAATATGTAGTTTGACATAATTGACCTTAGTTTGACCATAATGGACCATAATTTGACTTAGAGTTGACTTAGTTTGACTTTTGGCTTAGAATTGGCTTGTTGACCTAGAAGTTGACTAGTTTAACTTATTTTCTTTCCGAAACCTTGTATTGATATTATATTCCATATCTAGGTCTTCGAGGCACCGTGTCAGACATATGTGAGACTATTCATTGGACTTCAGGCGAGTATATTCTCTGTTAATTTCTTATTTATGATATCCTCTATGTTTATTGTATCTAGAGTAGATATCTACGTTTCTTGATACGATGGTTACTCGTCATGAGATGTTATTCCTTGTATATGGTGTATCTTGTGCAAGTCTTGATTCATTGATTATCTTGTGCATGTACAGATACTGATTCTCGGGGAGATTTGCTACCTTTCTAGACAATCCCGTGCCATAGCATACCATGGTTGGATCTACTATACCAGTATGGGGTGGAAAGTATTTTAGTGTAGATATGTGATCATACCCTCCTTGTGCATGTCTTATTCCTTGTGAGTGTTGATCATACACCGCACGCATGATCAACTAGGCCATTATACTCTTGTACAAGTTTTTAAGCCGATCACATGTTAAGCTAGTACTCACACACTTGGTCATTAGTATCTTTGTTCATTGACATATTATTCATTATTATATTTATTCCAGTATTTTCTTATTGTGTATCTCTTGTATCTATTGTGCATCTTGTATATTCATATCTATTTACTGTTACATAGTTTTTATCATTGATTAGAACTGCTATTAGAGATGTACTCTGCTCCTTTCCTGACTAGATATATTTTTTCCAGATGACAGTAAGGAGTGGTACCCTACACATTATGGACCTCAGAATGTTGTGGGTTTAGAGTCAGAGACCCTGGCTCAGGAGGGACTTATCCCAACTGAGACAGATAACCCGGGTTTAGTAGCTTCTTAGTATTCTTGTACTGGATTTGTCTCTTATTTGTTAGTACTTTCAGACTCATTGATGTTATTATTTTAGGCTCATGAGTTATATGTGACTTTTCTATTCTTTATCATATTCATGCTCATTTCATATTAGATCTGTGATTGAGTATATTATTATTATTGGTGGTTCATTATATTGCTAGATAGATTACCCAGAAAATGTTCTACCGTCAATTCTGTGGCATAGGTTGGGCGTTATTCTCGACTTGCATCCCTACCTCGGGTGTGGGTCGTGACACTTTTTTAGTGGTGGCCCATGTAGGTCAGGATTCACAAGTTATGCGATATCGTGGTAGTACGACGACTTAGTTGTACTACTGCAAGCCTGTTTCAGGATATAGGATATAGGCTATAGGTTGGGAATACTCAATCACATCTAAGAAAAATTCTTTTGATTCGTTTAACTATTCTCCTTTGATATTGATATTTGATCTTTTAATCTGTCTCTTCCTTGAGTATCTTACATCATATGACATATTAATTCTTTCCTTCATTTTGTCTCAGGATGTCGCCTAATACTAGATCATAACCGGGGAGAGCAGTTTATGAGAGGTCTGCGATGTCCCGAGGGCTTGCACCAGTTACTTCTTCGTTGATTGGAGGGTCAGCTACTTTCGGAGGTCTACCACCTACTCAGAGGACTGTGCCCGCTGTATCTGAGGGGCTCCCACCTTCGCCTTCCGTGCTAGCAGAGGCGACACAGATGTTTACATTGTTTCGTGAGATGCTCGAGGCAAAGAGGACTCAATCTGAGGCACATCAGAGGCAGACCGATATTTTATGGCAGGGCATCAAGAGTGCTCATCAGCTTACTCATACCGTAGTAGAGAGAGGAGTTCCGATCCAGCAACAGGTTGCTCCTCAGGTTGCTCAGTTTCAGCCAGGCAATATTCAGGACTTCAAGAAGCTGGAGCCTAGGGTCTTCAAGGGGACGGAGGACATCGTCTATGCTGATGATTGGCTCGAGGACATTGAGCGTCTTATGAGGGTGTCCTATCTTTCTGAGGATCTGAAGGTTGTGGCAGTAGGACTTCAACTATTTGACGTTGCTCGTACTTGGTTCAGGAATGAGTCGATTCTTATTGATGCGGGATAGTCTTGGGAGGTATTCAAGGACCTCTTCAAGAAGAAGTTCTTCACTCGGGCAGACATGCTAGACTTGGGGAGGCAGTTTGAGAGTCTCATTTAGGGAAGCATGTCTGTGGAGGAGTATGTTGTGGAGTTCGGCAGGTTGAGCTAATTTGTAGAGTATTTGGTGAGAGAGCCGGAGGTTCGGGCTATTCATTTCCGTGAGGGTCTAAACTGGGAAGTGAAGATCCTTATTCTGTCTTTTTATGAGACATACTCGGAGATACTTGTGGAGGCACGCAAGGTTGAGCGGGAGTTGGGTTTAAAGCCTAAGAGAGACCGTAATTATTTTCTGGGGGCCAATAGCAGTGCAATATCTGCTAAACGTCCTTATTTCCAGTCCAGGCCTTTCCAGCAGCTTCAGCAGCACCAGACTCCAGCTAGGGCACCATTTTACCAGGCACCACAGCAACAGAGACAGTTACATAAATTTTTCTGCCACTTCTGCAAGAAGCCCGACCATATTTGGGAAGTTTACAGGAAGAGGTTAGGAGTTTGTTTGTATTATGGTACTGAAGGGCATCAGCTGAGGGAGTATCCTTTCAATCCTCGTCGTGCAGTTCAGAGAGCAGCTTCAGCTCCGAGGGCACAGGTGAGACCATCTGCAGTACAGCCGAGGGGACCGCTTCTGACACAGCAGCAACGTTATGTCCAGCATCAGCAATAGGGAGGTGCACGTTAGGGATGAGCGTTTTCTATGACCGTCGAGGAGGATGAACCCACCAGAGATATTATCGTAGGTTCTATTCTTCTTGATTCTATTCCAGCTTTAGCTTTGTTTGATAGTGGTGCTTCCCATAGTTTGTATCTATTTTTTTTGCTCTGAAGCATGGTTTGGTAGTTGAGTATTTACTTAGGACTTGCAAGATCATGACCGGGGAAGGCATTATCCTGGTTAATAATATTTGCAAAGATCGGAGAGTTACTCTAGGAGGCCGAAAGTTGAGTGCGTGCCTACTTATAATGTCACTTTCGAGCTACGATATTATACTCGGGATGGATTGGTTCAGTAGGCACCGTACTAGCAAAGATTGTAGAGGAGGTAGAGTTTTGTTTGGTCCGTCGGGTAAGCCAGAGTTTGAGTTTGCTAGAGGAGCTACAGAGTAAGGAGAAGGCATTATTTGTGGAGCTATGGTGAAAGACAAGGAGTTGCCACATCCGTTGATAGTAGAGTTCTTGGATGTGTTTCCTGAGGAATTGCCAAGATTGCCGCTAAATCGAGATATTGAATTCTCTATAGACTTGGTGCCAGGTGCAAAACCAATTTTGTAACATATCTATAGAGTAAACAACAGCGAGCTGGTCGAGCTGAAGAAGCAGGTGAATGAATTGCAAGATAAGGGGTTTATCAGATCGAGTTCTTCACGATGGGGAGCCCCGGTATTGTTTGTACCAAAGAAGGATGGATCGGTACGCATGTGCATTGATTATAGGACTTTAAATAATCTCACTATCAAGAATAAGTACCTTTTGCCACGGATTGATGATCTGTTCGATCAGTTGAGTGGTGCCAAGGTATTTTCTAAGATAGATTTGAGATCAGGCTACCACCAGGTGAAAGTAAAGCCGAAGAACATACCGAAGACTCCTTTTAGAACTCGGTATGGTCAGTACGAGTTTATGGTGATGCCGTTTGGGTTGACTAATGCACCGGCGATATTTATGAACTTGATGAACAAGGTATTCCATCAGTACCTTGATAAGTTCATGGTGGTGTTCATCGATGACATACTCATATACTCGAAGACAACGAAGGAGCACGAGGAGCATTTGCGGATTGTGTTGGAGGTGTTGAGGAAGGAGAAGCTGTATGAGAAGCTGTCCAAGTATGAGTTCTTTCTGGACAAGGTAGAATTCTTGGGGCATGTTATGACTGGTGATGGTATTTCAGTGGATCTGAAGAAGATCGCAGCAGCAGAATCTTGGAAGACCCCGAGTTCGGTAGCAGAGATCATGATTTTTTTGGGATTGGCAGGCTTGTATAGGAAGTTTGTGCAAGATTTTTCGAGAATTGTCGAGCCGATGACCAGACTCACCAGGAAGGATATAGTGTTTGTTTGGACGGAGGATTTCTAGGTTGCTTTTGAGGAATTAAAGAAGAGGTTGACGTCTGCTCCTATTTTAACATTATCATCAGAGTCTGGAGGTTTCACTATTTATAGTGATGCATAAGAGAAAGGTTTGGGTTGTGTTCTTCAGCAGAATGAGAAAGTGATTGCCTATGCATCTAGAAAATTTGTGTCCGCATGAAAAAAACTATCCTACCCATGATTTGGAGTTGGCAGCAGTCATCTTCGCCCTTAAGTTATGGAAACACAATTTGTACGGAGAGCGTGTGGAGATTTTCACAGATTACAAGAGCTTGAAGTACGTTTTCACGCAGAATGAGTTGAATATGAGGCATCATCGGTGGTTGGAACTGATGAAGGATTTTGATATATCTTTGTAGTATGATCTTGGAAAAGTTAATATAGTTGCCGATGCTTTGAGCAGGTATCTGGTAGCTATGTTCTTGACGTAGGATCAATATTTGTTAGAAGACTTGGAGAGCTTGGGCATTGAGGTGATAGTTCCTGAGTTGGCTATACAGATGTGGGGATTGCAGATATTTTTAGATTTGATGGACAGGATCAAGGCAGCCCAGTATGAGGATGTATCTCTAAGAAGCATCAGAGCTCAGGTGAGAGCAGGATTGGAGGATAATTTTACCATTGCCGATGATGGTTCTTTAAGGCATGGAGTTAGATTGTGTGTGCCTAGTAGGGAGCTGCATGAGAAGGTATTGCAGGAAGCGCATCACTCTCAGTATTTCATACATCCAGGTGCCAATAAGATATATTGGGATATGCGAGAGAGTGTGTGGTGGTATGGGATAAAGAGGAAAGTGGCATAATTTGTATCCAGATGCTTGGTGTGCTAGCAAGTGAAAGCCGAGAGGCAGAGGCCAGGAGGTTTACTTCGGCTATTACCCATTCCAGAGTGGAAGTGGGAGGACATTACTATGGATTTTGTGTCCGGACTTCCATGATCTCCACGAGGGAAAGATACGATTTGGGTCATCGTTGATAGGTTGACCAAGTTGGGCCACTTTTTGTCTTTCAAAGTGGGTTTATCTATGAAGAAGCTGCTAGAGATGTATGTGAGGCAGATCGTCAGGATACATGGAGTTCCCGTCAGCATAGTCTCGGATCGGGATAGTCATTTTACTTCTCATTTCTGGAGGAGTTTACAGGCGAGTTTGGACACTCAGCTCAAGTTCAGTACTGCATATTATCCCAAACAGATGGGAAGTCTGAGAGGACTATTCAGACTCTCGAGGATATGTTGCACACTTGTGTACTAGATTTTGGGGGTTCTTGGGAGGACCATCTCTATTTGGTAGAGTTTACTTATAACAACAGCTACTAGGCTAGTATAGAGATGTCACCTTTTGAAGCTCTATACGGTCGGAGGTGTCGTACTCCCTTGTCATGGGACGATGTTGTAGAGAGAGTTTTGCTTGGGCCAGAGATAGTTGTAGATGTAGAGGAGAAGGTTCAGTTGATCAGAGACAGACTTCGTATGGCATAGGACAGACAACGGCATTGGGTCGATAGCCACCGGAGACCTTTGGAGTTTGAGGTATAGTTTAGATTTTGTTTTGTGCTTGTTATTGGTTATTTGTCATAGATTAAGTTCTTAAGATTTTGTTTTGTTCTAGGTTGGTGGTTTGGTGTTTCTGAGGATTTCTCCGACACGAGGCACGATTCGCTTCGGTGGAGGCGGAAAGCTTAGTCCGCGATTCATCGGACCTTTCACTATTCTAGAGAGGGTAGATAAAGTTGTGTATAGACTAGACTTGCCACTTGCATTGGAGGAAGGGCACAATATGTTTCACGTATCGCAGTTGAGACAGTACGTGGCAGATCCTAGTCATGTATTGGAGCACTCAGAGATAGAGATGGGCCCTACTCTTAGCTATCCAGAGCAGCCAGTTGAGATTCTGGATCGGAGAGAGAAGTGCTAAGGAAACAGACTATTCCTTTGGTATACGTCGCATGGAGGCATCACTCTCTGGGGGAGTCTACCTGGGAGAGAGAGAATGAAATACGAGAGGGTTATCCATATTTGTTTGTGCCTGAAGATATGTTCTTTCATAGTTAGTTCTGTTCTTTTGTTATGTTATGTTCTTATGTTCTGTTACTTTCCTAGGGGTAGTTTTCGTCTTTGAATTTTGAGGACAAAATTATTTTAAGGAGGGTAGACTTGTCACTATCACATTTTCTAGGAAAGGGTATTTTAGTAATTTAATATTTAATTAAATATTATGCTTAATAAATAATTAATTATTGTCTTATTTAATTATTGTTAGATGTTATTTATTTATTTTGGACTTGTGTTAGTGGATCTAACTAGTTTAGTTTAGACTCATCGACCAACATGTATTAATTGTTAGATATTAGTCCATTTAGAAAGCACATTGATTAGGAGGATAATTAATTTAATTAAATCATTAGACTAGAAGCTTCCCTCTTTAATTACTTCTTCATGAGAGGCCCCAAGGGATATAATAGATATTATATAGTGACTTTAGAAAGGGATAAGGGGGAGGCCGACCTATTTGCAAACTAGATCTAGAATTTTTTTAACCAAATTCCTTCATGCCCACTTCAATTCCTTACCAAATTTTATCCTAATTCCTTCCCAAATCACTATTGGAGGCTAGTAGAGCAATGATCTAGAAGGAGGAAGCAAGAATCTACAAAGAGGAGCAAGGATCTACAAGTTAGAGGCCAATTTTATCACATTTGAAGGTTTTATTGGGAATCAATATCCCAATAGGTACAATTCAGTTTCCCCCCTTAATTTAGGCTCTAACTCTGAGATTTAACCATGAGAAATCAACCCATATGCATAGGCTACCCATAGAATTTGGTTTTGTGTTCATAGGAGGCCTATTGAGAAAGTTATGGTACTTTTTGTGTCAATTTTGGGGGAATTCTGAGATTGACATTTGTTATGTGTGTCAATTGGTCCTATAGAACAATTTGGCATGTGCTTGTGTGTTTGGGGCTAGTGTCATATCTACAATTGGGTTCGCGTAGGTCGTATCCCAATAATTTGGTGATATGTGTTGATTTGGGGATTTTTCTCCGACACGGGACTTTGTGCATGTCACATTTTGACACGAACATGTAGATTTGTGTTTGACTCTTCGTATTATTCGTAAATAATATATTAGACTTGCTCGTGTCCTTTGGGGTACGTTTGGATGTGTGATGGACTCGTGTCGCAAGCGTATCCTAGATCTAGTGGGATACAGGGTGATACGTTCCATGTGTTTGTGCAATTTAATTTCTAGATCTATTTCTCTTGTGTTCTTAGTCATGGTGATGTATAATTATATGTATGTATATATATTATTGTTATATAATATATTTATGTATTAGAATGTCATAGATCTATGTATCTATTTATGTATATATGTATATAGCTATTATTCTACTTTTGTAAGAGCTATTTAATATTGTAGTGTATGTATATATATTGTAGAATATATATAGTGTAAATGTTATATGTAAATATATTGTGTACGTATATATGTAGTTATATATATATATATATATGTATGTTATTGTTATATGTATTTATTATATACATATATCCTATATAGTTGTAACTATTTATATATATGATACTATATTGTTATACGTATTATTCTGTACATATATATTTTTATATAGTTGTAAGCTATATATATGTAATTAGATATTGTGTTATATATATTATATATTGTGTTATATTTATATATATAAGAGATATGAGAGGTGACAGCAGATTAGTGATATTTCAGCATCATAAAAAGAAAAATAGCAGCAGCAACAAAAGCAACAACAGCGGCAGTAATAGCGACAGCAGCCGCAGCAGCAATAGCAACAGCAGCAACAGTAGTGACGGCCGCAGCAGCAACGATGATAACAGAAGGTCAATATCAGCGATGACAGTAGAAAACTGTCGCTATAGCAGCTGTATAGCAGCAGTTTCGACAGCGTATCAGACGCTATAGCGACGGTAGCCAAGGGTTTTCAGTGACACTTCTACGGATATAATAGTATTATATATTTAATTATATATATATATATATATATATATATATATATATATATATATATATATATATATATATATATATATATATATATTGTGTATATACATGATATTAATATATACGTATATATGTTCCTAATTGCTAATTATGTTTTAGTATACTATGTGTATAATATTTAGTTGTTAGTATATATTATGTAAGGTTTGTTAGTATAAACAAGGTATTGGATATTACCTTGAAATACCAAGGTAAATATCAAGGTATTTGGGGATACCCAAGGTATTGGGTTTGGGTATTAAGTTTGAGGTTTAGTGTTGTGATACCAAGTTGGTTCGAAACCAAGGTATCCAATTAATGTTTGTAAATTATGATTTTATATATTTAATATTGTTTGATATATATATGTGATATTTTACCTGTTGTTTTATGTATCTTGAGATACGATATCCTAGTATCCTAAGATATAGCTAGTATGACCTAGATTTATAATATTTGAACCCAATATCTTTGAGATAGACTCATGCAACCTAGAAATAGGTAGTTTGACATAATTGACCATAATTTGACCATAGTTGACCATAGTTTGACTTAGAGTTGACTTAGTTTGACTTTAACTTAGATTTGGCTTGTTGACCTATAAGTTGACTAGTTTAATTTATTTTCTTTTCGAAACCTTATATTGATGTTATATTCCATATCTAGATCTTCGAGGCACCATGTCAGACATCTGTGAGAATATTCATTGGACTTTAAGCGAGTACATTCTCTGATAGTTTCTCATTTATGATATTCTCTATGTTCATTGTATCTATTGTAGATATCTATGTTTCTTGACACGATGGTTACACGGATTGGTATATCCGGATCTCGTCATGAGATATTATTCCTTGTATATGGTGTATATTGTGCAAGTCTTGTTTTATTTATTATCTTGTGCATGTATAGACACTGATTCTCGGGAGAATTTGCTACCTTCCTAGAGAATCTCGTGCCATAGCATACCATAGTTGGATCTACTATACCAGTCGGGGGTGGAGAGTATTTTAGTATAGATATATGATCATATCCTCCTTGTGCATGTCTTGTTCCTTGTGAGTGTTGATCATACACCGCACGTGTGATCAACCAGGCCATTATACTCTTGTGCAAGTTCCCAAGCCGATCACATATTAAGCTAGTACTTACACACTTAGTCATTAGTATCTTTGTTCATTGATATATTGTTCATTATTGTATTTATTCCAGTATTTCCTTATTGTGTATCTCTTGTATCTATTGTACATCTTGTATATTCACATCTATTTACTGTTACATAGTTTTTATCATTGATTAGAACTGCTATTAGAGATGTACTCTGCTCCTTTCCTGACTAGATATATTTTTCCAAGATAACACTGAAGAGTAGTACCCTACACATTATGGACCTTAGGATGTTGTAGGTTTAGAGTCAGAGACCCTGGCTCAGGAGGGACTTATCCCAACTGAGACAGATGACACGGGTTTAGTATTCTTTCAGACTTATTGATGTTATTATTTTAGACTTTTGAGTTGTATGTGACTTTTCTATTCTTTATCATATTCATACTCGTTCCATCTTAGATATGTGATTGAGTATATTATTATTGTTGGTGGTTTATTATATTGCTAGATAGATTACCCAGACAGCGTTCTACCGCCGATTCTACGGCGTAGGCTGGGCGTTGTTCTCGACTTGCATCCCTACATTGGGTGCGGGTCGTGAAAGACACATTAGAAAGTTCTCAAAGTCAGTGAGCCATGTCCCGTGTCGATCCCATTCAGCAGATAATGCGGATGCTAGAAGCAAGTGAACAGAGGGATGAGGCTCGTTATGAACAAGCCGAGAAGCGCACAGAAGAACGATAGAGCAAGTTTGAAGGCAATCTAGAAGCCCGATTTGCAGTTCAATAGAAGCAGGTAGATACCCTATAACATATCGTTCAGACCATAGCCTTCAACCATTCCGCGGCAACAATAGCGACACCGGTAGAGCAACCGGCCCTTGAAGTCGAAATATTTCAAACTCCAAGGAAGAAGGATGTGACTACCTTCGAATTTGCTGACTTCAAGAAGGTCTGTAACACGCCATTTAAGTGGATTGAAGATCCAATCGTGGCTCTAGATTGGCAGGCAGAGCTTGAGGATCTCTTCAAATTGTTAGAGGTACCTGAGCAGAAGCGTGTCGCGTGTGCCCAACTACAGCTTCGCTTGAACGTACATAATTGGTAGGACGTGCATCGAAGATCTCTTTCATTTGACGATGAAGAGGAGACGATCACATAGGCTACCTTCCGTGTAGCATTCAAAGAGGAGTTTATACCCCCTCCCGTACGTTGATAAAAGGAGAACATGTTCGTGCAGCTTCGACAAGGCAACATGACCGTGAAGCAGTCTTCGCTGAATTCAACCGGCTCACCAAATTTACAAGCTATATTTACCGAATGTAGCGATTCGTGCCAGAAGATTTGAAGGCGGCCTGTGACCTGCCATCCATGCGCACGTGGTCGTTCCTCAGTACCGGACGATGCGGGAAGTTCTCAACCATGCCCTTTCCCTCGTACCACAGTATCCTCCAGTTGATACCGGCACTATGCATACTTCCAATCACAAGTGCCATCGCAACGAGAAAGGAAACAACGCTGCAAAGCGTCCAAATAATGGCGATCAGCAAAGAGGGGGATTGGGGCAAACGTGTTTCTTCTGTAAGAAGCCAGGACACATGGCCGAAAATTGTCGCAAGAAGCTTTGGTTATGCCTCGCTTGTGGTGAATCAAACCATGGGATTCGTGACTGTCCGTGCCTCTCTGAACGTCGCTCTTAATATCCAAATCCTTCCACAGCACCCCAAGCCAACCGAGCCGCACCACAACAAGTGCGTCATCAAGCTCAGGGCTGGGTGTGCACTATGACACGGAAATAAGCCCTGGTATCGAACACCATTGTGTTAGGTATATTGCTTTTCAATAACATACCTGCACGTGTTTTATTTGATTCTGGTGCAACGAATAGCTTTATATCCACAAATTTTGCCATGGAAAACAATATAGAAATGATACCATTGTATCTAGACCTTAGTGTTAGCACCCCCATCGGGCACAAAAATACCTGTTCGTTCAGTATGTCAAGGTGGTCATGTCACTACCTCATTTTCAGAGCATGGTATTTTTTTATTTTAATTTGGTTAATTGTATATTTATCATAAATAATTGTATTTATATTTAATTAATGGTTGTATTTATTTTCTATTGGTTGTTTTAGTATTTTGGCTAGCCTGGACCCATGTCAGACCCTAGTGGACCCTTGTCAGACCCAACCAACACCCTTGTTAGACTTATTTATTGGTTTAGAATAGTTATTTATATTTTTATTAGCTAGTTAGAGTGATTAGGGATTTATTAGAGTGTATTTGGAAACCCCAAACCCTATTTTAGCATGACTTAATTAGGGGCATTTTAGTTATTTTGTCTAACCCTAACACCAAACCCTAACCCATTTTCTTTACATGGCCAATCAAAACCAGACCCCCTCCCTTTCATTTCATTTCATTTCCTTTCTTCTTCTTCTTCTTCTTCTTCTTCTTCTTCTTCTTCTCCACTCTTTTCTTCTTCCTTCTTCCAATTTCTACATCCAAGTAAGTTTTCTTCACTTTCTTCTCTTCCTTCTTCTATTTCTTCCATCAATGTAAACCCTAACCCTTTGTTTTTCCCTAACCTAGATGTGTAGAGCTTAGATTTGGTGTTGGAGCTTGGGTTGGAAGCTTGGTGTGGTAAATTTGGAGCTTTTTGGAGACTTTGGCTTGGGATTCCAACTCCCAAGAGGTAAACCCTAATTTTTCCTCTTGTGATTACTCTAATATAGTATAATTAGTAGTTTAGAACCTTCCTAGACCTTAGAGCTACCCATGGGAGGAAGCTGGAGCTTGTTTGGATGTGTTTGGAGACTTTGACATTAGGTTTTATGTCAATTTTGGATAAAATCCGAGATTGGCCCAAATTTTGGTGTTGTCCTAGTTAGACGGACCTAGGTAGACGTGCTTGGGTGTCTTGAGGGTAAGTATGTGTCCCCGTTCGGACACGTGAGATCGTGTCACGGAGATTTGGGCGTTTCGTACGATTTAGGGGTTTTTCGTCGTGGGATTCTACTTGCATGCGCGTTTTTGCCACGGACCTAGAATCGGAGAGTTAGCATTTTTTTCTAGGTTTTACACATCGATTAGAACTCGTGGGTAAATTTTGGGCCAATTCTGAGTAGGTTTGGTGTGTGTTTTACGAGGTTTTGTGAACCGCACTCCACGTGTTCGTCGAAATGACCGAATGGCCATTTCGACTTGGTTTCTAGGTTTCGGGCTTGTGCGCGCGTTGGTTTAGCTTCGGAGAGTGTGTATTAGAGTTTTCGAGTATATATATATATATATATATATATATATATATATATATATATATATATATATATGTGTGTGTGTGTGTGTGTGTGTGTATTTTTGTGTGTAGGGGTGAGTGTGGTTGAGTGTGTGTGTTGATGTTTGTGTATGTGTAGGTGTGTGTAGGTGTATATGTTTATATATGTATGAGTGTGTGTATATATATATATATATATATATATATATATATATATATATATATATATATATATATATGTGTGTGTGTGTGTGTGTGTGTGTGTGTGTGTGTGTGTGTTTCTATATATATATGTTTATGTGTGTGTAGTTGTGAGAGTGTGTGTGCGTGTATATGTTTCTGTGTGTGTGTATAGATGTGTTTGTGTATGTGTGTAGTGAGTGTTAGAGAGAGTGAGAGGGAGAGTAGAGCGCAGCAGCAGCGCAGAGGCAGTCGCGCAGCGCCGTGGCAGCAGCAGCAGCGGCGCGTTTCAGCGCAAGCAGCGTGCATCGAGCTAGTTTCTCCCCCCTTCTTATATATATATATATATATATATATATATATATATATATATATATATATATATATATATATATATATATATATATATATATATATATATACGTACATATATAGATAGATATATACCTAGATAAGTATATATGTATAGATATATAGATAGAGATTGATATATATATATATATATGTGAGATGTGTGGATATATATGTATATGTGTATATGTGATATATATATAGATAAGTAGATATATATGCATATGTGTTATATATATATATATATATTGCCTAGATATATAGCTATGTGTATATATTTATATATATAGTTAGCTAGTTAATTAGTGTTAGAGTAAGGTAGGTATCTCAATACCTTGAGATACCAAGGTTTTGAGGGTAGTGAGGTAAGGTGAGATAAGGTATTGAGGTATAGTCTAATACTAAGTTATATATATATATATATATATATATATATATATATATATATATATATATATATATATATATATATATATATATATATATATATATATTGATGTTATGTATATAGATAAGTATATATTATAGATAGCTAGCTAGTTAGCTAGAATAGAGGGTAAGGTATCTCAATACCTTGAGATACTAAGGTATTGAGATAAGTTGGGTATCGGAGGTAAGGTATTGAGGTATTTACCTATACACTAGGTTACATATATATATATATATATATATATATATATATATATATATATATATATATATATATATATATATTAGTATATGGTAATATATATATAGATAGTTAGTTAGCTAGCTAGTGTTAGTGAGGGGTAAGGCTTGAGTATCTCGATACCTTGAGATACTCAAGGTATTGGGCATCGGGGCAAGGTATTGAGTTTTAGCCTAGAAATGAGGTTAGAGATGCTTATATATATATATATATATATATATATATATATATATATATATATATATACGTGCTAGTATATATTTTAGAGGGTATAGACGGGACGTATAGCGTAGGTTGAGGTATCGGATACCGAGGGTATCCCGGTATCTCAAGGAGGCGAGTTTGAGGGTTTATTAGCTTAATGACCTAGTTTTGACCTAGAATTTTAGGGGCACCCTAGTTTGACCTAGAGTTGACCATAGTTGACCCAGTTGACCGCCAAAGTCAACGTTTGACCTAGTTTTGACTCAGAGTTGACTTTTTGACCCCGATTTTACCAGTTTGACCCGTTTGACCTAGAATGACCCTAGAAGCTTGTTTTTAGTTATTTTATATCTGTTTAACTCATATCTGTTTAACTCATTAGAACCCCGTTTAACCTTACTTTTCGTAATAGGTCCTTGCGATTCCAGTTCGGATTGCTAGTTGCTCTGGACGTCAAGCGAGTACATTCTCTGATAGTTTCCATTATCTGATGATTATTATGATTCAGCTTCTAGTATAGTATCATCTGATTTTTCTGGCACGATTGTAGAAGCATGAAAAATACGCTGAGGAATTATACGCGTAAAACAGAGCTCCAGCACTGGGTGGCATAAAATATGACTTCAGAGCCATTGGCGAACAACAGAGCTTCAACGCTATTCAGCGTAAAATATAGCTCTAGAACGACCCGCGTAATACAGTATTTCCAGACTGCTTTAGCGTAAAAAGATTACTACATCACCACTTTGGCGTAAAACCTATCTGCTTTTAATGCAGCGGAAAGTTGTACGAGGAACTCTTCATATTCCTCGAATGAGCCTGTCAGATCATGCAGCAAACCTGACTCCTGACAAAGAGTACTGCACAGCGATCGAGAGGATGGCTGTAATGATAATTCGACACGGAATCCCAGACTGTCGTCTAGTAACATAACCCTTGATATAAGACGTTGTTTACGCATTTCAAGGAATACGCTGCCTAGTTTTACACAGGCAGACATGAGCTTTTACGCTCAGGATAAGACGAAATCAACCGCCACGTCAAAAGCTGATCTTCGTACAGAACTCGAGGCACGTCTCTGCAGTTAATGCGTGTGATGGGGGCAGATCTCTGCATTTAATGTACGAGATTTGGTTCTACTTTTAACGACTGGGTGAGCCATAATTATGGCTAATATGTCCATATCATCACCCATGCATATTATGCCATCAGGCTATTTTCAGCTATAGGAGCACGCTGTATGCTATCTCCTTGAAATATGCTGACTTGGCTATTTTCAACTATAGGAGTACGTCGTATGCTATCTCCTCGGAATACGCCAACTTGTGCTATATTCGCAAAGCATCAGGCTTCTACGCCTACTCGGCTTCTACGCCTACTTGGCTTCTATGCCAACTTGACAGCTATCCGGCTTCTACGCCTATCCGACTTCTATGCCTACTTGGCTTCTACTCCTACTTGACTTCTACGCCAACATGACAGCTACTCGACTTTTACGCCATCAGAACAGCTATTTGGCTTTTACGCCTATGAGACAGTTATTTGGCTTTTATGCCAACCATCTCTACGCAAGGGGCAGTTACCTACGTGGCTTGCATGCCGTGATCTTCGACGAGCAATTATACGCATTACCTCATAATGGGACACGCGTCACACGCCGATTCAGAAGATCATTTATATGTGGGTAGCAGTTATTATAACCTCCGCATAAAAAGTGCAACTCTATAAATAGAGACCTCCAGCCATGGAGGTCAAGGGTCAAAAAATGAGTGTGGAGGAGAACAGAGGTCAAGGTCTAGAAAGCACCTATAGAGAGCTTTAGCAACGAGAGTTTGGCCTCTTCTGCAATCTTTGAAGCTTCTTTTTCGTCTTCTACAGCACTTCTTCTTCATCGTGTGGTCCAAGGGACAAAGTGATCGACCGTAGATCAGCCTCCTATAGCAATATTTTCCCAGAATCAAATTTTTGTACTTAACATCCTCGTATAGGATTAATTGTACTTCTTCTTCTTGTTTGTAAACCGAAGAAAGGGTTTTGTATAAACCTAGTTTCAAGTTCTTTCGTTTATTATCAAACACAAGATGGCGACTCTGCTGGGGACTACTTTCTCATCTGACGAGAAAGCCATTGCTCAACACGATGCTGTATCCGTAGGGTCAACAAAGAAGGCCTTGGTCATCCAATTCGACCAATTGGCTTACGAAGACATGCTTCAAGCTGGGGGTAGCTCTCATTCCCTCTCTGTCCACGACAACAGGAAATTGCGTAAAGTATGGATGCCCCGGACATCCTCTACCATTCCTGTGGACTCTCTCACTCCGACCAACAAGGTTGTAGCATCTCAACCTCCGCACCCTGTGCGTAAAACTCTGTCTCCCATCTGTGACATGGTAGATAAAGCTTCTAGCAATGCCTTAGTGCCAATCCAGAAGTCTACTCCGTGCCTTGTGCGTAAAACTCTGTCTTCTGTCTGTGACGTGGCAGACAAAACTTCTGGCAATGCCTTAGTGCCAATCCAGAAGTCTACTCCGCGCCTTGCGCGTAAAACTCTGTCTCCCGTCTGTGACGTGGCAGACAAAATTTTTGATAATGTCTCAGTGCCAATTCAGAGATTCTAAACTCTCTCCGTGCATAAAAAAATATCTCCCCTCTGTGAAGAGGCAGATGGTCCTTGCAAGCACCGCAAGGGAAAACAAGTGGCAGATTTCCCGACCCCTCGGCCTTTACGCCATCAAGAGAAGAATCTGCCCGCTCTTTAGATTACGCGGAATGCTGACGGCCGATTGAGGACTTCCTCAGTTTTACGCCAACCTGTGCAAAACTCCGAATTACGCCAGGACAAGCCCTTCAGCGTAAAGAAGGCCCAGTTTGTGGATAGATACGCTCCCCATGGATCATGTGCTACTCACATGGCTGAACTGCTATATTCGTATGGCAGGGAGAGACTTATGATTCCCAATATCCGCACTCCAACTGATGTAAAAAGGCAGAATAAGCCTTCTTCTTCTTCTTCTTCTGTTAATCCTTCTGACTTGCGTAAACTCCTAATACAGAAGCGCAAAGATAGGGGACCTTCCGACATGTCTATTATACCCCCTGGGGAGCATTGTTGTAATAGTCATAAAGTTGTAGTTAACTATTGCTGTTCTAAGGCAAAATGGCCAGTTTTTGACCGGTTGAACTACTCTCTGTCTTTACAGGAAGAAGAGCCTACATTCGCATCAGTGAATATGGCTTCACACGTTCCAAGAGGAAGGTCAAATTCAAGACATCATCCCTCTAGAACTCCAAGCCAAAGGAGATTCAGCAGACTCCTTGAGAATATCGAAGCTGGTGTATTTCGAAACACTCGTTCAAGGTCACGACAACCGACTTCATATTCTTCTTATTCCGACACTGGGGGTCGCCAATTCCCCGAATCGGATGCTGAAAGTATAGATTCAATCTCTACAAAACTCTACACTGATCCTTCTATAGCATCCAGAAAAATGGGAGTCTATGCCATTGAAGATGAACGCGAAGAGGCTTCCCCATCAGGAAGTACTGAGCAACGCATCGCTGTATTGGAGACATCACTGAAAGAGATACATTCCATGATGAAGAATATACACCAGATGATACTGACTCAACATACAGCTGCAATAGCTCCAGCATTGGTTCCTCCGACTCAAATACGTGTGGGGGTGGACCTACAACCATCCAATGTGAACCAGGAGCCTGTTCTAAATCAAGTGTCAGCAGCTCCTCCACTTTCTAACTCGGAGAATGTATTGCCGCCTGTTGGAGTTACGATACAACCGATCACTCACCACTCTACGGTCCCTCTCCCAGCGGAAGATCCTATGCAGGCAGTGCGGGAATTGAAAGCCCAATTTGATGCCTTAAAGCATAAGGATCAGCTCAAGAAGTTGGGAATCAACCAACCTTACCCAGCTATCTGGGATGAGATCCCTTTTCCTCCAAAATACAAACCATATGCTATAGCTTTGTTTGAGGGAAAAACATCACCTAGCCAGTATATGAACTACTTTAGCATGATTACGGTGTTGTTGCAAGGGAATGACGCCCTTCTCACTCGAGTGTTTAAAGGATGTCTGTCTGGAGTGGCCTATCAGTGGTACCTTAGTCTTGCGGACAACTGTATTACTTCCTTTGAAGATTTCAAGACTATGTTCTTCGCGCGATTCTATGAAGGAGGGATGGACATGTCTATGTCCTCGCTCATCGAAGTAAAGCAGAAGGAGAAAGAGAGCGTTCGTACTTTTATCAAACATTTTTGTCAGGCCACTTTGTAAATGCCTCCCGGAGTTCCGGATTCAGCCTTGGTGGATATTTGCAGGAAGAACCTTCTTCCACTAATCTTGGTGTTCACAGGACCATATCAGTTCCATGATTGGCCCTCATTTATCATCTCAGCGGTAGTCGTTGAAGACAACAGTCGGAAGGCACGTGACAATGGAATCATGATCTCCACCTCTGACAAAGGGAAACAATCATCTTCCAATAGCGACCATCCTCGTGGTTCCAAAGGAAAAGAAGCTCTGGCAATCAATACGTCCAGGCAAAACACTCTGGCAACCACACAGACGAAACCTGGGACTTCTAGGCCCATTGAAGCATATTCTTTTGATGACGACGATATTTCGAGCATATTCGAGTGTCTAGTCAAAAGTGGCAAGCTTACCCTCCCCGAGGTAAAACAGCCTAATAAAGTTGACAGTACCAATAATCCTAAGTACTGCATTTTCCATAGGTACATACATCACCCCACAAAGGCGTGTTATGTACTAAAGAGGAAAATCCAGGAGTTGATCGACGCCAAGGCCATCACTCTGCGCAATAGCGAGAAGACGGTCACCGCCAACATGATCTCCCTCAAATTCGGCAATCTTCCCCCTCAAGAAGTTCCGGATAGTGTTGTACCTATTTCTCGGACAATAATGAACATCGTTAATCTTCCTCCGGCCAGGGGTCAAAATCATGACCTGGTACCCCTAACTACCCAGCGTGGTGAGATTATGTGGGTTTATCCTGATCTGGTGTCAGAGATTGAGGAAGAGACTCAAGCTGCTAAGGCTAAGTCTAAAAAGAACTCAAGACATAAACCATGCCATATAGTTGCAATATCCCCGACATCAAAAGAAAAGGCTTTGGCTACCGGAACCCGTTCAGCGAAAGCCTACCTCAAGGACTATGGAGGAAACCAGGAAGATACAATGGCAGACACTTCAGCTGCCAAACTTCCAGAGCCTGAATCTGTCATACCAGAGGCAGGTCCTTCTAAACCAACTTCGGCGGACAAGGGCAAGCAAAATGAAGTGCGCTTTGATAAAACTTTGAAGAATATTCAAAACAAAGGTTTGGAGAAGCCATATAACTTCGACATCCTGGCCCAGTTGGCTAATACACCAGCCAGATTGTCCATTTTTGAGCTCCTAAGGCTGTCCAAAGACACTCGTCAAGCCTTGAGTGAAGCGTTAATGCAGGCGGATGTATGCTTGACTCAGCTCAAGTCCCCCAATAAAGAACCTGTGGCATGTCCCCAATGCCATAGTGTGATGGAAGTGGTCCCCAATATTACTTTCACTCAAGATGACATGTTGTTGAAACATAACCGGCATGACAAACCCCTCTATTATACCGGATACATCGGTTCCATGGAGGTAGACCGGATTCACATAGATCCGGGATCATCGATCAGCATCATCCCTCATAGTCTGCTAAGACCGCTGAGGATTCCTAAAAGCGAACTGGCTTACACCACCACTACAATCGTGGGCTTCAACGCCAGAAAAAGTAAGCCATTGGGGAAGATTCGGCTGAGGATCCAGATAGGAGATCTTAGATCAGTGGCTACATGCTATGTCATTGATTCAGAGGTATCCTATAATATTCTGTTGGGCAGACCATGGATCCACGATCACAACATTGTTCCTTCGACTCTACATCAATGCTTCAAATATGTAGATGCCCAAGGAACAGTAAAAACAGAGTTTGCTGACCTTAACCCGTTCAAGGGAGTAGAGTCCTACTATTTCGATGCCATATTGTACACCCAAGACTACATGAAAGAGGTATCAGGCAAGGCGGAGGAGGAATCCCATCGGGAGCCAGAAGAACTATTTCCTGAGCAACCTCTGACAATCCAGGTGAAAGGGCGGACTACCCGTCCAAAAGTCATGGAACCCATGGCTATTCACTTGAACAAAACCAAACCAGGAGAAGAAAGCGATCCTCTAGTGATCACTTTGAACCATAAGCCTCCACCTTTGGTCATCAACCTTAGGCACAACAAGCAGCCAACTGATGTATATACAACCGAGAACGTGGTTTCTGACGATAATAAAGATTCTCTTTTCCAGTATACTGACGCTCAATTTCCAAATCAGGAATCCTTCCCCCATAATGATATAGAACCTATAGCACAAAAATTCTTGGAAGCTATAGACTCCTATCATCCTTATGTATGGGAAGTCGCATCAACATCTAATGTCATCATGACGTACGGGCCACATGAAGATTCTATCTTTATTATTCCGCCTACTCGTAGCAATCAGCATCCAATAGTCTTCGGTCGCATGCGCAGCAGACCGATTGTACAAGAAGACTCCTACGAGTCTGATGCTGGTACAATGCAGGTTCACAGATATAGCCCCCAAGCTTTAAAGATTATGCAAAGTATGGGTTATGATCTGAAGTCAGAACCATGCCTCAACTATGGGAAAGGCAGGCGAATGCCGTTGCATGGTAATCCCTACTGTCAATGAACTTGTTTTGGGTTAGGGTATACCACCTCCCTTGCAACCTCTGAGTCAAATAAGGATACCTTTTTCTCTTCTCAAGATGACTCGTCGTCCTCTGGCTCATATGCTGATCTCGAACGAGTATTGTCAGCAAATACGAAATTGACAGATTCTCTCAAAGCAGAAGCACAGGAATCTGAACCGTTTGAAAATGACTCCTGGGCACAGCAAATGGATACACAATGGAAACTCCAATTCGAGCAGAGAGAACCGCCCACTGAAGATAAAGTTATCCAAATCGATGTTGGGGGTGAACTTTCACCAAAGCCGATATTCATCAGTAACAATCTTTTCGAAGAAGAAAGAGAAGAAATAATCCAGCTGATAAAAGAATATATCGATGTCTTTGCGTGGAATTATGAGGATATGCCAGGTCTTGATCCAAAAGTGGCTACTCATAAGATCAACATACTGCCTAATTCAAAACCTGTAAAGCAGCACCAACGCCAGTTCCGCCCGAATATGATGGATGCCATCGAAGCTGAAATCAAGAAGTTGATAGCCTGCGGGTTCATCAGGGAAGAACAACATCCTGACTGGATCGCCAATGTTGTCCCGGTCATAAAGAAAAGTGGGAAAGTTCGTATTATTATCGACTTCAGAGATCTCAATGCAGCCTGTCCTAAAGATGAGTTTCCCCTTCCCATTACAGATGTCATGATCGATAATACGTGCAGTTTTGAACACATATCTTTCATGGACAGATTTTCAGGATACAACCAAATCAAGATGCATCCTAAAGACGAGAAGCATACTGCCTTCCGGACACCATTGGGGGTATATTGCTATACGGTCATGCCCTTCGGACTGACGAATGTTGGGGCTACGTACCAACGAGCTATGAGTAACATATTCCATGAGCATTTACACAAAACAGTGGAATGTTACATAGACGATATTGCTGTCAAAAGCCGCCTCAAGGATAATCACATCCAAGACTTGAAGACATTATTCGAGTTGATGCGCCAACACCAACTCAAAATGAACCCTACGAAGCCCTTTCTCGGTGTATCTAGTGGCAAATTCCTGGGATTTGTCATTACCGTTAAAGGCATTCAAGTGGACCCTGATAAAGTGAAGGCTATCTTAGAAATGCGACCACCCCGTAATCTGAGGGAACTCAGGGGATTTCAAGGTCGTCTGGCTTATATCAGGAGATTCATATCCAACCTCTCTGGAAGATGTCAATATTTTTCTCGCCTCATGAAGAAAGGTGTGTCCTTCGTATGGGACGAAGCCTGTCAGCAAGCGTTTAATGATATCAAACGCTACCTCACTAATCCTCCAGTTCTGGTGCCTCCCGTCATAGGAAGACCATTTTTGCTGTTTGTTCGAGCAATGGATCATTCTTTGGGAGCTTTCCTCGCACAGAAGAACGAGGAAGGTCATGAATATGCTATTTACTATTTAAGCAGGATAATGGTCGGAGCTGAACACCGATACAGTCTAGTGGAGAAAGAATGCTTGGCCTTAATGTTCATCATTCAGAAGACGCGATATTACGTCACATGCCAAACTATTCATATCATCTCCAGGATTAATCCTTTTCGGGTATTGATGAACAAGCCGAGTGTTCTCAATTCCCGACTCGCGACTTGGGCGATGTTACTAACACCGTATGATATGGTGTACGTCTTGCAGAAGTCCATAAAAGGTCAGGCCTTGGCTGATTTCTTAGCTACTCATCCGATTCCAGAAATCTCTAAACTATACGAGGACATTTCCGATGAAGTTGCAGAATGTAATTCTGCAATAAAAAGTGTTATATGGCAGCTATTCTTCGATGGTGCCTCCAGGACTGGTCCCAGGAGAAACGTGGTTTCAGGAGTAGAAATTGTCCTGGTCACTCCTGATAATCTCGTCATCTATCGAGCATATTCTCTTAGCGAACCCTGCTCTAATAATGTGGCAGAGTATAACGCCCTATTAATCGGGCTCCAAGTCGCTAAAGAATTGGACGTGGAATACCTGGAAGCTTTTGGTGATTCTTTGCTGATCGTCAATCAGGTCAGAGGAATATATGAAGTCCGTAATCCAGACCTCATTCCTTACCACCAAGCAACGATCGAGATTGCAATGTCTTTCAAAGGATTCTTCCTAGAGCATGTGCCTTGATCTCAAAATTTGGAAGCTGATGCTCTAGCCAGTCTAGCTGCAGATCTAGCTATTCCTATAAGGAGGCAGAATTCGGTGATTCTTCTCAACAGAGATCTGTTTTATGTGAAAAATAATTTTCACATGGAACGCAGCTACGCCATAAATACGGTTCCTCCTAAGAGAGACTGAAGAAGTCCCTTTATAGACTTCGCAGCATACAAAATCTTACCAGAAGATCCAAAAGAAGCAGTATCGGTTAAAAGACGATCACTACGCTTCTATTTTGATGCTTCTTCCCAATGTCTATATCGCCGAACATACGATGGACTGCTATTACGATATCTCTCTGACGATGATGCAAAGCGGGTTATCCGTGAAGCTCACGACGGTATATGTGGAGCACATCAACCCTGTCCTAAGTTACATGATCGTATCAGGAGGATGGGCTACTACTGGCCTACTATGATCGCAGATGCAGTGAAATATGCAAGACAATGCAAAGCCTATCAAATTTATACGAATTTTATACATCATCCTTCTGAACATTTACATCCTACAATTGCATCATGGCCTTTTGAAGCATGGGGTATGGATATCATTGGTCCTATTCACCGGTCTTCTTCTAGAGGACATCGGTTCATATTGGCCATCACAGATTATTTCTCCAAATGGGCAGAGGCGATCCCTCTTGCCGAGGTGAAGACATCCAACGTGATCAGCTTCATCAAGCATCATGTTATTTATCGTTTTGGGATACCCCGAAGGATAATTCATGACAATGGGCCTCAATTCATCAGCCAAGCGTTTTACCGATTTTGCGATAAAAATCAGATACAAAATATGGCCTCTACAGCATACAATCCTGCTGCTAATGGTTTGGCGGAAGCTTTCAATAAAACCATTATCAAACTCTTGAAAAAGTTCATTTCTTCGAACAAAAGAGATTGGAATGAGAAGCTGGGGGAGTGCCTCTGGGCATACCGCACAACGGTACGAGCATCGACGGGTTGTACCCCATTCTCATTAGTCTATGGGTGTGAAGCAGTTTTTCTTATTGAAATCCAAATTCCATCACTCAGAATAGCACTGGCTAATGAGTTGACTCAGGAAAATAATGATCGACTACGGCTTCAAATGCTAGAAGGATTAGACGAGAAATGCCTTCAAGCTCAACAGCACATTGCATTCTACCAAGCGCGCATCTCCAGAGCTTTCAATCAAAAAGTGAAGGAGAGAGTGTTCAAAGTTGGCGAGCTAGTTCTAGCTGTGAAAAGGCCAATGATCATTACACACAAGAGTAAGGGTAAATTCTAGCCCAAATGGGAGGGCCCTTATGTAATCGAAATGATATTTTCAAATGGCGCCTACAGATTAGCCAAGCCTAATGGAGATCTAATAATGGCTCCGATCAACGGCAAATTTCTGAAGAGGTACTATGCTTAATCTCCTTTGCTCAACGGAGTATGGTAAAGATCTCATTCTGACAATACTACATCCAAAGAACCAGTTGGAGCATATTCTATCATGTCCATATAACCTCTGAATAGATATGTTTAACTAATTTGGAACGTCAAAACCTATCACGTCCATATTATCTCTGATAGTGTTTTGTACACAAATTTAGTTGGAGCATATTCTATCATGTCCATATAACCTCTGAATAGATATATCCAGCTGAAGCTTACCGAAGGGATATCACGTCCATATTACCTCTAATATCACTTTCACCCTAGCCTGTCATTTATATTCCAAAATGATAGGCCCACAAAGTCAGATAAAGTTTCTTTATTATCTCTAGGAGGAGCAAAATTACATAAAGAAGCAAAGAAGTACATCATTGGGGAGGAGCAGTCAAATCACGAATCTGCTGCGCCAAAGAGGCCATCCTCTCATTCCTGGAGTTCAAAATATGGTTGCGAGCCTGTTCCAGCCTTGCCTCCTCATTGTTCAAGGAAGATAGCTCGGACCAAGCATCAACAAAACTGGCATGGATGACTCCTGCACGTACCAAGTTCTGCTGAGCTATCTCCACTTGGCCATTAAATACATCACGAGCTGCCGATGTCTTGAGAAGCTTCTCCCTGGCTTAGCGAGTTCAGCTTCCAAATCTCAAACCCTCGCTTTATCTTCCTCATATTCGGCCTGGTACTTGGTTAGCTGAGGAACAAAATCTACCAAGACAGCCCGCTCTTTATCCATCTTATGCTGCTGTTCCTGGATGGATTTGTTCAGAGTTTTCATGTGCCCAGCAAGCTCTGCAGTTAAGGAGTCATACTTAGCCTGGATCATATCATCGACGTTGCCTCGTGATAATTGCAAATATTTGTTAATGGGTTGTTCTAAACCATTAACTATTTTCCCTAGCGCATCAGCTCTCCCAGCGTCGTTGAAATTTCTGATCGGCGCTATCACAAGCTGGGAGGACATCTTCAGAGCCTCGAAGCCTAGATTCTTCTCCAGCACCATTGATATCAGCATTTTCAAAGTGAGGTAGAAAACGCTAGTATACTGCTCAACTAGCATGGCAAAATTTAAATGGACGCTGGGAGTGGCTGCGATATCGGTAAATCTCCCTCCAGAAATGACTGTAGAGGACGTTGACACGGTCGTTGCCTCTACAGATGGCGCTACAAATGAATGAGCACCAGGAACGGTTGAAGTGGCTGGCGTACTCAACAAAGGAGGCATAGTCGTGATGACAAGCTCATCCTCCTCTGAAGATATCGGGACTGTATTGGGCGAGACAACACCCGAAAATGTTGTCTCTTCAAGGTCGAGCACTGTCGTTTCATCGGCAGGAGCCGCAACAAAGTCAAAGGTTGCATCGACGCCGCCCTCCCCGTAGATGTCTTCCCCTGAAAAGAAGACAAGAGAAAGTTAGTATCAACTCGATGTTAATTTTCTGAAAGGAGGCATAAAAGACGATATTTACCCATGGCCGATGGTATATATGTTGCGTCCGCAGCCAGTATAGTTAAATCAGTTCTTAATGAGGCTTAGCGAGCTGTCATACCTGGAGAAGGGGGTGCACTAACTGACACTGGCGGGTATTCTTCCCAGTCTTCACCAAGATCCAATCGAGGCTCATCAGGTGGAATCTCGCTGGATATACTTACAGACGCGGTAGGGGTTACTCCCGTTACTGGTCAAGATAAAGGTATATGAAACCTTATTATGCTCGGCCTCGAAGGCGATCTCGTAGCACTACCGAAAGAAGTAGTAGCAGCGATCTCGAGCAAAGAATCTCCGGCACTGCCAGCCGGAACTGTGGAGGTTCTCTCTCTAATAGGCGAATGACCTCTAATCAAAGAATCATCCCCAACAGGGGAGACGACATGCTCACTCCTAGAAGCCTCCCTGGTAGAAGCCCTTTTTGGACCTCTGGCAATCCTCTTCTTGCAGGGAGAAGGTTCTTTCGGAGCAGAAGCCTTCCTTTTATGGGGGATAACGAGAGGCTCTGCAGTCGGAGCTAGTATACCTCTCGGTATTATCGTCAAGAATTCGTCTGCCCCAGCGATGTCCTCATTATCATCCGAGGAAACAAAAGGAACATCCTCCCTGGCAGTAGACCTATGGGAAGGCATCCTAAAATTTCCACGCATATCAAAATCGGGTTGGAAGGTATTGATGGACGCATAGAACTGTGCGTACGAGTGAAGCATGCACAGCTCCATGGAAAGAGAAGTCGTGGGCACCGTAAAAGTTGTACCGATGCAGCCCGCGATAAAATACTGCCACCCGCTGGCTCCATCAATAAGTCCACCTCTGGACTTGAAGCTGGTAATGGCATTTCCCACATGCAATTGGTCATACCCAAACTGCCTGGCGAACCGACTAGGCAGATAAGGCTCCAAGAAGCAATGATCATCACTCTTGTATAGCAAGTGGGAAGGTCTAATGCAGACCAACCAATAGAACGCTTCAGGAGAAAGAATGGTCCTCCCATGACCTTCATCCTTGAGTTTCCTCCCCTGTTAATTTATGTATACGGGGGGAACGATATAAAAGATCTTTCAGCTGTGGGCTACGTTTAACGCCCGCCGGCAATCTGTGATGGTCGCCACGTTCCAAGAGGAATTCTTGTAATTCAGCAAGAAATTATTTCCTGAACTGCTGGCGGAACCGGGAGACATCACCCGGGCATTGTAAAAAATTAACCATCCCATCAAGTATAGGAATGGTAATTCCATCCTAGGAAAGATTTCACGCTGCATCTAATCAACGAGCAGCCCATCAGTAAGGGCCCTCAAACCTGCTTGTTTTCTATATACCAAAGCAGGAAGCAGGCCCAGTCTTGCTCCGAACACTAAATGCACTGCAGGCCACAAGGTGTTGCGATGGATGCGATCTGCAGACGCGATACCCGGCACTACCCAGCGACGTAGCCAGACGGAGAGAAAGCCAGCCAACTGAGCTTCCTTTGACAGAGGCTTCCGATAATGCCTTATATAACTGAAGGCTTTCGTGCCTGCAGCATAACCCCTTACCTCCTCGTCCAACACATGATCTGAAGCCCCTACGTCTTCAATAAGGTTATCGACCGTGTCAGTATTGAGCATGCTCAGGAGGTTCAGAGGCCTATCTTGGCTATCTACCACCTTGTCCGGCTTAGCATTTCTGGCCTGGTGGAAGAAGAGTTATGTTGCCCATTTGTTGATGTGAGCCAAATCAGATGGCTCCTTGTAGAAAGTGGTGCAAGCAAGGTAGTGGCTCCTCAGCTCCTGATATACTGCCACCGCCCGAGGGTTTGTATCCCTCAACTCCCGGTTTGTAGGGACATACTCTTCATAAGGAGTGTCCCCCAGTAGAAGCCTTAAAATATCTGCCATCTCATGAAGGGATAAGCCCAACTCCCCCAGCAGAGTGGCAAAAGTCCTAGTGAGCGAATTGTATCGCTCTATCAAGGCTAAGAACAAGTTAGGGTTGGCAGGCAACCCAACACTTGTGGCACTCACGGCCGCGAACAAGCCAATACTTTCTAGCTCTACCTGGAAGTGCTTCAGGGCCCATGCAGTCAAACTGGCCCATCGGAGATTCCCCGGGCTAAGCCATCCACTGGTCCAAGGGTTGACTCTGGGGTACATTCCTCCCTGTCCTATAAAGTCGTTGCAGAAGGTCGACATCTGAACCGGTTGGATCAACGAAGTGTCCTCACTCGGAACACTACCCGACAGTAATCCCCTGAAGGGCATAACAGGGCCCGAGGGACAACTCATATAGGTCCCCCGTAGTATTCTTTGTTATATAAGATCTTCCCCGGACGGTCGTGAAGATCGGGAGTCAGCACCCACACCATATTCCTAGGATGAGTGGCATGAAAGAAGGCCGAGATGGGGTAATCCCTAGGCATACTGGGCAGATACATCACCGTGCCCTCAGCAGTAAATACCCAATCCCCATTCTTGGGCTTGGTCTGGGATTGCTTGTCAATAACATCCCCAAATAAGAAACTCGATTTCTTATACTCCGTCCCGTCTATGTATGTCAGGGGCTCCCCCCTGATCATACTCAACAGCATGCGTTCTCCTTAGGACGATATCAGAATTCCTCTCTCTTCAGGGTAGTTGACTCCAGAAATAGGGAATGTCACATGTGACAAGTCCTCCAAGAAGTTTGAGCTCAACATCCCGGCAGCAGAGCCCATAACTTCAGCCAATGGAGAGATTTGCAAGTCCACTACAAAACACAAAAGAATAAGTCAGTTTCTATACTAGACATTACACTCTTGCAGTTTGCTCCAAAGATTACCAGTCTGTGCTTTTACGCCAAGACTGCAAAAACTTGAGCTTTTACGCCGGAACCTATTTCCGAGGCATAAAATTCAAGGTTGGCAGTATACGCCAAAACTTAAAACAGTCTGTGCTTTTACGCTAGACTGCCAAAGTTTGAGCTTTTTACGCCGAAATTTTCATCCAGCGTATAAAACTCAAAGTTTGTAGTATACGCCAAATTTCGACAGCCTGAGCATTTTACGCCAGACTGCGAAAATATGGTTTTACGTTGACACATTAGAAATATGGGCGTATTGGTTCGCATACAAGTACAACGTGTACGGAAAGTCTTCTATTCTCCCTCGAAGTCCTTTTTACCTATGACATCCGGAGCACGGCTCGACGGAGGGGCGCTGTATTCCGATCGAGGCTCATTCAGTCTAACATGAGTGCTCGTGCTGGAGCAGTGGAACGGGAAGAGGAAGCGACCTTCTTTCCCTTAGCAGTGGAAGACTGTTTAGGGGCCATGGAGAGCCTGAGTTCTCGAGTAAGAGGCGAAGAAGAACGGTTCTTGGAAAGCAAGGGTTTTGTAAAGGCAGATAAAAGTTTTCTCTCTCCAGCCCTTGGACTATTTATAGAGTTTGGATGACTCTTCGAATCCCTAACCAAATTCAATATTTAATATTAGGTTATGATTTGGGGACAACGTCAGCCTATCATTTAAAAGAAGAAGACGGACAGTCAATGGATCCAGAATTTACGCTCAGAGGCTATAAATCTATGATTTTATGCTCAGAAGATTTTTACGCTCAAGAGACTACAAATCTACGGTTTTACGCTCAGAGGCTATAAGTCTATGATTTTACGCCCGGATGCTTTTACGCTCGGTAGGTTTTACGCTCGAGATGCTACAAACCTACGACTTCACGCTCAGAGGCTACAAATCTATGATTTCACGCTCAGAAGCTTTTTACTCTCAGAGGCTACAAATCTACGATTCTACGCTCGAAAGCTACAAATGGCCAATTGTAGTGATTTACGCAAAAAACGCTCCTTCTTGGCCATAAAATATTCCAAGTACCCAAAACCTACAGAGTTCAGCATTGAAGATGACTCTTCTTCTTGGGTCGATTGGAAGTTCATCCAAAGTCCAGTCAGAATCATTTCTCAAAAGTTCAAGTATGGCCTGTTTGATGACCATTTCTTGCCCTATTTTAAGGGATTTTTGAAAAATCATTCTTGAAGATGATAGTCTGAACAAGAATTCTTCGCATCAGAGAAGTGACAGTTCAGAAAATCTATGCGACCCCTCGTTCAAAACAGCATGACAGTTCAGATATTCGACCTAAATGCTAAGCAGCTTTCTACGCATCTTCTGATAAGCGTAAAAGACAAGACGAGATCAGATATCCTTTTATCAGAGTTAGAGTAAAATTATTCAGACATATCGAAGCTGCACACTATTCAGACTTCCTCACAGCAAATATGGCAAATCATCAGATGCATAAAAGAAGAAAATTTTATTAATCATGATTACATATGATAGAAATCTAATCTACAAAGGGTTTTTCATCTTTATGATTACATATGATGGAAATCCTTTTTTTACAAAGGGTTTCTCATTTAAGATCACGCCAAGAATCTGTTCTGCCAGGTTCTTGTATTGGTGGAGAACTTTGTTCATCTTTTACGGCACTTCATCGGCTTCTGCAGCCGATGAACAAGAAAATAGTGAATGGCGGGAGGATACACAACTGGGCCTGTATAAATTATTCAAGCCCACCCTCTATACGCCATGGCAGGCATGCCCTAGAAATTGTGTTAGGGGTTCAGACCCAACTCAATACTGGAAGACAGGGCCAGACTGCCTATCCTCGTCCAGCGCCATGATGGGAGAGAATACAGCTTGTAAGTTGTGTGGTCTAATACGACCCTTTCTCTCTCCTGGACGAATCGCCATATGAAATTGTTGATCATCCCGAGCAAAGGAAGCTATGATATCCTTCCATAATCCATCGTTGCAGAGGATATTTGCTCGAAGATGCCTCTTTTTATGGCTCCTTACATGCTGGAAGAACATGATCTTCTTCTTCCTCAAGTCAACCCGACGAAGCTCGGCGACCATCTCTGTGTGGTGAAGGAAGTGTGGAAAAAATAGGTTAACTCAGTCGCCTTTATATAGGCAGAAGAGATCACACCAAATCTCAATAAATTCCTAAATATTTGCCGAGAAATTAGCCTCGCAAAACGAGTCAAACTTCACCGTTTCATGCTTCATTCAAAGTGTTTCAAATTACGAGGAATTTAAAAACTTTGAAGGGGGTCTTGTAGAAGCATGAAAAATATGCTGAGGAATTATACGCGTAAAACAGAGCTGCAGCACTGGGTGGCGTAAAACAAGACTTCAGAGCCATTGGCGAACAACAGAGCTTCAACTCTATTCAGCGTAAAATATAGCTCCAGAACGACCTGCATAATGCAATATTTCCAGACTGCTTCGGCGTAAAAAGATTACTATATCGCCACTTTGCCGTAAAACCTATCTGCTTTTAATGCAGCGAGAAGTTGTACGAGGAACTCTTCGTATTCCTCGAATGAACCTGTCAGATCATGCAGTGAACCTGACTCCTGACAAAGAGTACTGCACAGCGATCGAGAGGACGGCTATAATGATGATTCGGCACAGAATCCCAGACTGTCGTCTAGTGACATAACCCTTGATATAAGACGTTGTTTATGCATTTCAAGGAATATGCTACCTAGTTTTACACAGGCAGACAAGAGCTTTTACGCTCAGGATAAGACGAAATCAACCGCCACATCAAAAGCTGCTCTTCGTACAGAACTCGAGGCACATCTCTGCAGTTAATGCGCATGATGGGGCAGATCTCTGTATTTAATGCACAAGATTTGGTTCTACTTTTAATGACTGGGTGAGCCATAATTATGGCTAATATGTCCACATCACCACCCCTGCATATTACGCCATCAGGCTATTTTCAGCTATAGGAGCACGCTGTATGCTATCTCCTTGAAATATGCCGACTTGGCTATTTTCAACTATAGGAGTACGCCGTATGCTATCTTCTCGGAATACGCCAACTTGTGCTATATTCGCAAAGCATCAGGCTTCTACGCCTACTCGGCTTCTACGCCTACTCGGCTTCTACGCCTACTCGGCTTCTATGCCAACTTGACAGATATTTGGCTTCTACGCCTATCCGACTTCTACGCCTACTTGGCTTCTACGCCTACTTGGCTTCTATGCCAACATGACAGCTACTCGACTTTTACGCCATCAGAACAACTATTTGGCTTTTACGCCTACGAGATAGTTATTTGGCTTTTATGCCAACCATCTCTACGCAAGGGGCAGTTACCTACGTGGCTTGCATGCCGTGATCTTCGACGAGCAGTTATACGCATTACCTCATAATGGGACACGCGTCACACGCCGATTCAGAAGATCATTCATACGTGGGTAGTAGTTATTATATTGCCGCGTAAAAGTTGCAGCCCTCTCCGCTGTTCGGTTTCTACGCCGACTGTGCCTAAACCCTATAAATAGAGACCTCCGGCCACGGAGGTCAAGGGTTGAAAAAAGAGTGTGGAGGAGAACAGAGGTCAAGGTCTAGAAAGCACCTATAGAGAGCTTTGGCAACGAGAGTTCAGCCTCTTCTGCAATCTTTGAAGCTTCTTTTTCGTCTTCTACAGCACTTCTTCGTCATTGTGTGGTCCAAGGGACAAAGTGATCGACTACAGATCAGACTCCTGTAGCAATATTTCCCCAGAATCAAATTTTTGTACTTAACATTCTCGTATAGGATTAATTGTACTTCTTTTTCTTGTTTATAAACCGAAGAAAGGATTTTGTATAAACCTAGTTTCAAGTTCTTTCGTTTATTATCAAACAACGACACGGACTAGTATTTATGGATTCATTTACTTACGACACATATATTTCATGTTTCTGGCCTCTATTCTGGAATCACCTACTGGCATCACCTCGTGACTAACTACAGGCATCACTCATGTTTCTGGATGGACTCATACTTAATTTACGTGTCGGGTCTTGGATTCACTTGTACTAGTCGGGGCGGGGAAATACTCGAGTAGACATGTAAATATTCCCAACTGGAATCACTGGAATCACCCCCTCTGGTCTAATCTAGAATGCTAGCAGCCGCACACCCAGTGTGCGGTGAGCCGTACTTGCCCCTAGCAGTTTACATGTCGAAACAGGTATTTCAAAGACACGAGTTCATTCTTTCTAGTCGGGACTCTCTTGCATTTTGTGCTGGTCTCACTTATAGTTTCTGGACTTGACTCACTACATTTATTCTTCCTGGACTCACTACACGTTCTTGTGCACATACTTGATCTTAGTTTAGATTTCTTGTATATTGCGGTTATTACTATCTTGCTTCTGATATTTATGCATCTTTACCTTTATGCACCAGTGATATGTATATATTTCCTTGTTCATACTTTATTTTTTTCACCTTGCTACTTGCTATAACTGTTTTATAGTTTTTATCATTTAACTGGAACTGCTGTTAGTGGTGTACTTGCTCCAGTCCTGACTGGACATAATTTTTCCAGAGGATCCGGAGGATTGGTGTCCGACGTTTTATGGACCTCAGCTTGTCGATGGTGCAGACAGGGACCCCCTAGTTTAGGAGTAATTTTTGGGTTGGTAGCCGGGATCACTAGGACCTCAGTTGTTATTTTTATTAGCTTTTGGTACCGGATTTGTCCCCGGTTTTGGATTGAGACATTGTATTATATTTGATTCTAGATATTGTTGTATTATTATTATTGTTGTTGTTAATATCTTAGTAGTAGTTTTTTAGACTTTGTAGTTGTTAGATTTTTGTGCTATCTTATCGTGCTTAGATTCGTGATTGAGTACTTGTGTTATCATTATGATATTGCTCCTTCGTTTGGACTTGAGATCTTGACAGGTATATATATATATTGATTGCGTGAGATTGTTAGCTAGATAGTAGACCTAGACAGCGTTCTACCGCCGATGCTGCGGCGTAGGCTATACGTACCCACGACTCATGCCCGATTTTTTGGGTGTGGGTCGTGACAGGTCACGTCTGTATTGGGGGAAGGAAAATCTCGCTCGATGTGTTAGTCCTAGATGTTCGGAATTACGACATCATTTTGGGTATGGATTGGCTCGGCGCTTTCTCGACAACTATCGAATGTGCAGAGAAATGAGTCATCTTCTGCCTGGAGAAACCGAATTCTGCTACACGAGTAGTCACACGAGTAGTCCAGCAACAGATGCATCCAGGGCCTACATGGTAATTTTTGCGATATCTACTCGGCGGATGCTACACTCTGGATGCGAGGGATACTTAGAGTCCATTCAGGACACGCAGTTGGATTACGCAAACATTGAGTCTTCTTCCGTTGTGGCAGAGTACCCTGATGTATTTTTGAGCGAACTACCCGTCATGCCACCTGACCGAGAGTTCGAGTTCACCATCGATACATTCCTAAATACTCAACCGATTTCCAAAGCTCCATACAGAATTGCCCCTGCTGAACTAAAGGAGTTAAAGTGCCAACTTCAAGAACTGCTAGACCATGGGTATATTCGTCCGAGTGTGTCTCCTTGGGGTACGCAAAGAAGAAGGACAGAACGTTGCGACTCTACATCGACTATTATGAGGTAAATAAGGTCACTATCAGAAACAAGTATCCCCTACCCAGGATAGACGACCTCTTTGATCAGTTGCAAGGAGCATCGATGTTTTCAAAATTTGATCTTTGCTCGGGCTACCACCAATTGAAGATTAAGCCCAAGGAAATGCCGAAGTCAGCATTTTGAACTCGTTATGGCTATTATGAGTTATCTGTTATGCCGTTTGGACTGATGAATGCCCCTACCACTTTTATGGATTTGATGAACCATGTGTTCCAACCATTTTTCGACAAATTTGTGATAATTTTTATAGACGACATCTTAGTGTACTCAAAGAATAAGGATGAACACGCAGGACACCAGCGGATGGTGCTTCAAACTCTTCGAGATAATAAGTTGTATGCGAAGCTAAGCAAGTGTGAGTTTTGATTGGACAACATATCCTTCCTTGGGCACATTATTTCTGCAGAGGGCATCTCAGTTGACCCAAAGAAAGTAGAATCCATCATGAAGTAGAAAAGGCCTGAGTCAGTTAGCGACATTCGGAGTTTCATTAGTCTAGAAGGCTACTACAAGAGATTTATAAAAGATTTTGTGAGGATCGCCTCGCCTCTGACTTATCCCACTCGGAAGGGAGTAATGTTCGAGTGGACGGACGACTATGAAGCTTCATTTATGGAGTTAAAGCAGCGACTTGTCACAACACCAATTCTTACCCATCCGGACGGACCAGATGACTTTAAGATATATAGCGACGCCTCAGGAAAGGGTTTGGGATGTGTCCTTATGCAGAGGGCCAAAGTGATAGCCTTTGCATCGAGGTAGTTGAAGCCTCACGAGAAAAATTATTCAACGCACGACTTGGAGCTTGCGGCGATGGTATTCGCACTGAAGTTGTGGAGGCATTACCTCTATGGTATGCCGTGCGAGATCTATACGGATCATAAAAGTCTAAAATATCTCTATACTCAGAAGAATTTAAATCTATTGCAACAACGTTGGCTTGAACTCCTTAGAGACTTTGACTTGATGATCAGATACACACCGGGCAAGGGTAATGTTGTAGATGATGCATTTAGTCAAGTATTCGTTGGAAGCTTGGCTATCGATGAAATACTGCTAAGGGATCATAAAAGTCTAGGCATTACACTCTGAATCAGATACAAAAAGGAGACGCAAGTGGCTTAACTGCACCTCAAACTAGACTTGTTAGAAAAAGTTAAGTCCGCTCAGAAGGATGACCTATTCCTGCAAAAGATGCAAAGTCTTATCTCAACAGGGAAGGCAACCGACTTTGCGGTAAGCCCGGACGAAATGATGTGAGTAAAGGAAAGATTATGCATTCTAAACGATACAAACCTCAGAAAGGAGATACTCACCAAAGCTCACTATGCGAGTTACACTTCACATCCGGGTAGCACGAATATGTATTGAGACCTCCGTACGATATTTTGGTAGCACAGCATGAAAAAAGATGTGGTGTTGTTCGTGTCGCAATGCATTGCTTATCAGAGTGTAAAGGACGAGCACCAGAAGCCGGGCGGAGTGATGCAGAACCTTGCTATACCGGAGTAGAAATGGGAACATATAACGATAGATTTCATTGTTGGTTTGTCGAAGACACAACAGAAGAATGATGCTGTCTGGGTCATCGTCAATCGACTCACAAAGTCAGCTTACTTTTTGCCTATCAAAGTTACTTGGAGTGCCGACCACCTGGCTCAGATCTACCTCAACGAGATTCTTCGACTCCACAGCGTGCCCGTATCCACAGTCTCCGATCGAGATGGACAATTCTTATCATGCTTCTGGAAAAGCCTTCAGTCAGCAATGGGGATGAAGTTAAAGTTTAGCTTCTTCTACCATCCTCAGACAGACGGCTAAATAGAACAGGTCAACCAAATCCTTGAAGATATGCTACGACTTTGTGCCTTGGACTTGAAGACGAGTTGGGACTTGCATCTACTGTTAGCCGAATTTGCGTACAATAATAGATATCAATCTAGTATTTAGATGGTGCCGTATGAGGCATTGTATGGGTGGAAGTACAAATCCCCGATCTGTTGGGATGAAGTTGGTGAACGACAAATTCTTAGCCCGGAATATGTAGAACAAACCGTCCAGAAGATTCGCTTGATCCATGAAAGGCTGAAGGTAGCACAGAGTCGTCAAAAAAAATACTCAGACAGGCATCAACGACCTCTTGAGTTCTCAGTATATGATCGAGTATTTCTTAAAGTCTCACCCATACGAGGAGTTACCCAATTTGGAGCAAAGGGGAAGCTAAGTCCAAGATTCGTCGGCCCGTTCGAGATACTAAAGCGAGTCACCTCAGTCGCATATCAGATTTCCCTGCCACCGTCACTATCAGAAGTGCATGATATCTTCCTTATTTTATATCTTAGAAGTACGTATACAACCCGAGTCATGTGGTGGACCTTGATCAACTGGACTTGAAGGCAGACTTGACTTATGTTGAACATCCTGTGCGAATCTTGGATTACAAAAAGAAGATGCTTCGAAGTTGTTCGGTTCCTCTCGTGCGCGTGCTTTAGCAAAATCATTCGATCGAAGAATCGACTTGGGAGCTTGAGTCTGAGATGAGGGAAATGTTCCCTTCATTTTTTTATATTGGTAGGTTCTATTCCTAAGTTTCGTGGAAGAAACTTCCTATTAGTTGGTTAGGATGTGGTGCCCCGTTTCCCCTATTCGGGGAGCGTGGCTAATAAATACAAATCGATATCATTCGATCGGGATTGATTAAAACAAGATCTTATTCTCATTATGGATTTGCTTCTTCAGAATCGATTCTCATATTTAGTCTACCGTGCCCCGATGATGGACTTAGCGGCAGAGTCAAGAGGGACCTCTCCGCTGCAAGTTTTCTTGCCTAGTTTTCGCTGTCGCCTTGTTGCTTTCGTGCTTTAAGTTAGTTTTCAGATTTGTTTGTGTTTTCTTGAACGGTTTTGATAGATTTTATTACTTTCGTTCGTTGAACTGTATTTTACTCTGAGCTTGGAAAGAGTAGAAGAGCTATTGATCAGCTGTTCGTGGTAATGCAGGTGATCGTACAGTAGACGACGTGCGAACGGAGTCTTGAAGCACCTCTTTCCTTTCCTTTCACCAACCAACTTGTGAGTGGCTATATTCGATTCAGTTAACCCTTCTTCCAAGTCTGCACATCTAAAATCTTGAATTCTTGCTTGTTCCGATCAAACGATACCATAACAACTAAAAGAAGTCAAGATAAAAAGAAATAGACTTGGGCTAGTTTATGCTTGTCAATAAACTTGTGAACGGTTACCTTATTGCATGCTAGTTAATTTAACAAGCTCTTCATATGCTTCAATTTTAGTTAGAATATATATTTCTTCTATAATTGTTCTATGTATGGAACACATCTTGTTATATAATAAACTGATCAGGGAGACTATGCAAAATGAATCTTGCCATACTACTTGTCTTGTACTCGTGTTGCCTTGAACTGCATCAATTGATAACTTAGCATAGATGCCATTTGATCATGAACAACTTGTGCACAAGGTCATAGTTCCTGTGGATGGTCGCTAGGGCACTGGCACTGATCTGATCCGGACGGAACTTCATATTTTGTCTCGTGTGCTTGGACGGGATGGTTTGTAGCACCTCTTGTGCTTTTGTTGCATTCCATCCTTGTTAATAACTATAGCTCGTCCATTATGGCATCATGCCAGTGATCCCCTCTATATTTAAACTTGTTCAAGCTAACTTGTGTCTTCATGGCAGGGAAGAACATGGTAAGTATTGTGCAGATGGTTCAGACTGGCAGGTAAAAGTCACCAAATGGTGGCAAGTTTATTTTAATAAATTTTCATAACAATGCTTGCTTGTGAAATAAACTAAGGCAAGATTGAAAGACCACAAATAACTTGCATGCTTCATATAAACAACTTATGATTTTGTGTAGTTGGGTTAGCTTGCCTTCACCAGTGTATTTTGATGTACTGACCCTCGTTGAAATAGGTTTCCCGCACCAAGGAGACCCTGCGAGGAGCTAAAGCCACTTCCCGATCCAGTCCACCAACCGGCATAGCCTGATCGTGCAAAGAAGAAGTCTTTTGAAGTTTCTAGGATCTTGTTCACAAACTCATGCAGCTCCGTGGAAAATTAATTGTTCCGCCTAGAGGTCACTTATTTATAAGTTTTAGTAAAAATGATGTAATGTATATGACGGCTATCTCATTTTGAGTCCACTTTTGTAAGCCTGTGTGGCAATTGTCTGACTCATTCAAGAGTTTGTAAAAGATATTCATTTTCAATAAAAAGAACTTTTTCATGCTTCAACTTTATGTTTCAATTATCTGCGTACTCTGAATATGTGCTCGTTATGCAAAAATACCTTGGCCTTGTGCGATGGGCAACCTAGGCACGCACGGCGTCACGCCCGGGGGACGAATATCTATTCCACGAAATCGGGGCATGACAATCCTAGCATAATAGCCCAACCCTACAACCAAACAAGGACAAGGGTTGAACTATCATACTACGATAGTCCATATCCCTAGACTACTAAAAGGATAATACAACCACAACCAAGTCTAGTTATATGACGGCCAATCATTTTTATGGCTTTCTACTGTTGAGTCTAAGTTATCTCAAATTGGATGCATAAGAGAAATTCTCAGATCATGAGTTGTTTAGTGGAGCTAACTGAGCCATAGTATCACATAGCACATTGTATATTATGCACCGGTCCCTCGTAAGGCCACCATGCTAAAATCTCATAGAACGTATTGTACAATATAAGTATTCGGATATTACCATCCACTAGTGCGGACGTGACCAATATCCATTGGGGTCAGCCGTTCACGTCATGACAGTTGTCTGAGGTGGCTAATGTGCATAATCTCGGGATTTCATCCCTCCTAAAACTCTATAAATTTTAGTTGCCTAAATTAACCCTATGATTATGTTAGAAATTCCATAGCGTGGTCACATGATCAATCCACCTATATGTCGTACCGTAGTACGGTCCACCCTAGATACAAATCTACTTTGTTACTTGATAGCTCAAACTGGATTCACCCGAGCATGATGCAATAAGCAACCAAGTCCTAGCCACGCTTTGGTAGTTGACCCACATACCATGCCCGTATTGGAGAATTAACAAAATATCACATATCGCGTAGTATATGAGGCAATCTCGATGCACAACCCAAAATATGTAATCTCATAGCACGTAGCAAGCAATGTCACACCATAATGCACATTATAATATGGTTGCACCTCAGTGCACCTTATAACACATGTACATATTACACGTAGTAATTGTATCAGCACGGATAAAAGAAATTTGGTCGAATTACCAAACTTATAATTGGTCATATGAGCCTTATCATTTGGGACACGTAGCTCATGTTATGAATATAGCTGGTTACTCACTTATGATATTGTCAATTCTAGCATATGGTCATTGTCATGCCCCGCTCCCAGAATACTAGATAAATACGGGGACTGATATGGCCAATCGCACATTACAGAATACCAAAGTAAGCCAAAATATGTTAAGGTTGTCTAGAAGGCAGATGGATGAACTCTAGCATGTTATGATTTTAGTCCATCAACACAAGTAGAAGAGTATATCATACATAAAATTAAGGAGGCATCCCAAATTACATGTCACATATGATCATGAAGCTAGTAAATATAAAATATTGCACTAGTACAGTTTAAATATACATGATCAAATATACCAGCCATTGTCTAATATATACATCATGTTGACCGCAGTCTCAAAATATAAGGAGCTAACTCTGCCCCTTGCTAAATACCACAAAAGAAGTAATCAAGATGAGGGGTGAAAGAAGGAAACCCACTCGCGAGCTTCGGTCGCAGTCCTACGAGTGTGAGCCATCTTGCTGGAAGTGCGGTGGATACTGGTTCTCTTCGGGGAAACCTTGCCATGCAAAGCCAGTAGGGTTAGAACCCCAACCAACAAGTACAATAAAGGAGCCCTAGGTGATAGACCAACCACATTACAACATAAGAAGAAAGAGACATAAGAAATAAATACAGATCGAGCCTTGTACGGTACCAACGTACTTGCCTCAAGAATAATACTTGAAGAACTAATAATAAGTGCAAAAATAAAAGTAAGGCGACGAGAGACAAGATAGCATAGAAACTACTCTGGATCGGGACCACAACCCTTAAACCAAATAAGGACCGGGGTTGAAGACCTTCACCCGGGCAAAACTTAGCACCCTAACCATGCGCCGAAAGAAAATAAAACTAGAAAACGAGCTATATTGAAACTAACATCAATCATCGAAAGGCCAAAAAACTTTGTGGCTTGCTACAATTAACTAGCTAGGGTTGTCACAGACATTAATTACTAAATGCATATTTTAAGAATATTGCTACCGCTGACACTGCAGTTAACCCGGATGGCCAAGGGTACGCTTGTCTAGTAAATTTAAATGCACATTCAACCATACAACAACATAGCTTATCATTTGTCACAAACAGAAATTGAACTCAAAAGCATAAAATTGAACTTGTAATCATAAAATTGCTTTACAATCATAAACTTGTATATAAACTTGTCTTGTAAGTGCCGTAGCATGCGTAAACTTGATCAGTCATGGATCCCTTGCCTAACAGGGTTGTCCATGCCGCATGGGGCCCTTGGGGATCGGGGTAGCCGGTAGCGCAATTGTCTTCCCTCCCGATGTTCTAGGTGAATATTATCTTGTTTAATCATTCTAAATTATTTCGAGTTCTCGAGTCGTGGATACTTGAGAACTCCCTAAAATAATGAGTCGTGAGTACAAGCTTTTCATGAGTCATTATATTTATGACACATGATACATTGGACAATACTCATACTCGATTGTCTGATGCCAAATGCAATAGATTTTCATACACAACCATTTCCACAGTATTGTGAGGATGGAGAACTTGTACATAAACTTGTCTTGAGAACTCACATGCAAAACTTGTCTGATGACATAAACTTGTATCTACATAAGGAAGCACACAACAATAATAACAAATAGGAATTACTAAATGAATATAATTAAAGGGAATACAAAATGCACACAAAAATTTCTAGGCGCATGCGCCAACTGGCCGAATGGACTCACTGGCCGTATGCACTCACTAGCCGCATGGACCCAGTGGCCGTATGCACTTAGTGGCACTGGCTGCATGCACCCACTGGCCGCATGGACATACTGGACGCATGCACCCACTGGCCGCATTGACTCACTTTTTGGACTTAGTAAATTTTTAGTCGTTCAGCGAGTGAAAACACAAGGTGTTCAAGGACACTTGTGTAATTAAGCAGTCATGCGTCCAATAAGATTGGCACATGCTATCAGTATGCGGTAAGAGTTCAGGCGGCATAACCCTCTCGGGCCATATAGTGCTCTCTGTCACATAGGCTGCTAGCCGTATGAAAACTTCGTCTTCTCCAAGAGCAGGTTCAGCCATGACCGAAAGCTCCAAAAACTAAAATTTTATTTTCTTCATAAAAACTTTATTTTAACTCCAAATAAAGTGAAACAAAAGCCAAATTGTATGAAATAAAATTCTCTAGCATAAGGAACCACTAGTTTTTGAAAACACAAAGTTTTAATAGATCAAAACTAAAGAAATCTCATAGAACACATAAAAATCCTAAACTTCAAACTCAGATCTACAAAAATTTATACATCAAAATCCAAAACTCCAAGAACTAAACATGCTTAGCAACTTAAGGAGGAAATTTTACATCAAATACATTTTTAAAACAAAAATATATATACAAATCTGAAAATTCATGACTTTATCATTGAGCACGATGTACTTGCCTTGGGTGGCTCCGAACCTCTACCTCTCATAGTCCAAGTCACAACAACTTCTCTTAGGGCTAGTGTTTTAGGGAGCTTGAGGTAGAGGAGGAAGGAGGAAATGAGAATGGAGAAGAAGAAGAAGAAAAGGAGAGAGAGAGAGAGAGAGAGAGAGAGAGAGAGAGAGAGTGAAGGTCATATATATACTAAGAGAGGAGAGAAATAAGGTTTAGATATGGGTTCACCCAAAATAAACCGAACCAAGGGTCCATTCTACATGCGGGTACTAAACTGTATCTTTTGGCAATGCAAATCGATATTCTACTAGTCTCGGGTAGTCTCTCCCAACAACAGAAAATAATAATAAATAAAATGACAGGAACCAACATAAAAAATATAGTAGAAATACATTATCAAGAAAATTAAATTCTAGAAATTCAAGAAATATTAAATCAGGAATCAGGTGTGACATCTCTACCCTCCTTAGAAAAATTTTGTCCTCAGAATTTCACCAAGAATTATTGAGCTGGAACACACGAGAAAGCTAAAGAAATCAAATCACAATTCAAATGATTACCCTAAGCTAATAACTAAAATAGAAAAGATAGTTGCAGAAGTAACTAATGAATAAATGCACAAAAGCAACACACATGAAAATGGAGGCATGTGGATATATATACTCCTGAGTCAGCCGAATAGGAACTCGTCCTCACTTTCCTATGCTGACTCACACAAATGGACAAGATCCAAGCCTGGAGGTAAGTCAGTACCAATGACTATATCGAGGATATGACTATAATCCAGGACATACATTCGCAGTCGGGATACATGATAGACATCACGTACCATGAGATACAAGGGCAGAAGAGCGAAGGCAAGGAACTTGCCTTTTGCCCAACGAAAGGATCAAAACGACTATCGTATTTCGAAATGGTCAGAATACGATATTGTTCGACAAGAACCCAAGCATAATACAAGCTAAAAAGAACTCCAGAATCTTACCTATAATTGTAGCACCTTTGGCTAACAACTGCTCTAGGTTGTAAAATGTTTCGTCAAGCCATCGTTCAGGGGCCGCGGCTCTAACTTGCTGCTGATTCTACTTTGCTGGTTGGACTTGCTGGACTTGCACATAATGCACCGGATATTTCTGTTGGAACTGCTGAGTCTGAGTCGGGAGAGGACGCTGGGCTAGGGGTCGAACTGCTAACATTGATCATCGCGGGCCTTCAATCGCTGTCCGAGGCAGAGCTGGTAACTGTCGACCTAGAGAAGCCCCTAGGTATAGGATTGGGAATGTACAAATTATGTGGTCGGAGGCCACACATCTGAGACACTGGCCATTGGCCCTCCTATACTGTTCTTTGGTGTGCCCTGGCTTGCCGCAGTGGCTGCATCCTACTGATAAAGACTACTTGGTAGATTGTACCGAGGTTACTGTGGAGGTTGCTAGTGTTGGCGGGTGATGAGTTATGACTGCTGGTGCGGGAGGCGATGACTGAATACTGGTGCTTCTCAGGGATGAGTGTGACCTCTTTTGGCCTCCGATCCTTGCTACTAATATCTGGCTGATAAGTTCTTGGGACCTAGCTTCCCTGAGTACTACATCATAGGTGTTATAATTATGACCCCCCGTAAACTGCTGAAGATCTAGATGTAACCCTTTCTCAAATCTCTTGGCTCATTCTTCCTCGGAAGCTACCATATGAGGAATAAATTGACTAAGTTGGCAAAACTCGACCGCATACTGGTCGACTGATCTTGTATTCTGGCAGAGGTTGATGAACTGCTGTTGGAACTGAAACTTAGCTGTTGTATGAAAATATTTTTCCTGGAAGCTCTCCTTGAACGTCTGCCAGTCATTGGGATTTGAAAGCTCTATTTCTTGTGCTTTCAACCAATCTCGGGCAAGATCTGATAGTTGTAGCATTACGACTGCTACCTTCTCTTCGTTTGGAGTCTTGGTTGCATCCAGGATGGCCTCAAAGTCCTAGAGCCAAGAATATGCTGAAACTGCATCTTCCATGTCGAGGAACTTGGTTGGGCGCATGCGACTAACATTGGTCACCGAGTTATGAGTATAGCACCCAATGTTATCGAGTGCTACTCTAACTTTGTGGCGAAGAGTAATGTTTGTATATTCTTGTCCTTGCTGAAACTGCTACCAGAGTTGGACCACTTGTTTTTGGAGTTGATATTGTTGTTGTTATACCATCATCATAGCTTGGATCACCTCTAACATAGCTTGTGATCATGCCTACCCTTGTGCTAGAAGAACAAGTGGTATTGTCTGGGCTGGTATGAATGACAGAGCGGGCTGAGATAGCTTTTTCGACAATACTGGTGGAGCTGATTGTGCTGGTTAGGCATGCATGACTTGCGGAGTCGGTTGATAAAAAGCTACTGACACATTCCCTTAGTTCAAAACCAAAATCTGGCCCTGGCCTACTAGATCTGCTGGAGTTATCGGTACAACGGAACCCTCGGAAGGAGGAGCAAGTAGGGTGTCCATGAAGGATAAGGACACAAGAATATCAACAAAGGACGAGAAAGGAATAATCATGTCAAGAAAGTTTTAAGTTCAAGGAGAGCGAGAAGTGCATATTGCAAATGTAATACAATCGAGGATTAAAGAGGATTGAGATTCTAATAAGATGTGTCCTCCCATAAGTCTGAAAAATAGACCTGCATGAGCCACCAAGAAAACCTTGTCATACCCCGTTCCCAGAATACTGGTTAAATACGGAGAGTGATATGGCCAATCACACCTTGCAGAATACCGAAGTAAGGCGCAATATGTTAAGTTTGTCTAGAAGACAAATGGGTGAACTCTAGCATGCTATGACGTCAGTCCTAAGGCCGAAAAATCCTATTATCTCAATCCAGTAATACAAGTATAAGAGTATGTCATACATGAAAGTAAGGAGGCATCCCAAATTATATGTCACATATGATCATGAAGCTAGTGAATACAAAATGCTGCACTACCAGAGTTTAAATATACATGATCAAATATACCAGCCATGGTCTAATATATACATCATGTTGACCATAGTCTCAAAATATAAGAAGCTAACTCTGCCCCTTGCTAATACCACAAAAGAAGTAATCAAGATGAGGGGTGAAAGAAGAAAATCCACTCGCGAGCTTCGGCCGCAGTCCTACTAGTGCGAGTCATCTTGCTGGAAGTACGGTGGATCCTGGTTCTCTTCGGGGTAACCAGGCGATGCAAAGCTAGCGGGGTCAGAATCCCAAGCAAGAAGTACCATAAAGGAGCTCGAGGTGATAGACCAACCATATCACAACATAAGAAGAAAGAGACATATAAGAAATAAATATAGATCGAGACTTGTATAGTACCAACGTACTTCCCTCAAGAATAATACTGGAAGAAATGATAAAAAGTGCAGAAATAAAAGTAAGGCGACGAGCGGCAAGAGAGCATAGGAACTATTCTGGATCGGGACCGTAACCCTTAAAACAAATAAGGACCGGGATTGCAGACCTTCATCCGAGCAGAACTTAGCACCCTAACCACAAGCCGAAAGAAAATAAACTAGAAGAGAGATCTATAATAAAACTAACATCATTCATCGAACGGCCAAACAATTTTACGGCTTGCTACGAATAACTAGCTAGGGTTGTCACAGAAATTAATTACTAAATACATATTTTAAGAATATTGCTACCGCTGATACTGTAATTAACCCGGATAGCCAAGGGTACGCTTGTCTAGTAAATTTAAAGGCACATTCAACCATACAACAACATAGTTTGTTACTTGTCACAAACAGAAGTTGAACTCAAAAGCATAAACTTTAACTTGTAATCATAAACTTTCTTTACAAACATAAACTTGTATATAAATATGACTTGTAAGTGTCGCAGCACGGATAAACATGGTCAGTCATGGAGCCCTTGCCTAGTAGGGTTGTCCATGCCGCATGGGACCCTTGGGGATCGGGGTAGCCGGTAGCGCAATATTCTTCCCTTCCAAGGTTCTAGGTAAATCTTATCTTGTTTAATCATTCTAAATTATTCTGAGTTCTCGAGTAGTGGACACTTAAAAACTCCCTAAAATGATGAGTCACGAGTACGAGCATTTCATGAGCCATCGTATTCTTGACACATGATACATTGGACAATACTCACCCTCGATTGCCCGATGTAAAATATAATAGATTTTCATACACAACCATTTCTACGGTATCGTGAGGATGGAGAACTTGTACATAAACTTGTCTTATGAACTCACATGCAAAACTTGTCTAGTGACATAAACCTGTATCGATATAAAGAAGCACACAACAATAATCACTAATAGGAATTACTAAATGAACATAATTAAATGGAACAAAAAATGCACACAGGAATTTTTGGCCGCATGCGCCTACTGGCCGCATTCACCCTCTGGCCGCATGGACTCACTGGCCGCATGCACCCACTGGCCGCATGGACTCACTGGCAGCATGCATCCACTAGCCGCATGGACTCACTTCTTGGACTTACAAAATTTTCAGTCAGGCATCCAACAAGATGGACACATATTCTCAATATGCAATAAGAGTTCCGGACGCATAACCCTCTCGGGCCTCATAGCGCTCTCTGATGCATAGGTCGCTGGCCACATGAAGACTTCGTCTTCTCCAACAGCAGGTTCAGCCATGGCAGAAAGGTCCAAAAAAAAAATTTCATAAAATATTTAGTTTAACTCCAAATCAAGTGAAACAAAAGCCAAATTACACGAAATAAAATGCTCTAACATAAGGAACCACTAGTTTTTGAAAATACAAAGTTTTAATAGATCAAAATCAAGAAAACTCATATAACACATAAAAATCCTAAACCTGAAACTTAGATCTATAAAAATCTATACATCAAAATCCAAAACTCCAAGAACTAAACATGCTCAACAACTCAAGAAGAATATTTTTTATCAAATATATTTTTAAAACAACAACATATATAAAAATCCATAAATTTATGACTTTACCTTTGAGCAAGGTGTACTTGCCTAGGGTGGCTTCGAGCCTCTACCTCTCACGGTCCAAGTCAGAACAACTTCCCTTAGGGCTAGGGTTTGAGGGAGCTTGAGGGAGAGGAGGAAGAAGAAAATGAGAATGAAGAAGAAGAAGAAGAAGAAGAAGAAAATAAGAGAGAGAGAGAGAGAGAGAGAGAGAGAGAGAGAGAGAGAGAGAGAAGGTCATATATATACTAAGAGAGGAGAGAAAGTGGGTATAGTCATGGGTTCACCCAAAATGAACCGAATAAGGGTCTATTCTACATGCCTAAACCGGATCTTATAGCAATGTTAATAGGTATTCTACTGGTCTCGGATAGTCTCGCTCAACAACAGGAAATAAATAAATAAAATGACAGGAACCAACATGAGAAATATAGTAGGAATCCATTATAAAGAAAATTAAATTCTAGAAATTCAAGAAATACTAAACATGGAATCGGGTGTGACAGACATGTCTAGCACAAGGTCGGGTTACTACGTCCATTCTTTCTTAGGATCAATCACAAGCAATTGTCAAGACCAACCACATAGTACAAAAAAATATTTCAAATAAAATAGCTAAGTTGCATGCACAACTTGGCGCATGAGATGGGGGCCGCATAGACTGTCGGACGCATGCTTCCTCAAGCTGCATACGATCCCATGCCGTATACTCCTCCAAGCCGCATGCTCCGGATGAAAGTCCACTCTTTGGGACAAGTGCCAAAGTGATGTGTCAGAAAGTGACTGAAGTGATGGATGTGACACGCCATAAAGTGTCAGAGAAAAAAGAAAAAATTAAAGAAAGATGTGCCAACGGTTCAGAGTCATGAGTCCAAGGGAAGGAGATCGCATACTCCACTTGGCGCATAAGTCACTCGGTCATATATTACTCTTTGGACTTAGCGAATTTCTCATTCATCCAGCGAACAAAACATAAAGAGTTTTGTCACTTAGCTCCAGAATACTTTATGTAATGGTCTGTCATGCATCCAAAAAGATGGACGCATGGTAGTTGGTTATGAGGCAAAGTGTCAAGGCCGCATAAGGATCATGCCGCATGGAAGTCTCGGTCGCATATGGTGCTGGCCGCATAAGAACTTCGTCTTCTCCAGACAGCAAGTTTAGCCAATGCAAAAAACCTCCAAAACCCTAAAAATGTCTTTGTTCATAAAAACTTTATTTTAACTCCAAATCAAGTAAAACAAAAGCCAAAATGCTCGAAATAAACTGCTCCATCAACCACAAACTAATTTTCTAAATTACCATATTTTAGTAGATAAAAACCACAAAAAATACTTGGAACCCATAAAAATCCTAAACTTCAAATATAGATCTACTCATATCTAGCCATCAAAATCGAAAACTCCAAGTATTAAAAGTGTTTAGAATCGTAATGCATACATATTAGACTAATAAAATGAAAAAGAAAGGCAAGAACCAAAATCAAGAGGTTCTCCATTTAATGCAAGGTGTACTTGCCTAATAATGAAGGAAAGATAAAAAAGAAGAGAATGAGGGAAGAGAGAGAAAGAAGTTAGCTTATATATGCTTGAGTTAAGATTTAGACCATGGGTTCTCTCATGGCCAAACAAACCCAACAATTAAACCATGAGTCCAATTGAACCAAAAAATGGGTCGAGTCTCCATGATATACGATCTAATCACCAAGCAAATAAGAATTAATAAAAGCAGAAAAACTAATATGTCCTAAATACGTATATCGTACTACCAGAAAAAGTCAAATTAGCGACGTCTAAAAACGTCGCTAAATAACCAAAAATCGTTGCTAATTTGGTTTAGCGACGTAATTAGCGACGTTTTAAAGTTGTCTAAAAAAACCAAGTCGTAAAAAAAAATGTCGCTATGCCGACGTTTTTTAGCGACTTTAATGTGTCACAAAATTTAGCGACGTTTAGCGACGTCGAGTCACTAAATAGCGACGTTTATTAAAGTCGCTAAATGTCACTGATTAGCGACTTATATAGCGACGTTACACCGACGTCTTTAATGACCTGACTATACTGCCATGTCAGCAATTTGCGACGTATAGCGACGTATTTAGCGACTTAAGTGAACGTCGCTAAACGTCGCTAAATACGTCGCTAATTTTCAAAAATAATAATAAAAATTTTATTTCTGGGTTTACCAGCCCCCTTGGGTTCATTATCAGGTATATGATGGTAGTAGAAATAATTGAATAAAGAACACAGTAGCAGCACCAAGGGAAAAACAACTTACCAAAGGAAAATCATAACTGATATAATACATACTTTCATTTATCAAAGTCTAAAATAAGCAATATTCAAAACAACTGACCATTTATCAAAGTCTAAAATAAGGAATACTTTTATTTCATAACTGATATAATACATACTTTCATTTATCAAAGTCCAAGAGCCCTTGAAATGATAAACATGGTTAACTAGTTCATGGTGATGTTTCTAAGCCACTTGTAGATCCATACTAGTTTATACTAGTAAATACTAGGTTAATACCTTGCTACACTATGTCTTCTAGGTCGTACTAGGATATTCTTCTTTGAAATTAAGTACTCTACTATCCACACTGAGAGCCTCTTACCCTTGGCCTGGCACCTTGCACTTCATCCTTATACTTGCTCACTGGACTACAACCCAGTTAAGGTATAACCCTCACAGTGCCAACCCGACACCACTGTAACACATTGCCAGCTTGCCTAATGCACTAGGCCAAACTGAATTGAGTTCTGTTCCTGAAGCCTCATAGTTCAGTAGTGACACCCACACACAACTGGACTCTTCTACCCTCTCCCACATCAAGCACAGCTAGAAGACACTATGAACACCAACACAGATAACAGTAGCTATATACCTATATATATATATATATATATATATATATATATATATATATATATATATATATATATATATATATATATATATATATATATATATATATATATCGAGATACACCTATATATGCATACTCTCTCATATGCAAATAGATAATACAGAAATTTACATATACATATCATATGATACTCTAAGGCATAAATAGACACACACACACAACCACTAGTCCAATTCACAAACATTTGGTGTGCAACACCAAGATACTCTAGGATACATCCTCCATACACCACACCACCATGATACTAACCCTCAATTCACATGGACACATCCAATAGATCAAATATTGTGTGTGTCAGTGTGTGTGTGTGTGTCATGCCTGTGGCAGTGTCAGTGTCAGTATGACTGTGTGTGTGTGTCTGCGTCTGTGTGTGTGTGTCGTGTGTGTCGTGTGTGTCTGTCAGTGTCTGTGTGCGTGTGTCGTGTCATGTCTGTGTGCGTGTGTCGTGTCTGTCATCAAGTGTGTCTTGTGTCAGTATCACATGAGAGAGGGAGAGAGAGAAAGAGATTACCTAGAGCTCGAGGAGGAGGAGGGGGATGCCGGAGTAGCCGCAGCCGTGGAGAGCCGGTCGCCGGAGAGGGGGGGGCGGGAGAATTCGAAAAGTTTCGAAATTTTCGACAGATGGGGGAAAAGAAAACTAAGCCCTAATTAACCAAAATTTAGCGACGTTTAGCGACGTCAAATAAAAATGTCGCTAAAATAAAATTTAGCGACGTCAGAGACGTCGCTAAACGCGTTGCTAAATATTTTTGATAGATACGTCGCTAATTATGACGCTAAACGTCGCTAAATCAGATATTTTAGCGACGTTTAGCGACCTTAATTGAACTTATAGCGACTAATCTTTTAAAATCTTAATAAAAGTCGCTAAACGTCGCTAAATGTCGCCATTTAGTGACGTCTAGCGATAATTTTTACGGAGTCGCTAATTTAGCGATATTTTTAATTGGAGTCGCTAAAATACGTCATTAATCCCGCTTTTTCTAGTAGTGTCGAAAACAGAGAGTGATATCTCTACCCACCTTAGAAAAATTTTGTCCTCAAAATTTGAATCCAAATATTTCTAGATAACCCAGGACAAGCACGATACTAATCCATAAGCTAATCTACACATGCAAGAAATTACTCACAATAAAGCAAAGTAATATCACAACACATAGGTGATCGATGATCACAAAATTTGAGGTATGAAGGTGTAAGAAGGAATATACCTTCTGAATCGAACATGTGCAGGTACCGGGATCGAATATCGTCCTCGCACTCCCACGTCAATTCTCCTAGAGAGTGATGGCCCAAGGCAACCCGGACAAGAGAAATAGCCTGATTCTTGAGCACCTTCTCCTTTCGGTATAGTATGGATACGGGTTGCTCCTTGTAAGATAAGTCGATACTACGACTAATTCAGAGTGATCAAGGATATAACTCGAATCCGGAACATACCTACACAAATGAGACACATGAAGTACATCATGTACCTCATTTATCGAAGGCGGAAGGGCAAGATGATAAGCTACATTGCCTACCCACTAGAGGATATTGAACGGACCTATGTATCATGGACTAAGCTTTTTGTGAACCCCGAATCTAATGACTCCATGGGTTGGCAAAATCCTCAAGAACACATGGTCACCGACACAAAATTATAAAGACCTACGATACTGATCTGCCCAATGCTCATGCCTATCTTGCGCAACCCGGAGTCTCTCTCTGATCTGCTTGACAACTTCTACTGTCTGTGTGATCATCTCAAGGCCTAAAATCTTTTGCTCACCTATATCATCCCATGCTAATGGTGACCTGTACTTTCTCCCATATAATGACTCGCAGGGTGCCATCTGAATACTGGCCTGATAACTATTATTGAACGAAAAATCTACGAGATGAAGGTGATCTTTTCAAGACCCACCAAAATCTAAAGTATATGCTCATAATATATCCTCCAATGTCTCAATTATACTCTCTAATTGTCCATCTGTTTGAGGATGGTAAGCAGTACTGAACCTCAACTTAGTGCCAAAACTCTGGTGCAAGCTCTTCCAAAAGTGTGAAGTGAACTAAGTGTCTCGATCTGATACAATACTCATTGGGATACTGTGTTGTCTTAATATTTATCGCATGTACAATTCTGCCAACTGCTATGTGGATTGTTCTACTCGAAAGAAAAAATAAGCTAGTTTCGTGAGACGATCTACTATCACCCAAACTGCATCATGACCAGTCGGGGATCTAGGTAAACCAGTCATAAAGTCCATTTTGATATGCTTCTACTTCTACTCCAAAATAAGAAGCGGTTGTAATAATCTTGCCGGTCTTTGCTGTTCGGCCTTTACTTGTTGACATATCAAACATCGAGAGACAAACCGTGCTATCTCTGACTTCATCCCATTCCACCAAAAGTGTTATTTGATGTCTTGATACATTTTGGTACCTCCTGGATATATTGAATACTGAAAACTGTGTGCCTCGGTCATAACTTCTTGACGAATATCTCCACTTGGTACACATAGACGATTCCCAAATCTAAGGGTCACATCCTCATAAATCGTCAACTCCTTCCTGAGACCAGAGTCACATTATGTCCGTAGCTTTTAAATCTTCGGGTCCTCTGCCTGAGCCGACTTTATTCTATCCACCAAAGTAGACTGTATTTGCAAGCTAGCCAAAATCCCTGCGTTATGTGGAAGTACTACCTCAATACCCATTTCTTGAAGATCCTCTAATATATGTCGTTGCGATGTCAACACGAATGTGCTGTCTCTCAGTCTAAGTGCATCTACTACTATATTAGCCTTGTCCGGATGATACTAAAGTTCCACATCATAGTCCTTTATCAATTTTAGCCACCTCCTATGCCTCATATTCAAGTCCTTCTGAGTGAATACATATTTGAGACTTTTATGGTCCGTAAATATCTCTACCCAATTACCATATAACTAGTGCCTCCATAGTTTAAGCGCAAATACCACTGCTTCTAATTCCAAGTCATGAGTTGGATAGTTCTTCTCATGATCTCGAAGCTACCGAGGTGCATAAGCTATCACCCGTCCATATTGCATCAATACACACCTTAGTCCCTTGCCAGATGTATCACAATATACTCTAAAGCCTTCAGAATCTACTGGAAGTGAGATAATCGGTGCTGAAACCAGTCTCTTCTTTAATTCTTTAAATGTCGTCTGGCACTTTATTAACTAATCAAAATTAGCTTTCTTGTGTGTCAAAAGTGTCAATGGTGTTGAAATTCTTGCAAAATTTGACACAAATCTTCTGTAGTATCCTGCCAAGTCAAAAAAATTATGCACTTATGCTAATGTATTAGGAACTGGCCAACTTTCTACGGCTTTAACCTTCTTTGGATTTACTGCCACTCCAGCCCCCGAGATGATGTGACCTAGGAATGATATATGATCCAACCAAGACTCACACACTGGTGCTCCCTTAGGATCTACAGGACATTCCGAAGATGATCTTCATGTTCCTCCTTGCTACTGGAATAGACAAGAATGTCATCTATAAACACCACCACGAATTGATCCAAGTACGACATAAAAATTTGATTTATCAGATCCATAAATATCGCTGGAGCATTTGTCCATCCGAATGTCCTAACTAAGAATTCGTAATATCCATATCGTGATATGAATATTGTCTTGGGTATCTCTTGCTCCCGAACTCTTACTTGATAATACCCTGATCGGAGGTCAATATTAGAGAAAACCATAGCCTTGGTAAATTGGTCAAACAAATCATCGATTCTTCATAATGGATACTTGTTCTTTACTGTTACTCTATGTCTGTAGTCGATACATAACCGGGATGACCCATCTTTCTTTTTTACTAGAACCACTGGCGTTCCCTAAGGTGATCCACTAGTTCGAATGAACTTCTTCGCCTTCAGCTCTTCTGCGTGTTGGCATATTATGTCTAGCTCTGATGGTGCCATTTGGTAAACTTTACAAGATATTGGTCCTGCCACCGGAATTAACTCTATACAGAACTCAATATCCCTTATTGCGGGTAAACTTGGAAGTTCATCAGGAAAATATCTAAATATTCTTGGACTACCCCGGGAATCTGCTCTTCTTCTACTACTTCTACTGCTGTAACTATGTATTCACATCGATCCCTCATAGTTCTTTTAAGGATAAAATCCTCTGTGCTTGGGATACTAAATAACACTCTACCCCTATGGCAATCTTTAGTAGCATGACTGTCTCTCAGCCAGTCCATGCCTAGAACTATGTCGAAGTTACACATAGAAAACTCGATCAACTTGGCGGGTAATGAACGTCTGCACACTACGATTGGATATTCTACACACACTCTACTAACTTTTATGAGCCAATTACCAGTGATTATATTCAACCTCTCTAGCAATGCCTCGAACTCCAATCCAATACATGTCACAAATTTTGTAGATACAAATGAATGTGAAGCTCCTGAATCAAATAATACTATTGTAAAAAAAAGATACGATAGAAATATTACCTGTCACTACATCACCTGATGCCAAGGCCTCCTTTAGTGATATAGTGAATGCCTGCCCTTGGCATTGTTGCACTCTTTGTTTTGGCCTCCCTTGGTAACGCTATTATGGCCACTGCTAGCCCTGTTGCTGGTCCCTCTGTCAGAATATCTGTGCCTACGATAATAATGGACGATGATCCACCGGTCGTGCTTCTACTGGTGGTCCTCTGTACTGCACTACCCCTAGTGTTGGTAGTGCTGAAAATTGCTCAGCCGGCCCTCCTTGCCTCTGAATTATCGGGCAATTAGCAATCATGTGGCCTAGATTACCACACCTTATGTAAAGCCCATTCGCTGCTCTGCATACGTCTCTAGTATGGCCTCCCTTGCCATAGTAGGTGCAACCTACCTGCACTCCAATTGACACTATTACTGCTGTTGTTGCCTCGGCTGCTACCAAACTGGAACTGTTGTTGTTGAATTTGCCGTCCTCCATGGTGCTAATACATAGAAACGAACGCCAGAAGATGGTGCTGACATTCGGGTAAGGTCCTGAAGCTGCAGTACACTGATGCCCACCAGTCACGGGTAAGGTCCTGAAGCTGCAGTCGGACCTGGTCAACTTGCTCATCATCCGAAACCTTTGCCGCTGCCAGAATAATTTTGATGTCTTGGAGCCATGCATCTGCCGTAATGTCGTCCTCCGTGCCATCAAAGTATCTCGGATTAAGTCAACAAAATATGACCGATACCCCCGAATCAGTCCTTCTGCCTCTCTCTAGAGCATTCTGCAAACCCCAACTTAAAAAGACATTATGCTCTTATTATTGAAACTGCTGGTGTTGTTGCACTGCCATATAATGTTGCTGCGTAGCCACCATTCCCCGAAGAATCTCTAGTAATATCAGAGTGTCTAGTACCACCTGTACTACTGGTACTACTGAGGGTACAGGGATCTTAGGGTATAGTTGCTCAACATGCCCAACTTCTGGTTCCACTATGCCAGCTTGCTCAACTACTGGCTTTATTCGAATCTGGCTCTGGGCAGATCTACCTTCTGTTGTTACCTAAGGGAACCATGTCCTACCATGCCTGCTGCTCCAGCAACTGAAGAAGCCCCAAAGAAAGGACAAGAAACATCAAGAACAGGACGTGAAGGATCAAGGAAATAATTGATTCGAAAGTCAAGCAAGGCTTCAAGAAGAACAAATTCAGGATTTAAAAGGCACATATTTGATTGAGACTTCTATGACCATAACACCCTACAAGTCTGAAAACACAAGACCTACATGGGCCACAACTAAAAGATTGTCACGCCCTAGTTCCGAAATACGAAGACGGACATGGTCATCTATCCCGTACAAGGTACTATACGTTGTACGACGATCATGGCTGTAGCTAGACAAGGGGGTGCATGCCAAAATTAAGTCACTTAGGGTCATAAAGAGCATCTATTGTCTTAATCAGTCAAACAAATTAGTAAACATAGAACATATATGACAAGAAAGTAAGGCATCCCAAATGCCCTGCCACAATATTCTGGAAACCAACTGTGCAAAATAAAAATTTTGCAGAGTAGTAAAAGTATATGATTATGATCAGCTGCAGTCTGATTAATTACAATCATGTAAAAGAAACTAAATTTCTAAATTTATGGCTAACAAGTGCCGGTGGCTAAACGCCAAAAAGAGTAGAGTATATGATACCGAGCAGGGAAGAAGAAACTCACTCGTGCCCTTCAACGATAATCCGCCTGGTATGCGCCATCAGGAAGGGGAAAGTAAGTTGGATCCTCAGGAACTGGCTCAAAACCTGTCCATGCAAAACCTGTAGGGTTAGACCCCAAATAGCAAGTACCACAAAGGAAGCACAAAATGGAATAACAAAACCCAAAAAAATAGATAGGTATAATATAGTTTCTATGTCATGGTTTCGGTCCATAGCCCATCCTAGCATAATAGCCCAACCCTACAACCAAACAAGGACAAGGGTTGAACCATCACACTATGATAGTCCATGTCCCTAGACAACTAACAGGATAATACAACCACAACCAAGTCCAGTTATATAATGGCCAATCATTTTTACGGCTTGCTACTGTAGAGTCTCAGTTATCTCATATTGGATGCATAAGAGAAATCCTCATATCGTTAGCTATTTAGCGAGGATAACTGAGCCATAGTATCATATAGCATATTGTATATTATACACCGGTCCCTCGTAAGGCCACCATGCTAAAATCACATAGAACGCATTGTACAATATAAGTATTCAGATAGTACCGTCTACTATTGAGGAAGTAACCAATATCCATAGGTGTCAGCCTTGCACGTCATGACGGTTGTCTGAGGTGGCAATGTGCATGATCTCAAAATTTCATCCCTCCCAATGCTCTACAAATTTTAGTTGCCTAAATTAACCCTATGGTTATGTTAGGAATCATATGACATGGTCACAAGATCAATCCTCCTATATGTCGTACTGTAGTACGGTCCACGCTAGATACGAATCCACTTTGTTACTTGATAGATCAAACTGGATTCACCCGATCGTGATAGAAAAATCAACCAAGTCCTAGCCACGCTTTGGTAGTTGACGTACATACCATACCCATGCTGGAAAATTAAAATAATATCATATATCAGGCAGTATATGAGGCATTCTCGATGCACAACCTGAAACTTGTAATCTGATAGCATATAGCAAGGTATGTCGCAACTAAGTGCACATTATAATATGGTCACACCTCAGTGCATCTTATAACATATCTACACGTAGCACGTAGTAATTGTATCAGCACAGATACAAGAAATGGGGTCGACTTACCAAACTTACAGTTGGTCATATGAGCCTTATCACTTTGGGACACGTAGCTCATGTTATGCTCATAGCTGGTTAGTCACTTATGACATAGTCAATTCTAATACATGGTCATGTCTAGCACAAGGTCGGGTTACTAAGTCCATTCTTTCTTAGGACCAATCACAAGCAATTTTCAGGACCAACCACATAGAACAAAAAAACATTCCAAATAAAATAGCTAGGCCGCATGCACAACTTGGTGCATAAGACAGGTACCGCATGGACTATCGACCGCATGCTTTCTCAAGCTGCATACGATCCCAGGCCGCATATTCCTCCAAGACGCATGCTCCGGACAAAAATCTACTCTTTGGGACAAGTGCCAAAGTGATGTGTCAGAGAAGTGATTGAAGTGATGGATGTGATAAGCCATAAAGTGTCAGAGAGAAAAGGCAAAATCAAAGAAAGATGTGCCAACGGTTCAGAGTCATGCGTCCAAGGGAAGGTGGCCGCATACTCTGCTTGCGCATAAGTATTCGGCCGCATATTTCTCTTTGGACTTAGCAAATTTTTCATTCGTCTAGTGAACAAAACACAAGGAGTTCTATCACTTAGCTCCAGAACACTTTGTGTAATGGTCAGTCATGTATCCAACAAGATAGACGTATGCTTGTTGGTTTTACGGCAAAGAGTCTAGGCCGCATAAGGATCATGCCATATAGAATTCTAGGCCGCATATGGTGCTGGCCGCATAAGAACTTCGTCTTCTCCAGACAGCAAGTTAGCCATGGCGAAAAAGCTCCAAAAATCTAAAATTTGCTTTCTTCATAAATTTTTTATTTTAACTCTGAATCAAGTAAAACAAAAGCCAAAATGCTCGAAATAAAGTGCTCCATCAACCATAAAAAATAATATTCTAAAATATTATATTTTAGTATATCAAAACCACAAAAAACACACGAAACCCATAAAAATCCTAAACTTCAAATGTAGATCTACTCATATCTAGCCACCAAAGCAAAAAAATTAATATGTCCCAAATACATATATCGGGAATGGGGAGTGATAGTTTGAGATCAAGATACCTACTGAGATATATCGTAATTAAAAAAAAATTATTAAGGAACTTATCGCTACCATCACCTTGAAAATATTTAGTTTTCTTACCAAACAGGTTTTCCACAAGTTTTTAAAAGGCAAAAAATATAGAAAACTTTCTATATAATAAAAAGAACCAAGTAAAGTTACTATAGGCATCAACAAATATAACATAAAAGCATTAAGCTTCAACAGAAGGAACATGAGCCGCTCCTAAAACATCACAATGTATAAGTTCCAATAATGAAGAATACTATCATAATTAGAAGGAAAATGTAATCGACTACTCTTATCTAGTGAACAACTTTCAAAAAATTGACGTAAAGAAGTCATATTATAAAGAGATAAAATCTTACTTAAAGAGCGTAAGATTGCATCGGACAAGTGACCTAAGGGAGCATGCCAACTATCTGCTGAACCTTTCTACTAAGGAGGCAAAGAGAAGAAATACGGATTGACTTATTCTAACTGGTAGAGCAGAGAGTATAGAAATCACCATCAAGTGGTCCCCGTATGAGGACACGTATTTATGCTCTTGACCAAAAATCCAGAAGAAGCAAATATGAATGTACAATTATTATCCTTTGTTAATTTTGTCGTATATAACAAATTATGATGAAGAGCAGGAACAACATAGATATATTTTAAGTACAACGAACTAGATGAAATAGATATAAAAGTATATCTAATATTAAGATAGGCATACAATTTCTATTACCAACCATAATATTATCATAACTATTATAAGAATGCATACCAGAGACAAGCACCAAAGGAACTCATGTATTGAGTCATACCACTGTCAACAACCCACTTAGCCACATTATGATCGGTGAGATCCATAGCTGTGAGGGCTTGAAAAGTTTCAGAAATTTTATTATCAGCAGTCGTACGAACATTCGCCCTATTATTAGCACCACCATATTTGAATCAAGTTATGCACCCAGGAGAAGTAGAGGTCTGCCCTAAACAAGAAAAAAAGAGAGTTAATTGTTGTTGGATGAAGGAAAGGCATTATGATGGAAGCTACAACCACAACTAAACCAACTATATAGTCCTCCACGAACATGGAAATGATACTAAGTATGTAGTGCCCCGCTCCTCATTTGGGGACACTGTGATGGACATCCTATTAGTATCGTTTGATTGGTATAGATTGAATTAAAATCCTTTATCTCTTTAGATTGTCTTCTTTAGAATCAGGTCCCAAATGTAGTGGATTGTATCTTAAGAAAAAACTCTATATAAGAGTCACTTCCTCAAACTTTTTCAATATTTATTTTTACTACCATTTTTGTTGTTACTTTCGATGTTGGTTTATGAATATGTTTTTGTGGATGTTTTTGATAAATTTATTGCTTGTCTTCATCAATTTAGGCATTCATATCGAATTTTAGAAGAAATATAGGAGAAGAGTATTCTCTCTGTTGGTTAAAATATAGATGACCACATAGGTAAAGCTTAAGCGAAGCATTGGAGATCTCTTTTTCTTAGTAATTATTCAACAATGAGTGGTTGTGATCCTTCTTTTCTTATCTTCACCCTTAATAATTGAATCTCTTATTATGTCTATCGATCAATGACACCACTAATAATAAAAAATTTAAGATAAAGAGAGTAACCTTATTATTTTTTGCTTGTCATATTAAAATATAGAATTATGGTAATGTGCACACTTGTCATATAAAACTGTGTCGTATTACTGTTGTTAAGTAAAAATGGGCTCATGGAGGAATGTTGCAAAAAGTAGTGTGAAAGTTACGAATGATGACTCAAAGAAGGTAGAATATACAATGAGAATATATTGCGTAGTTATATCAAGTTTTTGTTGTCTGGTATGTTATATATATTAACTAAATTTTTTTAGGCATGCACGATCATGGACAACTTCTACATAAGGTTTTAGTTTCTCGAACGGTTATCGTGGCCATGAAACCGAGTCGGTCTAGAGGAAAGAAGGATAGTTGTGCTGACATATTAACACTGGTGATTAGGGAAATTTTAGCTGGGCTCTCTATCCATACTGGAAGGATCATCTTCTAACCAAGCTATATAGTCTAGAATAGCTTATGGTACAAATGACCTTCATATATTTCAAGTCCTTATCTAATGATGTCTAGTTCATAGGGAAGAATATGGTAAGTTCTATTACAGGGGAGAAAAATTGACCATGGATAAAAATTGTCGTTTCGTAATACATATCTTGTTATATTTTATATCTTATGACCTAAAAATGATCTAAGTAAAAGATAGAAAGGCCACTAATAATAATGTATGGTTTCACATGATTACTATTTTGATTTTGGTGTATTGGGTTAATTCGCTGCTCACAAGTACATAAAAAAATATTCACACACATTTCCACAAGCCCTGCGAACCAAGAAGGCGTACAGAGAAACTGAAGGCTCATCTCGTCCAACAAGAAGCTTGTTCTTATTTCTTTTGAAGCTTCCCAAGTTGCATTTTGAAGACTCCTGCCGAAGGTCTTATCTTTTAATTCTAGTAAAGAAATATGATGTATGGAACGTTCTACCTCATTTTTTTTTCAAGTTGTAAGCCAGTATGGCATTCTTTACTCAACTGTTTGGGAACCTATGTATCAAATATGAAATATCAATGAAAATAGTTATTTTCTTAATTTTGTACCATGTTATTTAATTTGTATGCTTAGTTATATTATAAATATCTATAAATTCACAATATTTTAAATGCACGAGAATACGCCTGGTACAAGTTCAAATAGGCTTGTACAAAATTATACCAGGGACGACTTATCGATCCAATGAAATCATGGCATGATAGAGTATGACCAGGTGGTGCACCGAGAATGAAAGATGTCATGCTCCACTCCCAAACATTCGGATACATGTACACAAATATGTCCAATCTATGTTGTGGCATCGATAGTAGTTTTTTTATCTATACTTCAATATCTCATATTGGCCATAATACTCCAACCTATTTGCATCCACGGATCTAATTATCAACTAAACTGTAACAATATCTACAAAAAAATAAATTGAAAGTATACGAATGAAAGCTATACATTTTAGACTATCGATAAGAAGGGAAGATAACAAACCTCAATCACTTTCACGAGATCCATGAGAGTATCCTAAAGTGTTAATGTATCAAGTCAGGATTAAGGCAAAATATATTTATGGCTAAAAAGTTAACAAAATAATATAATGCTTTGATGATATCTTATAAGAAATAAGACTGTCAATAACAGGCAGGGAAAATTATAATGACTATATATAGGAAACATGATATGACTACATGGTATGAACGAGAACATGATAAAAACATTAATAACAATATTATTGTTTAACTAGTGTAATTTGAATATTATTTCAGATATGGATGATTGGGGTAAATACGAAATGCCATCATGTATAATACTTAACGATTATCCACAATAAAGGTATGACATCGTACGTATTTTATATGATATGTATCCATAATAAATAATATGTACAATAAATAATATGGGTTTGACCACATGTCTATTAAGTATTCTCCACCCGACTTTCTTTTAATGTACGAGTCACGTTAAAGTTAAATAAAACTAGGATATATATCATAATATGAACCAAAATTGGAATTAAGGATACTCTCTCTCTCTCTCTCTCTCTCTCTCTCTCTCATGTATACAAATCATCATAATCAATATCAAAAACTTTAAAAATCAACAAATATGATAGCATTTACAATGTAAAAGAAAACAATAAAGCACATAATGTACTTATCTTGATGAATAGTTGAAGTCGACATATCAAACATGAATGTACTAATATAGAATAGGTCTAAATGCTATGTACCCTCAACTGAGCCTACACAGAAAAATAAATATCACCAATGGATCTGAATGATGGAAAATAAATATAAATCATATAAAGAACTTCAAAATTGTAAACCCCCTCACCCAAAATAGGTATTTTTTTGTGTATTTTATATTATTATATTTATTATAGATTATTTTAAATATTAAATTTCTTTAGAGTATTCTCTTAGTTAATTAGAAAATAAATTTCTTGATATATTGACTTATATAAATATTTATTTAGAATTATTTTAGGCTATTTTAGATTTTTGTAGATTTTTCCAGAATTTTTAGGTAGGTAATTAAAACATAGAAAACGTAAATTTCTAGGACTTTCATGATTTACTATGAGACCATACTTGCATATTATTCCTAATAAAAATTTATTTTAGGTTAAAATATTTAATTATATTTTTCTGTAATTTATTTAGAATTTTAAGAAATTTATTTGAATTTTTGAAATTATTTAGGATTTATTTGGTTATATATAGTCTTAATATTAGATAGATGATAATTTAGTGTTAATAGATATTAATAAGATTATATATATTGTTTGTATTATCTTTAATTTTATTTAAGATTATAAATTATTTAGATAAACTCAAACTCTATTTTAAATTAATTCAAATCCTGAGCCTACTAGGAAAGTAACTTCATGTATATCCTATCTTATTTAAACTAATCCTAATCATATCCAAATTAGCAAATCCTAGTCGTATTCAATTAAGTAGTCTCCACAATTATAAATACCTATTAGAATTATGGAATAAACTCTTCTTTCATATTTTTATTCATCAAACTCCTCTCTTTTTCGTCAAAAAATAGTCGAAATTCGTCACAAATTCAGCCACATTTTCTAGTAGTTATGACGACTTAAAAAGACGATATCTCCTAGCTCCGGACTCCAAACGCACTCCAGTTTTTTTGTTATAACTATATCAAGGTTAGTTTTCTGATTATATATATTATTTTAATAATTTATGAACCTATTTTTCCAAAAAATTCTAAAAGTGTCAGCTGTCCCAAATCAGTCGTATTTTGGTATTTTTGAGATTATGGGAGATACCGAACTCAGAATTATGAACCGTTTGAAGTTTCGGAAAGTTGGCATAATAAAATTACATAAATTCATTTTTCTAAAATTTAACTTGTAAGTTTAATCTACTGTAAAATTTATGCAACATAGACGTAAATATGAAACCACCGAAAACTGTCATCTATTCGCCCTAGTGGCCATAACTCTTTAGCGACTTATGATTTTATAAAACCATCGATTCCGGCGTTCATGTAGTGCCAAAATCTATATGATTTTACACACAAATTCAGGATTTGAGTCGGTTGACTTTTTGGTCAACGGCTTGCCTCGATTTGCGTGTCACGGATCACAAATCCGTAAAGTTGATTTTCTTTGGACCAAAATTAGGGTTTAGTAATGAAATCAGATTAAAATATTATTTTAGATTATTTTATTCAGAATTAAAATAGATTAAAATGGTGAAAACTATTCACCCACTTTTGTTACCTAACTTGTTTAATTTATGTGATGGGTAGATCGGACGACGCCTTGAGTTGGAACTTTATTCTTTTTCAGACCAGACAAGATATCTTGCCAAATTGCTTACAGTACTTTGCATGGTTATTATATTTTTATATATTCATTTCATGTGTATTTTCTTCCTGTCATAATTATATACTATATATGTGTATTATATACTATATATGTTGACACACACTTGACACATAGTATCATGGGAGGGGAGGACAATCAGTAAGCGTATGGGCTATAACCACTCTGGTAAACCATAGTATCTAGCACGCATTATGGTAGTGTGTCGCGCTGGTCGCTACCCTTGAGGTATGTCGATTTCTGGAGTCGCGCTGGTCGCTACCCTCAAGGTATATCAATTTCTGATGTTCTTGACATGTGTGTGAGTTGTGAGATTAGATAGAGCAGCCTACCCACGCCCATACGTCGATAGGTTGTCCTCATTATGCATATTCATTTAGATTGTCTTATATAACATACTTATATATTTTTTGTCTATTATGCATGTTTACTGTATTTAATTGGCATGCTTCTATGTATCTTGTTATGTCCCTCTGAGGACCTGGTCCCTTTTCAGGTGTAGACGATCTTGACTATTTGCAGGAGCACGGATCAGGACTCGCTACTTATCTTTTTCGAGGAGGTTTTCTCTTCGAGTCTCATTGTTCATTAGATGTACATTATGTGGTTTCTCTTATATTCTAGTTGGTAGTGGATTTGTCTCCACCCAACTACTTGTTCTTATCAAGCATTTTATACTTGATTCAGTTATATAGTTGATTGGTTATTTGATTCTGTGGATGAGATCTAGTTATGTCCTGTGACTTGTGACAATATATATACCACATGTGAGTTAATATTTATATTACAGCGTACGTGGGTATTATGGTATCCATATATTGGAGTTGCCATATATATACGGCTGTCATGCTTACGTATTCCTGGTTCCACGTATTTTGGGACTGGGGCATGACATATTTTTATGGTGGCCCATGCAGGTCGAGAGCATATTATCTCGGTTATATTACTGTACCGAGTAAGCTTACACATAGAATTAGAGTATAGGATGTCATTCACTTATTTAATCACCTCCCTTGATTTTATTTCGCACTCTTATTTAATAGCATGCATTGCATCTTGCTTGATCCTTTCACAAAGTCAATCTTATCTTTTCTTTCATGCTTGATAGGGGTTAGGAAGGTGCCTTGTACCAGTTATATACACTCTAGTATTCAATAACACTATTACTTAAATTTTTGTAAGTTTGGTAGTATGCCTCATAACCTAGTATCACATAGTCCTTTTGACCCATTAATGAGGTATAATTGAATTACACCAACTATAGGCTTGCATAAGAAGATAGTATTTATCTAGACTATTTAACTTAGAGGCTCATACCCCCATTTGGTTGACTTTAGACTTAGACAAGAAGTTAGTATGACAACTGTAGAGGCACAACATCGGACAAGTCTTATCTTCTTTGTGAACTTGAATTATTCTGTACCTTCCTCCATCATAATCCAACGTACTTATATTTTCTGGACTACCTCGACTTATGCTGCTATTATAGCCTAGTTTTGCAGCTTATTCTTTTATCAAGCTTGTTCATGACATATGTGTTATTGGGGACGCCTACTAATACATTGTCTAAATCAGAATCAGTATGTTACGGTCTAATCAACTTTAATGCACTTGGTTCGCTCTTCGCATGACTACTTTACGTGGATTGAGATATAGTTGACTCAGCATGTTAGACGAATATACTTGCCCTCTAGACAGATTAGAGCATATCATAGCAGGTACATACTATTCTGATATGAACATGCGAATAAAAATTTACCAAAATATGATCTCATCCACAACTTTCCTGACAACTCTCTTTTTGAATTCTTTAAATCGCCTTGAACCCTGTACTTGTATTCTATCACCTCCTCCTTGAATTCTTTATTATTGTTTTTCGTCTTTCCCTATTTCTGAAAGATGAACGCTCGTGCTTGGTATAAGTTTGATATACGGATAGTACTAGATATACCCCATAGGCCAATCACATTACTTTGTGACTACCTTTTGTAATTAAGGGCATATCACATGTGATATATTTGGTGTTAAATTTTTTGAGGATATATTGAATAACAATCTTAAATAATTTGACGAAGTCTTTCTTAAATGTATAATCTTATGTGATAGATCGATAAATTCTAAGTTGGGTAGAAGTTGCATTATCAACTTGAGGTAAACATTTCTAGATTATGATTAAGTAAGATTAGATTAAGAGATTTAAGCCATTTTAATTTTGAAATTTTTTAGAAGAATGATTTAGATGATGAGGATTTAACTTTAAAGATAAGAATACCTTATAGAATAAATTTTAAAATTTTAATATTGTAGACCAAATATTTATAATTTGAGCAAATAATTTAAATTTTGAATATTGGAGATTGAATTAACGATTTAATTCTTGAAAAAAAATAGAACTCTAAACATGAACATTGATAGATAGAATCCAGAATTTATAATTTGATAATTTGAATTAAAAGTTGAATTTTGATTATTGGATCACCTATTTAAAATGTTGATAATAGAAATTGAATTTAAAATTTAAAGAGTACAAAATTCTTAAGTTGAAATATAGGAATAAGATTTGATTAGAATTGTTTAAAATCTATAGAAGATTACGATAGTTGGAAATCGTGATATAAAATTTGATGTGGGTTATCTAAATCTTTAAGATGTCATATAGATTTGAATTAAATTTAGATATTAATTATTTAAAAATATAGAAGAGATTATGATAGGTTAAATTTTGATTTAAACAATAGTTATTTTAATTTTGAAGAGATTATGACGGATTTGAATATATTTTGTCATTTAAATTTTTGAGAAGATTGCGGTTGACTTGCCTTAGATACGAATATGAAAGATTTAACAAATCATTCTTTATTTTTAATTTTGAGGACGAATTTGTTTAAGTTGGGTAGATTGTAAACCCCCTCACCCAAAATAGGTATTTTGTGTGTATTTTATATTATTATATTTATTATAGATTATTTAAATATTGAATTTCTTTGGAGTATTCTCTTAGTTAATTAGAAAATAAATTTCTTGATATATTTACTTATATAAATATTTATTTAGAATTATTTTTTGGCTATTTTAGATTTTTGGAGATTTTTCTAGAATTTTAAGGTAGGTAATTAAAACATAGGAAACGTACATTTTTAGGACTTCCATAATTTATTATGAGACCATACTTGCATATTATTCCTACCAAATATTTATTTTAGGTTAAAATATTTAATTATATTTTTTTTGTAATTTATTTAGAATTTTAAGAAATTTATTTGAATTTTTGAAATTATTTAGGATTTATTTGGTTATTTATAGTCTTAATATTAGATAGATGCTAATTTAGTGTTAATAGGTATTAATAAGATTATATATAAATTATTTGTATTATATTTAATTTTATTTAAGATTATAAATTATTGAGATAAACTCAAACTCTATTTTAAATTAATTCAAATCCTGGGGCTACTAGGAAAGCAACTTCATGCATATCCTATCTTATTTAAACCCATCCTAATCATATCCAAATTAGCAAATCCTAGTCGTATTCAATTAAGTAGTCTCCAGAATTATAAATACCTATTAGACTTGTGGAATAAACTCTTTTTTCATATTTTTCTTTCCCAAATTTCTCTCTTTTTGGTCCAAAAAATAGTAGTTATGACGACTTAAAAAGACGATATCTCCTAGCTCCGGACTCCAAACGAACTCTACCTTTTTTTTATTAGAACTATATCAAGGTTAGTGTTCTGATTATATAAATTATTTTAATAATTTATGAAACTATATCAAGGTTAGTTTTCTGATTATATAAATTATTTTAATAATTTATGAACCAATTTTTATAAAAAATTCTAAAAGTGTCAGTTGTCCGAAATCAAACGCATTTTGGTGTTTTTGAGATTACAGGAGATCCCGAACTCGAAATTATGAACCGTTTGAAGTTTCGAAAAGTTGACACGATAAAATTACATAAAATTAGTTTTCCAAAATTTAATATGTAAGTTAGTCTACTATAAAATTCATGCAACATAGCCTCGTTAGGCTATGTTGTGCTTCGTTGTGTTGCTTTTGTTGGTTTTCGTTAGATCGCTTAGCCTCGTTAGGCGTTGTTGCATTCGTGCGGCAAGTTGGGTGACGTTGTTGCATTTGTGCAATAAGTTGAGACCTGTCATTGGGTTGGCTTGGCTTGTCATTCGGGAGTTTCTGATTGCATCAGTGGATTAGTTGGTTGGCATACGAGATTGGTTATACGGCATATCGTGAATAGAGCATTCGATTGAGAAAGGATCGTTGCACAAGTTGCTCGTGTAGCAAAATTATTGGACGGAGTTTGAATTTTGGCTGGGTGTATCACAGAGAGCATTGCACGAGTTGCTCGTGTGGCGCATCGATTTAGAAGGTTTGAGTTTGGCTTGAGAATATCAGGATAAGTTTGTACGAGTTGCTCGTACAGCAAATGTGTGGAACAGTTGGGTATTTGGTTGGACTACTTGGGAGAGCTCGTTGCACGGGATTGCTCGTATTGCGAAAGTATCAGACGATTTTGAGAATAGCTGGAACCATTGAGAATGGAATATGGCACAAGTTGCATCTAGCGAGATTGATGGAAATAGTTGGATTATTCAGGCATAGGCTGAGTTTTGTGTCAGACTTGAGTGGGGATGGCAGGATCACACATAAGGGATGGTTCGAACGGATCTTGGATCAGTACAAAGAAATCGTAATGCGAGTAGCGACTTGATTCAGAGTGGTATATGGGATACCACATAGTGAGCAAGGCATTTAAATATTTTGGCTAGACATCAATGGGAATTGCCTCAACGGACTCGGCTAACAGAAATATAAGTTGGTTGGTGCACTTCAGTTGAGTTAGAAAAAATTAAAAATAGAGCAAGTGAATATTGAGTTGAGCAGGCGAGAACGGACTTGTGCAAATAGAAGTCTCGTTGGACTTGAGAGATGGACGAGATCAGAATAAACAGATGGAAAGAGTGTTTGGAAATTTGAGGGATTGAGGCAGAACAAGTATTTGAAACAGTTGAGATAATCTGATAGAAAGCTGAATATCAGAGTTCGCTTGCACGATTTGGAAGTTCAGTAGAGTATTCATCGATGCAAAGAGATTTGAACATAAGGAACAAACAGTTGGGATACGCTTGAGCGAAGCGATGGCTTAAATTGAAGGATAGCGAGCATGGACTATGAATTTTGGAAACACATTGGAGCTGTTGGTTGAGTAATTAAATACGATCTTGGCTTGGAGGGACCATGCGATGGATTCGAACGGGCTTGAAGGATTTTGGATATTGTTGCTTGAGAAGTCGACTCAGGTTTAGCGAAAGTAGAATTTTAGGAAAATGGTGCAATGATGGTAGGCAGATTCTCCGGAAGACGTAAACGGATTGAGGCAACAACTGTAGGCAAAGATTATGGCGGACGAACTTTAAAGATAGCTAAATGTAGGAGCAATAATTGAGCAAATCACTGTGCTGCTCGAGCAAGTTGGACGTGCATTTTGGAATACGGCAAACGGATAAGAATTTGAGCAAGTCTTGAATTTTGAGAATTATTGCAATTGGTAGTGCGAGTAGACTAACATGGCAGTTCAGAGAATTTGATGGATTCAGGGAAGAACGACGGATTGATGGGAATACGATTTCAACAGCGCAGTTCTCGAATTGTGGCTTGGATAGATAGTAAGACTTTAGGTGGTTAAGCGGCATTTGGTTGACAGATCGTCAGAGGTAGTATATGAAGTTCTCGGATTCGGAAGTTCGCTCGGATGGAATGGTTGGATTATGGTTCGGATTTGCAGATGAGATACAGCATGGTTTATAGTAAATGTCCATCGTGATGACTTACAATTATCGAGCGTAGCTTTGGGACAACTGACCCTAGCGACTTGTTTGCCCGATCAGAGATGAATATTGTAGACCCATAGAACGACCCTTGAGGCAACGTATTTAGGGATGCGTCGAGGGCAGATGTGAGTAGTGTGTGTTGGAGATTGGCCTATTGACTGGGTGTTGGATTTGAGAGACCCTTGGGATAGTCTTCAGCTGAAGATGCAGCCGAAAGATTGGAGCGATGGTGGGATTGGCCTAAGTTAACTGATGAGATTCAGAGTCACAAATTTTTATCGATAGCATCGCCTCTGACTCATCGTGCCCTGGAAGGGAATAGCATTCATATGAATTGACGACTGTGAAACTAGCTCGTGAATTTAAAGCAGCGGCTCGTTCAGATCAAATCCTTGTGAATACTGGAAGGGACAGATATGCCTCAGATTTACAAGATGCATCGGAACTTAGTCTGGGAAGCGTGCTCGTTCAGAAGGCAAAGGTGATATCCTATGCTTTGAGGAAGTGGAAGCAGTGCGAAGAACTATTCCATGCATAACCTAGGAATTATGGTGAGTGTGTCCACGTTGAAATCGTGGCGACACTATCCTTTTGGCGTGGCGGCGAGATCTTCGTGGATCACATGAACCTCAATATAGATGTTCACCCAGCGAGGTATTGAGATTGAGAAAAATGTGTTTGGCTGAGATGATCTAAAAACAAAGTTTGATATTTGGGTAAGTCGCCTAGCTAGGTTAGTATCAGTCATGATGATCGTTCGGTGCATGAGATACATTTGGAAATGTTGCTAGTACGGATTCAGAAATAGTTGGTTGGATTGAGATGGAACACGAACTGATTGAGTCGGTGGCAAATCATCATATTTGAGAATAGTGCTCAAGCGAATATGTTGGAATGGAAATCAGGATTGGTTCAATTGGGAGTAAAACAAATTGATGCCTCGGACATAAAGATACCCTTGTAACTTGTCCAAATTCGCTATCGCAAAGCTCGGCTGAAATGCATGTATTTTAGGGACGCCTTAAATATGTATACGATCCAAAACTAAGCGATACGAGGAATTCGTATTGAGCTGCAAGGAGGATGTGCGAATATGGAATTTGTACGAGCATTCAACAGAACGAGATGCTGAGTCAGAATCGAGAGAATATGAGTTGTATAGAGCAGAGTTATGAATTGGACAAGCGGCATGTGATAGGAATGGTTACCAGCACGGTTCATGGATGAACCTGATTCTAAGTGGTATATTATGTAACGTTCGCAACCGCACGGTACGTTACGCTGAGTCGGATTGAATGAAACAAATGCTGGTTATATTTGATTTGTTGGATTTTGGGAAGAAGTATTAATTGAGTTGGTTTCATGTGCAGATGGATAGCGGAGTTTGATGGGAATCAGGTGTTCGTTCAGAACAGTACTGATAGCTGGATTGGAGCGATAATGCCGTCTTCCTTAGTCCGATCGGTCGGATGATTTGGAGAGTACGACCTGCTCGCACGGTCATACCAGTTGAGTAGATCGCGCTTTGCATCGGACCACGGGTTCAAGGGATTGGCCGTATCGGCAGGACATGATGCTTAACGGGATCAAACATTGTGAGTGGGCTCTTTCCCTTCTCCTCTACTCCTTCATGCCTAATAATATGGAAAACACGTAAAGGCTTGAACACTTGGGCTGAAACTTGGGAATCACTACACTAAGGCATGCATAGAGTGTACGCCGTTTGCTTGGATAGGATTGTGGCTTGAATTGAATTGCACCTATGGATAGTTGGAGCTAGAGTTGGATTATACATTGAGGCAGTCAGTTGAATAATTAGGATTATGCTTGGACAGTTGGAATGATACATTGAGGCATTAGGAATATCAGGAATTCGGGCAAGCGAGCGTGCATCCGTGCACGAGTATCTCTTGGTCGCTTTGTCTTGCAAAGCGAGCAATTATGGTTCAAAACCGAACAACTGCATCGGCGAGGGTATTGTGCCACTGATGGGGCATTGTGCCACTGTTGGGGTATTGTGCCATGGGTTTGTTCTGAGTTGGGGTGTTGTACCCAATTTAAAAAATTGTGTTGAGAAGCGGCATTGTGCCTATAGCATAACTTGAGATTTGGTGCCTTAGGCTATATGTTGGAAGAATGGTTATGGATTATTTGGTTGGATATCTTTGGTTATGGATATTTTGGTTGGATATTTTGGTTGAACGAGTCTTGGATCGCTTGGTGAGGCGAGAATGTTCGATCCTCTCGTCATACCTACTTTCTGTCTGCATGTCACGGACAAATTGTGCACAAGTTTTGGCATTTCCTCGAAATGGTATTTCCGGGGCACTCGAACCGTATCGATCTGGAGGGAAATATTTAATTCATGCTAGTCATGATGCATTACGGGACCTCCAGCGGGGCTTGCTACCCGGGCTGATAGGGCGCGCCGCAAATGCTTGGAATATATCCTTTATGGCTTTGCCAGTGACTTCATATAGATAAGAGTTGGTTTGCTTTACTTTGATTGGTTTGTGCTTCGTGTAGGTACGGCAACCTTGCCTCGGCAAGAGTGTGCACTTCGAGATTGGATTGTAAGTTTTGGTTTGAGGATGGATATTGAGGCTTGGTTGATGGTTCGATACGATAGTCGCATTGCTTGCGTTTGAGTAGGACGGTTTGCATGCTAGTTTTCTTCGGGTTGGTTATATATTGCTTGTCAATTGGATTGAGTTGAATGCTTGCGTGCTTAAACTGCTTTACATCTTTCCTTAATATGTCATCCTTATGCCATGAAATGAATCTAGGATTCAACTAGAAAGATCACCATATAACTGTTTGCATTCACTATTTTTACTTAGTGTCGGCTTAGACGAGTGGGTTACCCCGCTCACCAGTACGGTTGTGTACTGACCCACGTTTGTGGGCATTATTTCAGGTACGCAGGTGTAGTGGCGCTGCTTGGATATACGAGACATGATGTATGAACTGTAAGTACCTTTGTGGGCTAGAGAAAAGAGCAAGAGTATTTCATCGCCTTTGTGGCATTGCCTTTGTGGCATTTTATTTGGACCCTATCGAGAGCTTCGCTTCGTATTACTTTGATGTGTGCTTGGTACACAATACTTGACTTTCGTTGCAACTTGGTCATTTCGATGATAACTTTGGTGTTTGTCAACATCGCCTTGTACGAGCGCAACTCCAGGCTCGTACGGCATCACGTCCCGATGAGAATGATTGTCCTGCGGGAGAGCTGTAACATGGTGATTCACGTTCAGCGGGGACTATTGAGCTTGCGAAAGATTGGGGCATGACACATTCTGTATTGTACTATTGTTTAATCCATATTATAGGAAGATTCAAATCGTAAGCGATATATATCCTAATGCATGACGTACAGTCACTGTAGGGAATGCTCAACCCATATATTGAGATATGTGGGGGGAATGTTAGAGTTTTTGCTTGGAAACTATAGAAAGATGGTCACATATTGGGGAAAAAAACTCTGATCGAGTAAGTATCTCAATATATAAGTATGCTTTGTATTGAGTTATGCACATGGGATGTGGTGGCCCATGTGCTTTCCATTTAGGGTATTTTTTTAGAGGGGATAAGTTTAAATTTATTAAAAAAATATTTATATTTTTTATCACTCTCTTTGGGACTACCATAGGAGCTAAGCCCCGTAGGTGCTTAGCGAGTAGAGCTCGGGCGAAGGGCACAAAGTGGCACTTATTTGGTGTACTTTGAACTTATTAGGGTTACGGTTTCCACCTCTCCCTATATATATTCTCTTCGTGCGTCTTTTTGAGATGGACAATCACAAAAAGGGAGAGAGAGAGAGAGAGAGAGATTTTGTTTGTTGTTGCCGCCATCATCCATGAAGTGCTGTCAAGGGAGTTTATTCGTTCGAGTTCATCACATAGAAGGGACCATTCTAGAAGTTCATTAATTATACTTGCTGGTTCTTGGTACCAGATCGTCGAATATAGGGCAAATCTTGCTTTAAGCAATGGTGGTCTTAATCAACCCAACAAACATATTTTATGTCTCCTTCTTCTATTACTTGTAATCATTCTATCTTATTGTAGCAACTATGATTGCACTGAGAAGAACATATTTCTATTTTTATTGCATCTTTTATGTTTCAGTTTCTACGAGAAGTTTATATTCTGATTACATAAGACCAATAAAGATAGTAATCGACTATTGATCTTAATTTGTTTCAGGTTTTGATACATCTTTGTAACCTCAGAATTAATAATAGAGTTATATGTAAGAAAGAGATTATTGATCCAACAATCCAATCTAAAAGAAAACATGTCCAAAGTTGGCCTCTTAAAATAGTATTTTCATATACAAATTACTAGCAGTTAACGAGTTAACTTCGAGCTCGATTTTGAGAGGCCAAACCATATAATTGTAAAATAAAATTTGGTGAAGAAAATAATGGTTATATCATAACTGCACTAGATCAAACGAATTTAAAATTGACAGGTCGAGGAAGGAGAGCCTCACTCTTGAATTTAAGTTTACGAAATAATTTCTCTAGTAGACAGTTTTAATATTGTGAATAGTCAAGTTCGATTATAAAATTGATCAACCAAATAACCTCTAAATAAAGTAAAATTTTACTCCAATTATAGATGAATATATCAGCTTTGTATTGATTCAATCAGATCAAGAAGCGAATGAATAGGGAAGGAATTTTATACATGCAAACTGAGGAAGATGAAGTTGTTTTTAACACGCTCGTCACGATGGAGAGGTTGAGAAGATCAAAAAAATTGATACGCTCGATTGACAGGGATTGTTGAAGACTCTGTAGGAGGCATCGCTTGGCTCGATGGAGGAGGAAGGAGGAAGGATAATTCCTCGATCCGAAATTAGCGGATCGTAAAATTTGATGTAGTAGAAAATTTTGAAAGAGAGAGTAAAAATTCTCTCTATCAAATTATTTTTAATAAGTGAATAAATTTGCTAATTGCAAGAACATTTCTTTATCTGCATATTGTATTTATTTTAAAATTTTATTTTGAAATCAATTCTTTTCCCTCCAAATCTTCCTTTTTACACTACCAGAATAACAAATATTAGCGACGTCCAAACACGTCGCTAATATGTAAACTAATGACGCTAAAATAATTTGACGACGTAATTAGTGACATTTTTATGTTGTCGCGTATTACATTGTCACTAACAACAAAAACGTTGCTAGTCGACTTTGTAGCGACTTATATTTGCGACGAGAAGATGCCGCAGAATATACGACGATTAGTGACGTGTCATCGTTAAACAAGTGACGTAAGCTTTTGTCGCAGCACGTTGCTATATTAGCGACATTATGAGCGTTGTTTTGCTATAACAATGCTGACATGGCAAGTTTTGCCATGTCAACATGTTAGCGACGTGTAGCAACATAATTAACGATGTCCATGGTACCATGTAGCGATATTCCGATACTTGTTAGCGATGTAACTGTACGTCACTGAACGTCGCAAAACGTCGGTAACTTAAAAAAAAATAAAAAAATAGGATGCGGTTTGTAAAATATTTTCCAACAAAACTCTAACTGCAGTTATAAAATTACAGTTTATATAAATAGACCAGGAGCAACCCTCTGTTGAATTTTCTAGGTTCGCCGACTCCTTCCGTGGAACACTTAACACTGATAAATTTACATACAATTAATATGAATAATAAATTAAACTTACATAGAAAAAAATCTATAAAGTTACATTACATTAAATATGTCCCAAGAAGTAGATAAATAAATTTAAAATAAGTGTCACTTGCGTCTCAGAATATAATAAAAGTATGAAGTAAATACATCAAAGACCCAAGAATGGGCCAATACACACAAACACACTAAAATATGTCCAAACAAGGACTACTACTGATCAGGAGGAGCACCACCGCGCATCTAGGAAAGAAAAAACTCATATTACTCTTGTGAATGCGTCACCGATGCCGATAGAGGAGGCAGTTATGAAGGCAGTATCGATACCGATGAACCAGCAGGACGTATCTGCTCCAATGCTAGCAGTCGAGCATTGTATGAATCCATCGAAGATACCATCCTCAAAGTGTTCTTCGCCATAGACCGACTCATCATATCCTGTGTCGGATGTAATCTCGCAAGTGAGTCGCTCATGGTCGTATGCGACCCCTCTAGCTCTATTTGTCTGTACTCCATAGACGCAACCAAAGTCGCCAAGCTGCGCTCTGTCATTTGGCTCAGATTCCTAAGCTTTATAAGGTTGTGCTCTATTATCTGGCTCAGAGTCCTGATCTCCATAAGGCTACGCTCGAGCGCATCAAAATGTGCGGTGATCGTCGTATCGTCAGTCTACGATTGAGATTGGGGCCGCTCTGTAATCCTCTGTTGCAATTCGTCATGCAGGTCAGTAATCTGACGGTCAATGCTCTCCTGGGGTCATATCGACGCCTGGCTGCAAGGAATGCACATTGACAGAGGGGGCCATGGATGAATGCATCACAATAAAGGTGCCATAGGATCCGTACCATAGTACGTACCCCTCTGAAGACCACAAACTGTGGTCATTCAGAGCTTATCTGTCGACGGAGATTTAGAGTGCTGCGAGGAAGTACTAGCCCCTCCCTTTGCAGGTGCACTAGCAGTCGTCCGCTCATGTAGTTTAAGATACTCGTCCTAGAAATATGGTTAATAACGTCTAAGTTACTTATTGCTAAATATATAGATATCTATTTGCATATTTTCTAAGTTATATTAAATCTAACACAAGGTAGTAAAAGGTACATAGGTCTGCGTGGCCTTCTCGTCAATGAGCTTTTTGCCCTTCCGATGCGTGGCCAGGAAGACGGTCACCATGTTGGCATCATCACCCCTTTGTACATGTTAAAAATTATATTGTATGTTAGTAAAATTAAATATCTTATGCTAATTTTATTAAAATAATATATTTTTAATAGAATACATACCCGACGATAAAAATATTTCGTCATTGGAAACGAGCCACTACACCACTTTCCTGCCTTCGACCTAACCACCTTCGCCTTCTCCGACCTTTCTATGTACCTGGGTTCGTTGAATCTCGCCTTCATCGCAGTCCACTGCTCAGGCGTGATCCATCCATGGATCACTTTTTAGAACGATCACGGACCTTCTAGTCGTCGATCGCATCACATATCAGCTTGCGACGACGGCAGAAAACTGCTCCTCGATCTTCTCAGCCCGGTGTGGTGGATAGAAATAAGATTTCTATAAGAAGTAAAATAGAGACTTATATAATATGCATAAATAATTATTAATATTAAAAGTAAATATATTTTTACCTTGAAGTGGATAAGTCAGAATGCCTTCCTATTTTCAGGAGCATCTGAGTAGTTGATCTAAGGTCCACCATAGTTCTGCCTCAGAAAATGTCTCAATGCTCTTTGTACTGTCGAGGGACAATATCTATACAATGATAATTAAATTCATAAATATACAAATATAATTATTTAAAAAATATTAAATATTTAACTTACTTGATAGGCACATCCGTCCAAATCTCCATCATCATCTCGTCCGGAGGCGCATGGAGGATCGCTTTGATCATGCGCAGAAGGAGTGGGCACGACCTCCTCCATCTGCTCATTTGTCTTCATGGTATCGTCAGCAGAAGAAAGACTGGATGGGGGAGTTGTCTCAGGCCTAGAACTGCTCGTCCCAGTAGTACTGCCATGTATTGTCGACAAAATCGGAGATGTGACTGGTCGGTACACTGGAGTACCTTGCGACAAGGATCCGAAACCAGTAGCCAGTACCAGTGGAGCACTACATCTAGAGGATCTACCTCTGAAATGATCTACATCGTCCTTTCATACCTGATAATAACATATTATGATAGAACAAATATACAAACTTATAATAGTTTATCAAAATAGACAGATCCGGAGCAACCCTCTGTTGAATTTCTGGGTACGAAATATCACAAAAGTATATAAAAGTATCATAATCACACAATAAACACAATATAAAAGTATCACGGTCACATAATAAGCATATTAAAGTATCAAAGTTACACCATAAGTCTCAAGGAAATCTAATACGATGGGGAAGAACCCAGTCCCTCAAATACTTCACATAAGTAGCTTCTAGGTGATCAATCTCCGCTATAGGTGCTGGGTGACTGGAAATCTCCCTCTGAGCTGGTGCCTTCCCAACATTATTAGGTGCCACTTCCTCCGTAACAGTAGGAGATACCACTTCTACCTTAACAACTGCATCCAATTTAACAGTAGGAGGTGCCACTTCCTCCTTAACAGTCACTTCCTCCTTAACAATAGGAGGTACCACTTCCTCCTTAATAGTAGGAGGTGAATCTCTCAAGCGACGTGCACGTGCTCGGGTCATGGGTGCCATCTGGTAAGATAGATAAAAATAAAAAATATAATTAATAACAAATATAAATATATGTATCCATATAGTAAAAATAGATGTTAAATTCCACATTAAAAATACAGTACATGGATATAGTTCTAAATAGATTTTATTTTATTTTCCATCCTCTTATAAAAATTCATCTTCTTCGTTTTCTCGTCTTCCTCTTCCTCTTCCTCCTCATCTTCACTTTCATCTACTTCATCTTCCTCTTCAGATAATTCTACCTCTTTTACACGATTAGACGTTTAATAAGGAACTTTCGTTGAGTTAACATATACAATATTTGTTATAATAGGTAGCTCATCCTCCTGATAAGCTATTTCGTTAACGTTAAAGGTATTTCTAGATTTTGTCATGTATATTGCCCACCATTCCGACCTTGTTATTCCCCATTTAGTATAAGTTATGAAGTACACGACCTGAGCCTGACTTGATAGGATAAATAATTTATAGCCTTGATATCGACGCTGGTAGTTTATATCCACAAGATCATGCTTGTCTATTTTTCAACCTTGATCTTGGATCGGATAGAACCAATCATATTTGAATAACACGATCTTAGTAGGCTCTATTACATAGTTTATATCCGCAAGACCATGCTTGTCTATTTTTGGCAGTCTCCTTCACCATAAACATTATCTGCAACCGCGGCGTCAAAAGCAAGTAGTGCATCAAATCGATCGATTTTCTTGTATAGGCATACCTTCCTGTACCTGTTGCCTTATAGCGATCAGCACCACAAAATCTGTAGACGTCTTCATCATTGTCGTCTATGTAGTACAACATGTACCCGTTGTGATATGCATCGATTTTCTCGTATCCCATCCAGACCGATCTCACCATTCTCTTAGACTGGTAGAAGTCTTTTGGTAACTTAATACCCGCTGCAAGATCTCTATAATCAACTCCATCAGTCGATTATAGCATTCTTGTGATATGTTAAAATTGGCCTTGATGCTTAACAGTCATGTAACCACCTCCAACGGTGAATGATCCTCACAACTAGGATATAATAGATTCCTTGCATTCTACAGTAACTCCATGAACTTTGTAGCATCGACATTCGGTGCCTCCTCAGAGTTCTACTAGTTTTTCAAAAAATACTAGAAAAGGCTAAGTATTATAAATTTTTTACGTATTTTTCGAAAAGTGGTAGAACTCTAAAAGCCTCAAAAAGGCTTACATATACAAATTTATTTTTCAGAGAAGGACTAATATGGACACTTGACTTCGGCCTGACATAGACACTTGACATAGGAGATAATGATATCTCTGTCATCATGTGTTCCTTGTGAGCCCACAAGGAACACTTGACCTCGCAGTGTCAAATATATACATAGGTGTTGATAACACTCTATGTATTTGTGTATTATGTGGATATCACATACCATAGTACACAATATCATATTGATACTCTCTTGTATTTTGACACTATGATACAGTTTCAAATAACCATGACACTAACTTGAAACTCAGTCTCTAGGTCATTCCTAGGTCAAAACATGGTTATTTGAGTCAAAATAGGTCAAAACTACCTAATTTTGGTTCCAAGTTGATAACCGGATTAGCCTATATACCTAAACTAGTCAATACTAGGCTTATCAAGTCATTCTAGGTCAATACCTTGCTATACTAGGTTTCCAAGTCACATTAGTTAATATAGACTATACTAGCTATTATATTATATTATATTATGTATCATATACTTAATATTGATTATATATAATAATTATCTTACAATATCTTAGCCTAATACCCATTAACTAGCTATATACTAACACATCACAATAATACTTTAACAAATATTCATATCGACCTATGTAAACTCTCTCACCCAAAATTAGGCCTACTTGGCTTAGATAGAGAAATTAGGGCTAATTAGAATCCAATTAGAAAGAAAACACGGTATTTTATTTTAATTTGCAATATTTATATCACATAATGCACCTTACCGTTGCTTCGATAATTGGGGCACCTCACTAGCCATTGCCTTCCTACAAATTTCACATCCTTATTCTAGACATGCTCATCTTCCATTCTGATCCTTGTGTAACTTATAATTATACCCTCTTATGCTACTTTTAGTCATACAATAAATATCGCGGACGTTATTTCTTAATTTTGAATAAATTTAACTTTGTACCGTTGTGCGTTACAATCAAAATTGGAGACACAATCTTGACCCGTTTTGTAGAACCCAATTAATGATAATATTCTACTCTGAATCCTCTATGTCCATGACACTTGTGTCCCACCTAATTTTATCCCCATGTACTTCTAATTAATTTTAGAACACCTTGCGCATTTATTTTAATTAAATAAAACCCAATTTCTATTTTTGTGCAATTTTCTAATTGTTTGGCACTTTTATGCAAAAGTGTAGTAAGGTGTTTACACCATTGGACAATATATAAAGAAATCCAACTTTCCCTTTCATAGGAATTTTTTCATAATTTTTGAGATGTGCAACGCGCAACATCGTCCCCTTTATTTTAAACCTATCCTTGTATTTAAACAATACAATTATAGCCCTCCCAAACATCCTCACGTGAGCCCAAGGCCCAATCCCAAGGAGTGTTGACCAAGCCCTAATCCTAGGTCAACCCCAAACCTAAAAATCTGACATGTATAAATATCTTCCTTCATTTATTTTTCCCAAAACCTAAACCCAAACTAAATGTTCAGCCGAATTCCCTTTTTATCTCATCTTCTTCTTCCTCTCCTTCCCTACCTACACCCGCCGGCTGGAGAACCCAACCTCGCCGGACTCCACCTGCACCACCAGCTCCCCCTGCCCTCTTCTTCCTCTCCTCCTCTTCCACTGCCCCTCGCCAACCTCGCCGGAGCACACCACGACCACCATTACCACCAATGCCGCTCACCACCACCCTTCCTTCCTCCTTCTTCTCCTCCGGTCCCCATCCACCGCCACCCAACGAACTGCCGCACCTCCCTTCCACACAACCTCCACCACCATCTCCTCTCCTTCTTCCTCCACCACCTCGCCTCGACCACAGCCTCTTCCCCGCTGCCTCTCCCTGAGCAATCACCACCCGACATCTCCTTCTCGCCGGAGATCACAACGACAACATCACCATCATTTTCATCATCACCTTCACCATCCTTTTCACCTTGATCCTCACCATTATCATCGTAGCCATCGTTATCATCATCACCTCCATCGTCATCGTCGTTATCATCGTCATCACCATCGCCATCGTCATCAATATCATCATCATCCCCTCCTGTAAAATCATCATCATCATCATCATCTCAAATCATCATCATCACCATTCATTGTCAACACATTAATCCTAATCATCCCTTAATCACCTATATCACCATCCTCATCATCACCATCCCCCATATCATCATCCTCATCGTCATCATCATTCCCGTACGCGTGCCCCGAGGATACTGGCTTGTTCTGTAAGACTGCAGGAGCAGGCTATTTGCATTCACAGCTTGAGGACCCAGGCAAGATACCTTGCCATATTTACTGTTTAAATCAAATAATGCATATATTGTATGATATCTTGTTGCTTTGTTTCATATGACTGTACGCGTCCGAGATTGACTCGGGTGCAGTCGACGGATGCGTCGATAAGTAGCGTACTTGACCTAGTCACTAGCAGACTCACCCCCATTGGGAGGATACTCTGATATCTTCTGAGACCTGACACTCTTACACGTTTTACGGTGACAAATTTATATTGGAATGCGGGTTCGCGTACTCGACTAGCTATCGGTGCATGTGACATGTATCACGGTTAGTACGTAATTCAGGATTATATAATTAGTAGAGACTTGGCATATAGATACGTCGTATGCACGCCATGTATTCGATTTGTATATCTACATTGGGCAGGGAGGACAACTAATAGGCGTATGGGATACACACATTGGAATCCCTAGTATCCGGAGGAGCCACGGATACAACTAATAGGCGTATGCAGATTCTACGTTCTTCGGAGCGATATGGACGTTATATACTATGCAGATTCTACGTTCTTCGGAGCGATATGGACATTATATACTATGCAGATTCTACGTTCTTCGGAGCGATATGGACGTTATATACTATGCATATTCTACGTTCTTCGGAGCGATATGGACGTTATATGCTATGCAGATTCCATGCTCTTTGGAGTGTCGGACGTTATGCCTACACCTACCCATACGTACCAAAGTTGTCCTTACATTGCATTCACTTAGATGGTTAGCACACCCTTTATTTTATTTTATTCAGTATTTATATATGGCATGCTTCTATGTATCTTGTTATATCCCTCTGAGGACCTGGTCCCTTTCCAGGTGTAGATGTTCATGAGTATTCGTAGGTGCGCAGATTCAGACTGGTTACTTATATTTTGAGGAGGTCTTTTCTTCGAGTCTCAGTGGATGATATTAGTTGTACTTATATTATATTTGTCTTGTTTATTATCTATTCTAGTTGGTAGTGGATTTGTTTCCATCCGACTATCATCTTGAGATACTTTATTTTGAGATCTAGTATCATAGATATTGGTTATTTAGTTATATCCAATTTTTGTGGATGAGATTTAGACTATACCCTGTGACTTGAGATTTAATTATACCACTTGTGAATTATTGTTCATATTACAGCGTACGTGTGTATCATGGTATCCGTATATTGGAGTTGCCATGTACATACGGCTGACATGCTTACGTGTCCTAGTCCTACATATTTTGGAACTGGGCATGATATGTTTTTAGTTGTGGCCCTTGTAGGTCAAGAGCATATTGTCTCGGTTATGTTACTATACCGAGCAAGCCTTCAATTAGGATTAGAGTATAGGATCTCATCCACAATTGACTATGACTCATATTTTTTCTAATATATTCTATTTGAATAATTGCATCCTGCTTGACTCATGTGCTTCCCTAATAGTTCTTGAGTATAGCGTTTATTGGAATATAGGACTCCTGGTTGTTAGATGATAATTAGGGTAATATTTCTATTAAGAATACGACTAGAGTATTGACACATCACTAAGTTAGAATACTTAATGAACCCTAGCGTCCCTTACCTATAGAATAAATTACCATTATCCCTTGATATGTTTATGATTGACTTAAGAGTAGTATAAACACTACTAGATTTAGTTAGAGATTTGACCATATAGTTTGACCCTACTATTGAGGAACCAATAGAAATCTAAGGTTGAATAATGTCATGACCCGCACCCAAAAAATCGGGCATGAGTCGTAGGTACGTCCAGCCTACGCCGCAGCATCGACGGTAGAACGCTGTCTAGGTCTACTATCTAGCTAACAATCTCACGCAATCAATATATATACCTGTCAAGATCTCAACTCCAAACGGAGGAGCAATATCATAATGATAATCACAAGTACTCAATTCATGAATCTAAGCACGATAAGATAACACAGAAGACTAACAACTACAAAGTCTAAACTACTGCTACTAAAAATAACCACAATAATAATAATAATATAACAATATCCAAAATTATATACAATACAAGTCTCAATCCAAAACCGGAGACAAATCCGGTACCAAAAGCTAATAAAAACAACAACTGAGATCTTAGTGATCCCGGCTACCAACCCGTAAATCACTCATAAACTAGAGGGTCCCTGTTTGCACCATCGACAGGATGGGGTCCATAAAACGTCGGACACCAATTCTCCGGATACTCTGAAAAAAATATGTCCAGTCAGGATTGGAGCAAGTACACCTCTAACAGCAGTTCCAGTTAAATGATAAAAACTATAAAACAGTTGTAGCAAGTAGCAAGGAGAATGAAATAAAATATGAAACAAGAAATATATACATATCACTGGTGCATAAAGGTAAAGATGCATGAATATCAGAAGTAAGATAGTAATGACTGTAAGATGCAAGAAATCTAAACTAAGATCAAGTATGTGCACAAGAACGTGTAGTAAGTCCAGCAAGAGATACATGTAATGAGTCAAGTCCAAAAACTATAAGTGAGACCAGCAAGAAATGCAAGAGAGTCCAGTCTAGAAAGAATGAACTCGTGTCTTTGAAATACCTATTTCGACATGTAAACGGCTAGGGGTAAGTACGGCTCACCGCACACTGGGTGTGCGGCTGCTATTATTCCAGATTAGACCAGAGTGGGTAATTTTAGTGATTCCAGTTGGGAATATTTACATGTCTACTCGAGTATTTCCCTATCCCAACTAGTACAAGTGAATCCAAGACCCGACACGTAAATCAAGTATTAGTCCAGCCAGAAACATGAGTGATGCCTGTAGTGATGCCAGTAGGTGATTCCAAAAGAGAGGCCAGAAACATTAAATATATGTGTCGCAAGTAAATAAAAACAGAAATACCAGTCCGTGTCGTGCCAGAAAAATTAGAGAATACTATATTATAAGCTGAATCATAATAATCATCAGATAATGAAAACTATCAGAGAATATACTCGCCTGACGTCCTGAGCAACTTGCGATCCGAACAGGTATCGCAAGGACCTATTATGAAAAGCAAGGTTAAACAGGGTTCTAATAAGTTAAACAGATATAAAATAATTAAAAATAGGCTTCTAGGGTCGTTCTAGGTCAAACGGGTCAAACCGGTAAAATCTGGATCAAAAAGTCAACTCTAGGTCCAAAAGGTCAACCCTAGGTCAAAACTAGGTCAATAGTTGACTTTGGCGGTCAGCCGGGTCAACTATGGTCAACTCTAGGTCAAACTAGGGTGCCCCTAAAATTTTAGGTCAGAACTAGGTCATTAAGCTAATAAACCCTCAAACTCGCCTCCTTGAGATACCGGGATACCCTCGGTATCCAATACCTCAACCTACGCTATACGCCCCGTCTATACCCGCTAAAACCTATGCTAGCACGCGTAATTATATATACTAATACATATAAAAATAACTCTAAACCTATTTCTAGGCAATTGCTCAAAAACTCCGCTCCGATACTCAATACCTTGGGTATCTCAAGGTATTGAGATACCTTGATATCTCAAGGTATTGAGATATCCTCTAATACCTCACTAACTCCCCATCTAGCTAACTAACTATGCTTATAGATATACACCTAGGTATATGTATAGGCTAATATATATATATATCTAACACATATATACATACACGTACGTATCTATATATATACATATCCACACATACACACACATACCCATACTCATATATATATATATATATATATATATATATATATATATATATATATATATATGCATATATCTAGCTATATGTATATATATCTATACATATAGATAGATATATCAAACTAATTATCTATCTATCTATCTATCTATCTATTTATTCATCTATCTATCTATCTATCTATCTACCTCACCCCTCGCTACTACTACTACACGCTGCGGCTAGCGCAAAGCCTCGCCAAGTTGCTGCTGCTGCGCTTGCTGCTGAAGCTGCTGCTAGTGCTGCATATGCTGCAGCTGCTGCTGTTGGAGGCTACTGTTGCCCCCTCTCGCTGCCGCAGCGCCGCACAGCCTACACACCACACACACACAAACATGCACACACACACACATATATATACACCAACATACATACACACACACACACACACACACACACACACACACATATATATATATATATATATATATATATATATATATATGTAAACTCCCTCGACCAGATTCCAGTAATTTAGGATTAATTTTGACTAATTAGAATTAGTGCAACTTTTTAAAATTTTATTTATTATATATTATATTGATTGTGCACCTGTTCATTACATAATTAATTAGGGCATCACACTAGCTGTTAACCCTAAATAAATTTCACATTCCTGCTCTAGACTAGTCAGACTACTTTTTCTGTATTTTGTGCAACTTCCAGAAACCTCATCTGGTGCTTCGTTTTAGTCGCACAAATATCGTTACAAACGTATGTATTTATTTCCTATTTAATTTTCTGCTCTTTACCCATCTCTGTACCCCTAGAGATTTGAGGACCAGTAGGCACCTGTTTTTGCCAAACAAAAATACGATAATATTCTACTCTAATTGTATTACAATTATCGTTTTGACACCGTAGAAAAATTATGACTCTAATAGCCTCTAAATAATTAGTGAACACCGTGCGCAGTATTTATTAAATAATAAATATGATGACTGTATCACCTGCAATATCAGACCCTGCACCTGCCCAGAATCACCCCACACTGTCCAAAACATTTTTCCCCAGCTATTTCCCTCATTTTTGTACAATTCAGAATTACGAGAAATCAGTATTTGAAATTTGGTAAATTGCGAAATTACGCAAAATACAAATTTTATGCAATTATTGAAAAGTTAGGGGTTTATATACAAAATTGCATGCTAGGTGGCCTAATCCTATTGGCTAGACCATAGGTGGGTGGGACCCACCATAAAATCCAGAAATTTCTGCTGGAAAATATCTCAAAAATACAAATTTACCTAAATACCCCTGAACTTCTAGGTATTTACAGAAATGCCATTGCCTATAACCTATATAAACCCTAGCCATTCCTTCATTCAAACCCATCCCACCACCGCCACGGCCACCCTCCGCCCACCGGACCACCACCGAACCCGTCGCCACTCCCCTCCCCTCACCTCCGACCACTGCCACCCACCGCCGGCCGGCTGCTCCGCCGTGGCCAGCTTCTGCAGACCCTTTCCGACTTCACACTCACAGCACCACCACCACTCCCATTCACCTCCCCCGCCGCCTCCGGCCGTCGCCGACCACCGCCACCCTACCCAACCGCTTCGCCTCGACCTCCCCTACCTGCCACCACCACCTCTCCTCTCCACGACGCCGCCCCCGCAACAGCCACCCTCTCCTAACCGTAGCTGCTGCTACTCCTCTCCCCGACGCCTCCAGCCACCGCCACCGCCGCCGTGCACCTCCACCACCACCACCAACTTCACCACCACCCTCCCCTCTCCCGAACCCGCCGCCTTCCCGGCCACCTCCGCCGCTCCTCCGCCGGCCAGCGCCCCCGCAAGCCGCTGCTACTGTTGCTGCTGCCAGTGGCCACTGCCACTGCTGCTGCTCCTCCGGCCGCCTCCGGCCAGCTCCGCCGCCGTCCTCCCGCCGGCGACACCGCGTGGGACCCCCCTTGCCACCTGTAAGGTATAAATATACTATACTATACAGAAATACGTATATAAGCTATAATACATGAGTATATGTATATAATATATGTATATATATGTATATATATATGTATATATATATGTATATATATATGTATAAATACTATGTATATTTATATATATATCTATATATATATTATGTTATATATACTATTATTATACAGTATATATTATATTATATATTATACTTTATATACTTATGTATATATATATTATACTATATATATATAATTATATATATATATATGTATATGTATTATGTATATATTATATCATAATTACTATTATGTAAATATTTAATTCTGTTAAATATATAAATATATGTGTATACATATATTTATATAATTTGTATATAACATATATATTATACTATGCATTTATTTATTTTTCTGCATTTAAATTCCTGCACCTATATATATATATATCTATATATATATATATATATATATATATATATATATATATATTATGTATATATATTAAATATCAGCTGGATAATACAGCTTAATTATATATAATATATTTTAATTCCTGTAAATGTTATTTCAATTATACAGTGGTCACATATAGACCCTGCTACTACTTATATTATATTGCTGAATAAATACAGCATTTATATACATATTAAATTCTTGCACTATACTATATACTATAATACATATATTATATATATGTATTTAATTACTGTCCTGTCATTTCAATTTACCTATATATATATATATCAATCAGTGGATATACCCTGAGTATATATGTATTTAAATTACTGTCCTGTCAATTCAATTTATTTATATTATATATATCAGAGGATACACACTATATTTATCGCAGTGGATATACCCTGCTACTATATATTATTGCCTGCAGTTATCTGTTATATATATATATATACTATTATGTATATTATATCTATGACTACTATATATATATATCTATACTTTATATATGTATATAAATATATTTTATATTACAGCCTGGATATTCACGAACCCTGTCTATTCTAACAGAAATCAACTTCAGCACAGCCAGTGACCCCCTGTCACCAGCACCTCCATAACTGACTGTAAAATCAGGGTTTCAACACTATCAGGGAGTAGGCAAGTATACCTTGCCAAGTATTGTTTAAAATTAAATTGTTGATATCTACTTTGTTCTGAAATTCATATACCATGATCACCTGAGACTGTCTTGGGTACAGTCAACTGTTATGTTGACATGATATTACAGACTCTCTAACAGCTGAGAGAATATCCTAATATATTCTCCTAGACCCTATCACGAGAACACGCAACATGGTTGCATTTACATATATGGATGTGAGCTGCGTATTTGGTTAGCTACCAGTACGTGTGACCCGCATCACGGATTAGAATAACTCAGGAAATGTACGACTTGACATTTAGTTTCATTGGGATGGGAAAGATAACTAGTTGACGTATGGGACACCCTCTCCACAAATGTTCTATACCTTCGCACCATGCTCCTTGGAGATGGTCGATGGCAGAGTTCCCTGAGTCGGGGGCATACGACACCTATACTAGCCAGTCGCCACGATTGGTGAATTACGTCAGCGTATGTCTAGCCACACATTCCCATGCGTACTACTGGATCTTTACTTGCATTTTCACTTAGTATGGTTAGCACCCTGTATTTATTTTATTTCTTTATTCAGTATTTACATTACATGGCATGTCATTTTTCTGTATCTTGTTACGTCCCACTGAGGACCTGGTTCCTTGCCAGATCTAGATGAGGCTTTCTACCCCACAGTGTACGGGCCTGATCAGGAGACCAGATGTGCTACTGAGGAGGAGCTCGAGGAGACACCCTCAGAGTAGGCTTGACCCTAGATGCTGCTACCTGGAGATGGAGATATTTTGATCAGATAGACACTGCTTAGTCTATCTGATTTTTCTGCGCTATTATCAGTTTTTGTAGTAGGCTTGTATTCTCACTAGTTGTGTACTGTATCAGACTCAGTTATATATATATTTCAGCACTTGCTTTTCTGACATTTTGTTGTGGATGAGATAGTTTTACCTGTTCTATACTTGTAGTATTTTAGGACAGCGTAGCACGTCCCTTTGGGTCCATCAAAGTGGATTAAGCCCTTAGTGACGTGTCAGCTGGCCAGTGACACGTGGCCTAGTTCCTGACATTTTTGGGACTGGGGCGTGACATGGTTTTAGTGGTGGCCCATGCAGGTCCAGTTTTATTTGCTAGTGGTATGATAACATGCCCAGCAATGCCTGCAATAGGATAGAAATATTAGGTCTCATCCACACTGACACCATCCTTACAAATTCTATTATTGCATCTTGCTTGATTATCATTATTTATCTCCTTTGTGTTTTCTAATTATCCTATTTTCCTCAGAAATATGGACATACCCGGGAAACTTGCGAATAATGGGGCTGACCAAGCAACAGACCCTTCGCCAAGTGCCCAAGGAACTCCGTCCAATCACCAGAATTCTAGCCAGGAGACGACACCAACTCCACATGCAGAGACACCTTTGTCTCCACCTCCAGCCTTGCCTATCCAGATGCCACAACTTGAGGGTCAACCTCAAATGTTGCAGTTTCTCCAGACTATGTTGCAGAACCAGTGGCAACAAACTGAGGCCCTGAGACAGTCTCAGTGGCAGCAAACTGAAGCTCTGCGACAGACGTTGATGACGGCTTGGGAGAGAACTACTACTCCGACACCAGTACCTGTCCTACCAGCGGGCACAGTTCGAGGCTTCCGTCAAATGAGCCCGAGGGATTTCAAAGGCAACGAGACTCCTGAAGAGATCTCCGATTGGATCTCCAATACCGAAATGCTGCTAGAAGGATCGCAACTCACTCCCGACCTATGGATGACCGCTGTGAGGGGCCAACTTCTTGGCAACGCCCATCACTGGTGGGAATCCATAGAGCACAGCGTCGGCAAAGACCAAACTTGGCAACAATTCTTGGAGCATTTCAACGCCAAGTACTTTCCAGCGACAGTCCAGAATGCCCTATACTCCCAGTTCCTGCACCTGGAGCAAGGAAACATGACGGTAGATGCCTACGACGCGGAGTTTAGCAGACTAAGTCGTTTCGGTGCTGATCTGATCCCGAACGAGCTGAAGAAGGCTAAAAGATTCCACCATGGCCTTAACCACGAGCTCCAGAGGTACACAACAACGCAGTCGAGAATCTCCTACAACGAGGTTCTTACCGAAGCCAGGGAGCAAGAAGCCATTGGCCGTGGAGCCAGACGCTCAAATCCAACCTTCCCGGCCAAGAATCAGTACGGAGCAGGAGGACCTATACGTCGTCCCCAATATCAGACGCAGCAGACGACGGGGCCTTACCAGAAGAGGGAGCTCCCGACTTGTCACTTTTGTGGCAAGAAGGGGCATTTTGCCAATGACTGTAGAAAGAAGCTGGGATTATGCCTGCTATGTGGAGCTAGAAATCATATGGCCAAAGACTGCCCACAACGCAGAGATGCCGCACCTCAGCAAGGGCAGAAGCCAGGAGCCCAAGCTCAGAAGATGCTTCCCTCCACATCAGGAGGATATCAGAGAGGAGCACCTCTGCCTACTCAGGAGGCCCAGTTTAAGGCCAGACAACAAGACGGAGGACAAAGGCGCGGACAAGCCTTTGTATTAGCTGCCGTTGCAGAAGAGCCTGAAGGGGAAACCATAACAGGTACCATTTTAGTTGCATCATTACCTGCAACTGTATTATTCGATTCTGGGGCTACTTTGTCTTTCATATCCAGTAGATTTGTAGCCATGCACAAACTATCTACTTCGCCGCTACCCAAGTGTTGGAAAATACTTACTGGAGGAGGTATTGTTCCAGTTACCAACATTATCGAAACCTGCCCAGTAGTTGTTTGTAGTCGAGGACTAAGAGCGCGATTTTTGGTACTCCCAATGCCAAATTTTGACGTTGTCTTAGGCATGGACTGGCTAAGCCAGAACGATGCTATCCTAGACTGCCGAAAGGGTAGTGTTATCTTTAGACCCCCAGATCACCCAGAGTTCGAATATGTCCGAGGAACCATCGAGCAAGGAGTAGGCCAGACTCCTAGAGATTACATGGCGATGGAGACAGCATTTCCCTCAATTATAGCAGAGTTCGAGGACGTATTTCCAGAAGAATTGCCAGGCCTACCGCCTGACAGAGAAGTGGAGTTCATTATTGAGTTGATACCCGGAGCTGCACCAGTATCCTCCAATGTATACCGACTGGCGAAGAAGGAGCTTGACGAGCTGAAGCTTCAACTGGAGGAACTACAGATCAAGGGATTTGTTCATCCTAGTGCATCACCCTGGGGAGCACTAGTGTTGTTTGTACCAAAGAAGGACGGAACATATCGCATGTGCATTGATTACAGAGCCCTCAACGCTCTGACAATCAAAAACAAGTACCCCTTGCCGAGAATTGACGACCTGTTCGATCAACTAACAGGAGCCGTGGTATTCTCGAAGATAGACTTAAGATCAGGATATCATCAGGTCAAGGTACGGAGGGAAGATATTCCAAAGACAGCATTCAGGACTCGTTATGGTCATTACGAGTTCCTGGTGATGCCTTTTGGACTAACTAATGCACCTGCCGTATTCATGAACCTGATGAACAGAGTCTTCCACCAATATCTGGACCAGTTCGTGGTAGTCTTCATCGACGACATTCTGGTGTATTCAAAATGCCACGAGGAGCATGAAGAGCACTTAAGACTGGTGCTAGAGACGCTGAGACGGGAGAGCCTTTATGCCAAGATGAGCAAGTGTGAATTTTTCCTTGATCGTGTTGCTTTTCTTGGGCATGTGATCACAGGAGAAGGCATCTCAGTGGACCCTGCAAAGATTTCATCTGTGGAGACGTGGCCAACCCCGACCAATGTCTCAGAGGTGAGAAGCTTTCTAGGACTTGCCGGATATTACCGGAGGTTCGTAGAAAACTTTGCAAGAATCGCGGAGCCGATTACCCGTCTTACTCGCAAGGAGCAGGAGTTCATATGGACTGAAGATTGCCAGACAGCTTTTGATGACTTGAAGAAGCGTCTGACTATAGCTCCCATTTTGACTATACCATCTGGATCCGGAGGTTTCGTCATATATAGCGATGCATCCGGAAAAGGATTTGGTTGTGTCTTAATGCAACATGGGAAAGTTGTAGCTTATGCCTCAAGACAGTTGAGGACTCATGAGAAGAATTACCCCACTCACGATCTGGAGCTTGCCGCAGTCATCTTCGCCCTGAAGCTATGGAGACACTATCTATATGGCGAAAGAGTGGAGATATTCACCGATCATAAAAGTTTGAAGTACGTCTACACCCAGAAGGACCTAAATCTGAGACAAAGACGATGGCTCGAAGTGATGGCAGATTTCGAAATTGATCTACAGTACCATCCAGGGAAAGCTAATATGGTGGCAGATGCTCTAAGCAGAAGACCCTCGGCATTCTTTATGATCACCCAATCAGGTCTTCTGAAAGATCTAGCAAAGTTGAGAATAGAGGTCATTATGCCAGGACTTGACGGCCAGTTATCAAACTACCAGCTGCAATCAACCTTGGTGGAAAGAATTAAAGCTGCTCTACCAGCAGATGCAAGATTTCAGAGGCTTCAACAGAGAACAGAAGCTGGACTCCAGACTGGTTGTCGCATACACGAAGATGGGACTCTAAGATGTGGTGATCGTCTTTATGTTCCAAATGGAGAACTTCGTAATGAGCTGATGTCAGAAGCTCATCATACTCTATACATCCAGGAGGCACAAAGATGTACAGAGATCTGCGACAATATTACTGGTGGTATGGAATGAAGCGGGAGATAGCACGCTTTGTGGCCAAATGCCTGGTGTGTCAGCAGGTCAAGGCTGAGCATCAGAGATCTGTCGGTCTACTTCAACCCCTCCCAATACCCGAGTGGAAATAGGAACACATTACGATGGACTTTGTTACGGGCTTCCCAAGAAGTCCTAGTGGTCGTAATGCTGTCTGGGTAATTGTAGACAGACTCACTAAGGCTGCTCATTTTCTACCTTTTAGAGTCGGGCAATCCACAGAAGTCTTGGCGGACATGTACATGAAGGAGATAGTGCGTCTGCATGGAGTGCCAGTCAGCATAGTATCTGACAGAGATACGAGATTTACATCTTACTTTTGGCGAAGTATGCAAGAAAGTCTTGGTACCCGCCTCAAGTTCAGCACCTCGTATCACCCACAAACAGATGGCCAATCAGAACGCACCATCCAGACACTTGAAGATATGCTGAGAGCCTGCATGCTTGATTTCAGCGGATCATGGGAAGATCATCTACACCTGGTAGAATTTTCCTACAACAACAGCTATCAAGCGAGCATTCAAATGGCTCCCTTTGAAGCTTTGTATGGAAGGAAATGCCGTTCCCCAGTATGCTGGAGTGATGTTGGCGAGAGACAGATTCTGGGGCCAGAACTGATTATTCGTACGGTGGAGAAGGTAAAGAAAATCCAGGGACACCTACGAGCTGCACAAGACAGGCAGAAGCACTGGGCCAACATTCATCGCAGACCTCTAGAGTTCCAAGTAGGGGAGCATGTATTCTTGAAGATCTCACCTACTCGAGGAACTATCAGATTTGGAGAAAGAGGGAAGCTAAGTCCAAGGTACATTGGACCCTTCGATGTGCTAGATCGCGTCGGAGAAGTGGCTTACAGACTAGCTCTACCTCAGACTTTGGAGGGAGTACATAACGTCTTCCATGTATCTCAGCTGAGGAGGTACATTCCAGACCCGAGTCATGTGCTAGACTACTCAGAGATCACCATCGGGCCAAGCTTATCTTATCAGGAGGAGCCTGTAGAGATTCTGGACCGTAGCGAGAAAGTGTTGCGAGGCCAGACTATTCCTCTCGTTCGTGTTGCATGGAGACATCATGCACCAGGTGAATCCACCTGGAAACGAGAAGAGGATATTCGTCAGCGTTATCCCCACCTATTTCCAAACCAGGGTATGTCCAATATTTCAAATTCAATCTTTCTTAATTATCATATGTCCTTTTTCATTCTCATTATATGGTTGTTTTTATTTCGAGGACGAAATATTCTAAGGAGGGTAGATTGTAAACTCCCTCGACCAGATTCCAGTAATTTAGGATTAATTTTGACTAATTAGAATTAGTGCAACTTTTTAAAATTTTATTTATTATATATTATATTGATTGTGCACCTGTTCATTACATAATTAATTAGGGCATCACACTAGCTGTTAACCCTAAATAAATTTCACATTCCTGCTCTAGACTAGTCAGACTACTTTTTCTGTATTTTGTGCAACTTCCAGAAACCTCATCTGGTGCTTCGTTTTAGTCGCACAAATATCGTTACAAACGTATGTATTTATTTCCTATTTAATTTTCTGCTCTTTACCCATCTCTGTACCCCTAGAGATTTGAGGACCAGTAGGCACCTGTTTTTGCCAAACAAAAATACGATAATATTCTACTCTAATTGTATTACAATTATCGTTTTGACACCGTAGAAAAATTATGACTCTAATAGCCTCTAAATAATTAGTGAACACCGTGCGCAGTATTTATTAAATAATAAATACGATGACTGTATCACCTGCAATATCAGACCCTGCACCTGCCCAGAATCACCCCACACTGTCCAAAACATTTTTCCCCAGCTATTTCCCTCATTTTTGTACAATTCAGAATTACGGGAAATCAGTATTTGAAATTTGGTAAATTGCAAAATTACGCAAAATACAAATTTTATGCAATTATGCAATTATTGAAAAGTTAGGGGTTTATATGCAAAATTGCATGCTAGGTGGCCTAATCCTATTGGCTAGACCATAGGTGGGTGGGACCCACCATAAAATCCAAAAATTTCTGCTGGAAAATATCTCAAAAATACAAATTTACCTAAATACCCCTGAACTTCTAGGTATTTACAGAAATGCCATTGCCTATAACCTATATAAACCCTAGCCATTCCTTCATTCAAACCCATCCCACCACCGCCACGGCCACCCTCCGCCCACCGGACCACCGCCGAACCCGTCGCCACTCCCCTCCCCTCACCTCCGACCACTGCCACCCACCGCCGGCCGGCTGCTCCGCCGTGGCCAGCTTCTGCAGACCCTTCCCGACTTCACACTCACAGCACCACCACCACTCCCATTCACCTCCCCCGCCGCCTCCGACCGTCGCCGACCACCGCCACCCTACCCAACCGCTTCGCCTCGACCTCCCCTACCTGCCACCACCACCTCTCCTCTCCACGACGCCGCCTCCGGCCGCCCTAGCCCCCGCAGCAGCCACCCTCTCCTAACCGTAGCTGCTGCTACTCCTCTCCCCGACGCCTCCAGCCACCGCCACCGCCGCCGTGCACCTCCACCACCACCCTCCCCTCTCCCGAACCCGCCGCCTTCCCGGCCACCTCCGCCGCTCCTCCGCCGGCCAGCGCCCCCGCAAGCCGCTGCTACTGTTGCTGCTGCCAGTGGCCACTGCCACTGCTGCTGCTCCTCCGGCCGCCTCCGGCCAGCTCCGCCGCCGTCCTCCCGCCGGCGACACCGCGTGGGACCCCCCTTGCCACCTGTAAGGTATAAATATACTATACTATACAGAAATACGTATATAAGCTATAATACATGAGTATATGTATATAATATATGTATATATATGTATATATATATGTATATATATATGTATATATATATATGTATAAATACTATGTATATTTATATATATATCTATATATATATTATGTTATATATACTATTATTATACAGTATATATTATATTATATATTATACTTTATATACTTATGTATATATATATTATACTATACATATATAATTATATATAAATATATATATGTATTATGTATATATTATATCATAATTACTATTATGTAAATATTTAATTCTGTTAAATATATAAATATATGTGTATACATATATTTATATAATTTGTATATAACATATATATTATACTATGCATTTATTTATTTTTCTGCATTTAAATTCCTGCACCTATATATATATATATATCTATATATATATATATGTATATATATTAAATATCAGCTGGATAATACAGCTTAATTATATATAATATATTTTAATTCCTGTAAATGTCATTTCAATTATACAGTGGTCACATATAGACCCTGCTACTACTTATATTATATTGCTGAATAAATACAGCATTTATATACATATTAAATTCTTGCACTATACTATATACTATAATACATATATTATATATATGTATTTAATTACTGTCCTGTCATTTCAATTTACCTATATATATATATATCAATCAGTGGATATACCCTGAGTATATATGTATTTAAATTACTGTCCTGTCAATTCAATTTATTTATATTATATATATCAGAGGATACACACTATATTTATCGCAGTGGATATACCCTGCTACTATATATTATTGCCTGCAGTTATCTGTTATATATATATATATACTATTATGTATATTATATCTATGCCTACTATATATATATATCTATACTTTATATATGTATATAAATATGTTTTATATTACAGCCTGGATATTCACGAACCCTGTCTATTCTAACAGAAATCAACTTCAGCACAGCCAGTGACCCCCTGTCACCAGCACCTCCACAACTGACTGTAAAATCAGGGTTTCAACACTATCAGGGAGTAGGCAAGTATACCTTGCCAAGTATTGTTTAAAATTAAATTGTTGATATCTACTTTGTTCTGAAATTCATATACCATGATCACCTGAGACTGCCTTGGGTACAGTCAACTGTTATGTTGACATGATATTACAGACTCTCTAACAGCTGAGAGAATATCCTAATATATTCTCCTAGACCCTATCACGAGAACACGCAACATGGTTGCATTTACATATATGGATGTGAGCTGCGTATTTGGTTAGCTACCAGTACGTGTGACCCGCATCACGGATTAGAATAACTCAGGAAATGTACGACTTGACATTTAGTTTCATTGGGATGGGAAAGATAACTAGTTGACGTATGGGACACCCTCTCCACAAATGTTCTATACCTTCGCACCATGCTCCTTGGAGATGGTCGATGGCAGAGTTCCCTGAGTCGGGGGCATACGACACCTATACTAGCCAGTCGCCACGATTGGTGAATTACGTCAGCGTATGTCTAGCCACACATTCCCATGCGTACTACTGGATCTTTACTTGCATTTTTACTTAGTATGGTTAGCACCCTGTATTTATTTTATTTCTTTATTCAGTATTTACATTACATGGCATGTCATTTTTCTGTATCTTGTTACGTCCCACTGAGGACCTGGTTCCTTGCCAGATCTAGATGAGACTTTCTACCCCACAGTGTACGGGCCTGATCAGGAGGCCAGATGTGCTACCGAGGAGGAGCTCGAGGAGACACCCTCAGAGTAGGCTTGACCCTAGATGCTGCTACCTGGAGATGGAGATGTTTTGATCAGATAGACACTGCTTAGTCTATCTGATTTTTCTGCGCTATTATCAGTTTTTGTAGTAGGCTTGTATTCTCACTAGTTGTGTACTGTATCAGACTCAGTTATATATATATTTCAGCACTTGCTTTTCTGACATTTTGTTGTGGATGAGATAGTTTTTCCTGTTCTATACTTGTAGTATTTTAGGACAGCGTAGCACGTCCCTTTGGGTCCATCAAAGTGGATTAAGCCCTTAGTGACGTGTCAGCTGGCCAGTGACACGTGGCCTAGTTCCTGACATTTTTGGGACTGGGGCGTGACAATATATATATATATATAACCACACACAACTATATATATATATATATATATATATATTTACACACACTCACACACTAATATATATAGGTACACACACATGTATACACACACACATGTATATACAAATCCATATCTACATATATATAAACACACATATTTATATACACATACTCATATATATATATATATATATATATATATACACACACACACACACACTCATACATTTATATATATATATATATATATATACACAAACACTTATAGATCTATATATACACAAGCATATATATATATATATAAATACACACACTCATATAGATATACAAACACACACACACACACACACACACACACATATATATATATATATATATAGACACACATACATATATATATATACTCATACATACATATATACACACTCTAATACACAACACACACAACACACAACACAACACACCCAACACTCCACCAACACACGCACAACCATCCCAACGCACACAAATACATATATATATATATATAAAATATAACCTGATAACTCTAGCACACACTCCCCGAAGATAACCCAACGCGCGCACAAGCCCGAAACTAAGAAACCAAGTCAAAATGGCCGTTCGGTCATTTCGATGAACACGTGGTGTGCGGTTCACAAAACCTCCTGAAATGCACAGCAAATCTACTCGGAATCGGCCCAAAATTTAACCACGGGTTCTAAATGATGTCTAGATCTTAAAAAAAAAATACTAACTTGTCGATTCTAGGTCCGTGACAAAAATGCGCACGTACATAGAACCGACGACGACGAAAACCCCCAAAACGTCCGAAACAACCATTTCTCCGTGACACGACTTCACGTGTCCGAACGGAGACACGTACTAACCCTCAAGACACCCGAGCACGTCTACCTAGGTCCGTCTAACCTAGGGCATCATCCAAAATTGGGCTAATATCGGATTTCACCTAAAATTGACACAAAACCTAATGTCAAAGTCTTCAAACACAACCAAACTTGTTCCAACTTTCTCCCACGGGTAGTCCTAAGGTCTAGAAAGGTTCTAAACTACTAATTACACTATATTAGAGCAATTAGTAAGAGTAAAGCTAGGGTTTACCTCTTGGGAGTTGGAATCCCAAGGCCAAAGTCTCCAAAACTCTTGAAATCAACTCCCTCAAGCTCAAAGCCTCCAAATCAAGCCTCCACACTAAGTCTAGGCTCTAAACACCTAGGTTAGGGAAAAGTGTAGGGTTAGAGTTCACATTCATAAAGAATAGAAGAAGAAAGAGAAGAAATGGAGAACTTACTTGGAATAGGAAGTGGAAAGAAGAAAGGAAGAAGAAGGAAAGAGTGGAGAAGAAGAAGAAGAAGAAGAAGAAGAAGAAGAAGAAGAAGAAGAAGAAGAATGAAGGAGTAAAAAAAATAAGGGGGGGCTGTGCTCTGGGTCTGAAAATGGGAATAGGGGGCCGGCCACACAAGAAAAAGGGGTTACATAAAGCCAAAGGACCAAAATGCCCTCCCCTTAAGTCATTCCAATTGGGATTGGATTTAGGATTTCTAAATGCACTCAAACTAACTCCTAATCACTCCAACTAACTTATTAAAAATAAATAAATATTCTAAACCCAAAAATAGGCCTCATAAGGGTGTGAGTTGGGTCGGACATGGGTCCACTAGGGTCTGACATGGGTCCAGACTAGCCAAAACCCTAAAACAATCAATAAAAAAATAATACAACCATCAATTAAATATAAATATAATTAATTATAAACAATACATAATTGACTAAATTAAAATAAAAAAAATACCCTGCTCTGGAAATGGTGTAGTGACAAGCCTATCCTCCTTAGAAAATTTTGTCCTCAAAATTTAAAATCAATCGCACTTCCTCTAGGTCAAACCCCCAACAATCACAGTCAAGAAATTCTACCTAAACAACATGCAAAATCATGGTCCTACTGGTCGTGTTATTACAGTCTCAATCAGGGTCACTACACTATCTACCACAGAACAAAAAAAAGTCCAACCGGTACTAATGAAGCACACCACAAGGAATGGAAAGGACATAAAGAAGAACAAAGAGACAGACCTGCTAACCTGACACCCGTAGCATCGGCCTCCTCGACCGTCAACGCATAAGCCCTGCCCTGCTGGGGTATCTCCCTCTACTAGTGCGGGGCATGATGCTGTGCCACAGGTGGCCTAGCTCCAACTCTCCGATCCCGTGCTCCACCAAATAGAGGTGCAGTGGGGCAATCTCGCATCTGGTGAGCAGCGAATCCACAGAACAAACACACCTTCAGCCTTCTCCTACAAATATCCCAAGTGTGTCCTGCCTTCCTACAGTAGGCACAAGTGGGCACCCTCTGATCCTGACCCTGCTGTGTTGTCTGCACATAGGGACGCTTAGCCGGTCCTGCACTACCACTCGCACTGCCCAAATTATCCCTGCCTCTCTTGGACTTGAGCTCCAAGTCATCCTCTGCCCTCTGAGCATCCCCTACGATCTGCTCGAAAGTTGCCTCACAGTCGCTCCTAGTCAAAGACTTGACCGCCATAACCAAGCCCTTGCGAAACTTTCTCGCCTTTGCTGCCTCACTCAAGCCCTCTACAAATCTGCCCAGATGGCAGAACTCTGCTGCGTACTCATCCACTAGCATGCTCCCCTGGATGAGTGCCTCAAACAGGCTCTCCAAAGCACTGAGCGCCATATCTGGAAAAAACTTCTCCTTAAAAAGCCTCTTGAAAGCCTCCCAAGTAAACCCTGGTGCCGCGATTCTAGTATCAGTATGACACCACATCAAAGCGAGGTCGAACATCTAACTGCCCGCTGCCTCTATATGCATACTGTCTGAAATTTGTGCCAGCCGAAAAATCCCCTCAATCTTCTCTATCCAGTCATACACGTACAGAATTCCCTCTGTACCCCGGAACTCCTTAGGCCGCATCCTCTGAAAGTCAATGATACTACCCGGCCTCGGATGTTGAGCCTGATATGCTTTTGGCTAGATCTATGCCACTCTATCCACTGCCGTCATGGCCACCTGGTGGGCGTTCAAAATTTCCAGCCTCATCACATCCACCTGACGGTGCTGCGGGTCCATCATCTCCCTAAAGAATACAAACAACTGTGTGGCGTCTACTGGTGCAGGAAGTGGTGGAGGAACCATCGGAACGACTGGCGTAGTCCTCGGATCGATAGGCGGAGGAGGATCCCCGAGAGAAACAGATGCTCCCTCAACCGTAGGAGTGGTGAGTGGAGCGGTAGCAGCTGCCTGAATACGAGCTGGACGAGAGGTAGCAGACCTCTCGGTGACAACTGCTGGGATGGTACGATGAGATCGTGTCTTCGGAGGTATCCTGAACACAGATCAAAAGAAGTCAATACGACGCAAGATACGATATCATCAAAGAAGGACAGTAATATTTTAAAAGAAGCAATTTCAGAATAATTAGATTAGAATTATTCCTAGTCGTGATTGAGTACACTCTCATCCTAGATCCTATATCCTAGAGCAGGCTTGCAGCAGTACAACTAAATCATT